>CM010618.1:6747678-7341578 GCA_003430845.1 Xanthoceras sorbifolium
ATTTATTAAATTAGAATGATACATTTATTCTCTAACTTTTTATATTTTAATAATTTTTTTATTTGGATAGTTCAATAAAAAATTAATATGTATTATAAAAACTTAAACTTTTTTTAAAACACTTAAAACTGACTAAGTAAAAAAATAATGAAATTTATTAAAAATTAAAAATAAATATAGAAATATTATAAAATTTAAAAAATTTTAAAAGTAATATCATTTATTAAAAATAAAATTAAATTTAAAATTAAATATTTATAAAATTTAAAATTTAGTTAAAAAATTAAAAAATTATATGTATATATTTTAGAGTATATTATATAATATATATACATTATATATATTATACCACAAATATAATAATAAACTTAAAATATATATACATTTATTATTATTATATTATAAAATAAAATTACAATATATATATATATGTATTAAATTTTTTTAAAATTTTATAAGTATTCAATTTTAAATTTTAATTTATTTTTAATTAATAATATTACTTTAAAGATTTTTTAAAATTTTATAATATTTTTAGTTTTTAGTTTTTAATAAATTTTATTATATTTATTTTATTATTTAATTATTTCTAAATATTTTTTTAAAAAATTTAAATTTTATAATATACGTTAATTTTTTATTAAATAATTTAAAATAGATAAAGTTATTAAAATATAAAAAGTTAAAAACGTTACTATAATTTAATAATTTAATATAAAAAATAAAATAATTCATTTTTATTTTTTATCATGTTTAATAGTTAAAATTTTAATTATAAAATTAAATTGATGTACTTTTAAAAAATATAGAATTGTACGAATTAAAGAAGTAAAGATAGGTTACAAAATAATATTTTTAAATAAATTAAGGATTAAATTAATAATTATTAAAATATTAAATTATAATTTAAATAAAAGTTTGATTTTCTTGTGATATGATAAAGTATTAGACAATTTTATTGCAATTTGCTATTAATTATTTTTTTTTTAAAAAAAACTACGAAAAGGATACCAATCCGAAACACTAAGGCCCCGTTTGGTACGCGAGATTGGATTGGACTATTTTATGGGATTGGATTGGATTGGATTGGACTAAATTAGTACTGTGATGTGTTTGGTGCAGTCTGGACTAAAAATAATACTGTCTTTTGTTTGGTATAGGATGGGATGGGATAAAATCAAAATAAATTTATTAAATTAATTTTTATATAAATGAAAATATTTTAAAGTAAATTACATTTATTTTAACTTAAATAAAAAATAAGATTAATTTTAAATTAAATAAAAAATATATTTAAATTTAATTTAATTAAAAATGTATATTTTTTTGAATGAACAAAATATTTAAATTATTTTTAAAATAAATAAAATCATTTTAAATAAAATAAAAATATTAAATTAAATTTACTTAAAAATATTTCTAAATAAAATTGAATATTATTTGAAAAACATTAAATGAGATATTTAATTTATTTTTTAAGATAAATAAAATTATTTAAAATTAATTTAAATAAAATAAAATTAATTTTTATTTATATTAAATATTATATTATATTAGAAAAGAAAAAAAAAAAAAAAAAGGAAGTGGGACTAAATTGGTGGGACTAAATAATCCCACCAAATTGGTGGGATTATTTAGTCCCACCAATTTGGGATTAGGTGGAACTGTTGGGATTGGATATGTCCAATCCCAACATGTTCCAAACATGGGACTAGGAGTAAATAGTCCAATCCCACTCCTAGTCCCATGTCCCAAACATGGCCTAACAGAGTCCAACCAATTTGAAAGTCAAGAAATCACATCACCAAATTCAAATGACTCGAAAGATCCACATTTTGATACAATTTTTGTCACTATCAACAATTTTGACGGATTTCTAACCACAATTTGACTCATAAATCCATGATTTCCCCCCCCCCCCCCCCACTAATAATTGAACAACTAAAATGACCCGTGATCCATTTTGCATCTGTTAAATGTAATTGTGCCTTGTGATTTGATGAGTAGCTACCACAATTTTCTATACATTCACTCTAGAAAACCAACAAATTTTCAAGACTAACATCTTCTCCCATGCATGACGTGCCTGTGATGCATATAAATCATGTTGTGTGGTAGTGAACTTTGAAGCGATTTGAGGCTTACGTGTCCATCACATTATTATATGAGTGGAAAGGTGGTTCAAAATAATGCAAGATTGTATGGTGCATGTTATATAGCACAAGTGGCTCCAAATTTAAAGCCACCACTGACATTAAAAGAATTAAAGTTTGACAAGTAAGATTTGAGTTACTATTTTGATTTCATTGTGACAAAATATATTTGAAAATGGTGAATATATTTATGACTTTTTAGGTATTGTGGTTTCGATATTAGATAAGAAGTTTTATTTTTTTTTTAATCTAATTCTAAAATCAAGTATTAAACTTCAAAACTACTTGTCCAATGTGGTTAGGTGGTAAAGACGTTCATTCAGCTTGTCAATATTCCAAATTCGAGTCGCTAGCACCGCATGTGGTATTTAAAAAAATATATATATATATTAAGCTTCAAAAGATTTTTTCAAATTTTTTAAAATTAAAATATAGATTAATTTAATGTAATTAGGTATACGTACCTATAAACATATATTTTAATTAATGCAAAGTCCAACAACTATATCTTAACCACCATTCATCACTCTTGTCTTTAGTGCTTGTTCTTATCTCCCAATTTTCATTAATTTACTGCCAAAACAAAAGCACATAAGGTTGTTGTTGCCAAATATGAAATACCTTTCACTCAGGTTATTTGTTAGTATACTTATTTATTTATATGATGGGCTCGAACCCCTTTAATAAATAAATAATATATGGGTATACTTCTCCCTTTGTAGCGTGAGAGTTGCTTTTCGAACTATACTTATATTGGTTGATCTCGCTAGGTCCCGAAAAATCTCTTATCCCAACCGATTTTAAATAGATAAAAATTGGGTAATCATCAGTGGCCACTGAGTAACACTTATTGAAGCTTTCTAGAAATTGTGTCAATGTAATTTGCACACCCAAACATGATATATACATAACATGACAGATTGCAAAGTGGGCATGATACAGTTAAAAGAAACAACTGTTGTTCTTGTTGTTGTATATCATTTTGTTCTTTTAATCTCTTTACATCTCTATAATAGAAATAATTACTATTTGTACATATCATTTTCCTCTATTTATCACATTACATCAATGTATCAAAGTCGATTTAAGATAAAAAAAAAAGGTTGACGATAGCAAACACTTTCACTTGCTTGTCAAAGCATGAGTGCTAATATAATTATGTAATGGTAGATTTTTGTTTTTCCAGATTACATCATTAAGGATTTACCATACTAGGAGATTATTCTAGAAATGAAAACGTTTAAAACAATAATCTATTATTTTCAAAACAGTTTTTTCAAAATAAATAACATTTTTTTTTTCTCCAAACAACTATTTTACACATTTTAAAAAAATAATATTAAATATATTTACATCATTTCCAATTTTTAAAAACTATTTTTAACACACGCTGCCAAAACACGTTTATATTTTTAAAAATACCATATAAAAACAGCAGACTTGGCATGTAATGTTGCAAAGTTGTACATGATAAGCACAAGAACCTAATTGCAAGCAAACAAGCATACAACCCTCAGGCCCTAGCACATTTTTTATTTTATTTTATTTTTTATTTTTCTCAATGGAGGATCATATCAATCTCAGATCAAACTGGGTCCTGAACTTCAGGAGTTTGATCTAAGCTTGGCCCATGAAAGTGAGGATATATAATTTAAGGTAAATGATGTTTATTATTTTTCAACAAACACCATGAGTGATTCATATTTCATATAATAAGGTGTAGAATAAAAAAAAAGTATTGACCCAATTAAAATAATATCCATTCTTGCTTCGAGTTGATTTCACAACGATCTTGTGTGCTTTTGTTTTGACAATAAATTAATGAAAATTGGGAGATAAGAAACAGCACTAAAGACAACAGTGGGTTAAGATACAGGTTGCTGGAATTTGGACTGATTTAAAGATATGTTTACAGGCATGTCACTGCTATCTGATTGCACGAAACAATGTTTTAATTTGGGAGAATTCGAAAAACTCCTTTATGGTTTAAAAGAATTAGAATATCAACTTTGGATTTCAAATTGAGATAAAAATAATATTTTGATCATTATAATATCGGAGCAAGGTTTTCCAATTTTTTTTTTTTGTCAAGACTCAGTCATGTTGAAGAGAACATAATCTAGAGCAACAACTAAGCAATTTTGATCAGTCGGGCTTGTGAAAAATCTAAAATATCCCTACTGAGTTATTTTACCATTATTTTATTATTTTAAAATAACAAATAAAATATAGGAATTAAAAAAAAAAAATAGGACTCCACCGGTGGTAGGGAGCGGTGGAGAACATATGTCCTCTAGTTGAAGATATATGCTACGATCTGTTCCAACTCAAGTCTCCTTTACTGGAATAAATGGTCACAAAATCTCTTTCATTGGAGGGAGATTGCGTGCCAATCTCCTATTGTTGGAGAAAATCATGCAACGATCTCCTTCGATGCATGCTCTTGTTAAAGGACATCGCGAGACGATCTTATTCGTTGGGGGAGATCGTGTGCGGATCTCCCCTACTAGAGGAGATCGCATGATTATCTCTTAAGATCGGGGTAGATCTCCTCTAATAAGAGGAGATTCGTTCTTCACTGACGGTGAAGTTTTTTTTTTTTTTTTTCCTTTTTAATTTACAAAAAAAATAAATTATTTTTTGATTTTTTTTCGTATTTTCAATAGACAATTTTCCTCCCTCTTCTGCTAACTTCTACTGACACTTATATTTTCTTCTAACTAATAATATGGGAGGTTTGTGCTTTTTCAAGTAAAAGTTTCATATCTATGCTATTACATCTAATGTCAGGGGTGTTTGTGCAATTTACCCAAGAAAATGACTACAGAAAAATGAAAAGCATATATTTTCTTTTTATGTGCTAATTTGATAACTATATTTTTATGGGGAAATGATGCGAGTATAATGGTTTGAAAGGCTTTTTCAAAAGTAAATTGCAAATCACAAAAACAATAGTGCAACCTAAAATGAAAAGTTTAGTTTTAGTTTATATAACTAAAGGAAAATAATTGAATTAAACGGGGTGTGACAATACAATTTGAGGAGTATTTGATCTCCTAATTGATTGACGGATGCTTATGTGGAGGAATGTGTTATATGATCACATAACTGGTAAAGTATATTAAACAACTTGGCAAATTGCATTGATGTATTATATATATAATACATGGAGTTCAGTATGTACTTAAATTGTATCTAGGGAAACTAAAATAATATACATCATGAGATCCCTTCTTAGCTCAATTCGTTTTTGACTTGGGGGAGAGGATATTTGAACTCGAGGCCTCAACTTCCTTAAGAGATGTGGTTACCATCAGACTATGTTTATGACCACTTTTAAATAATTAATATTAACTAAGTGCAAATGAGAAAATTTTTATATTCATTGAAATTAACCTTAATTGCACACTACATAAAAAGCATATGAGAGGCAGCAACTTAATCTATCATCACTTAGAAATTTGACTAGGGTTCCAAGAGACAGAAAACAAAGTTTTTCTCTGACTCCCTAACTATAGCTGTCACCCTAAAGAGATCATGAGTGTCTCCGTTGATCATAGAGATGTCTTCGGTGATCATCGAGCTTTTGAGTGTGTCTCTAGTGATCTTTTTTTGTGTGTTTACCCTAGTACAAGTGTCCACACACTCATATGAGCTAAACAAAACTAAGAATCAAGAAGAAGTCATTAGGTAATCAAACATCAAGAAAAAGTTTCAATCAAAGGAGAGGCAAATTGTTTTAGGTTCTCGAGGAGGTGATTGGAACGTGATTCAAGCACAAATCACAGTTTGAACGGTCTAGAATTGATATCGATTAATTTTTAGTAAGTCTTTGATACCCACATGATTCTTGAAAGTCAGATATACGGTCTTGGTATTCTGATTTGGTTAATCAGTTGGAAAAGTTTTTTTTTTATAATAGACACAACACTTCATTAATGTGGTGTTTGCTAAATAACTTTACCGGATCTGAATAAAACCTTCAAACCGAATCTCATTAGTCATTCCTATTTAATTTACAACAAGAATAATAATAATAATAATTACTTTTTATTATTGAATTAAAGCTTTGGATCTCTTTTCCAAATAGAATTAAGGTTGCAATGGTGATTGTTGACATTCCAGCCGTGGTTCGTTAACATCCCATAATGAAAATTTATTTGAATCTCTCATTTGCAACCATGATCTCAATTCGTTATGAATAAATATGTATTATCTTACCTTAATTTTTTATTGTTATTATATTACAAAAAATAGGGTAAATTTTTAATTTTTAAGGAATAATTGAGGGTTTGGAGCAAAGGGAGGCATCTCTTATCTATAAAGCTTCCCCCACAACCACCCCCATTTATAGAAATGGGGGTTTAGGTCGAGGGTGTTTTTCCGGGGCAGAGGCAGGGGTGAGGGTACCTTCCCTCAACCAAAGTAACCTGTTGACATCTCTAATTTAGTACTCACTTGCAAATTTATTTAACTTATAATTAGTTTTTACCATACATGTAATGAGAAAAGCTAGATATGCTTTTTTCCAGATTTTTGTTGTTGTGTAGATTTGGTAGGTTAACGGGTAGAAATTATATATGTATATGAAATTTATGAATGTATAGTGTTTTTTTTAATTGTATAATTACAAGATTAATTATAAGTCTATCGAGACCTACCGAAATCAATCATTAAGTGCGTGACTCAAATATCTACTCTCATAACATGAGATATCTACTTCCATAATAAGGAAAAAAAACTACCCACACATACTGATAAATGCGTATGATGAGACTTGAACTCTCACCACTAAAGTGAAAGGGATGTGCACTAACTACTTGAGTTATGAGTGCATGTGCATGATAGTATAATGGTTGGAAATAGGGGTGGGCACATTAACCAGACCGAAAATAACAGACCAAAAATAACCGAAAAAATGAGGTTATTTTCGGTTACGGATCGTGACTCGTGGAGGTTTGGTTAGTCACTTTGATAACCGAATAAAAATTAGTTATAGTTAGATTATAAGTGGTAAAACCGTAAATAACCGAACTTATATAAACTTAAAAAAAAATTAATTCGAATTGTTTTTGCACTTTTATATTTGTCTTTTTTTTATGTAATTCGGATTGTTTTTATTATGGTACGATTTAATTATGGACTGTATGACATTGACTGTTTTACAGACGGTTTTGTTATGCACGTTTTTATTAATTATTATGGTGGATGACTGGACGGTTTAAATTTTTTATAGTTTAAATATCTAATTGTATATTTTATTGTAGGTTGTTGATAAGTATAATACAGGTGTTATCGAAGTTTATTGAAAGAAGATTGTATGTTTTTCAATACAATGAGATGACAATAGGTTTTTATGAAAAAAAAATATATATATCAAATTATAATATAACTCATAAGAGGTCCAAGTTTGATATTGACCTAAACTTAATGTATATAGACCTAATATTTTAAAAATATACAAACAATTGGATAAAATATAAAAAAAAAATTGATTTTTGGTCCAAAAAGTCTAATTAAGCCCATATGTACAATTTAGGCCCAATAAAGTCCAAACCGAAATAATCGAACTTAATCAAACCGAATTTAACTGACTTTTTAAGATTTAGTTATTTTAAGTTATTTATATAAAACCCATTAGGTGCCCACCCCTAACTGGAAAGCATGTCATGAAACACAAAAGAAAAGATTGACCCCAAAGGAAAAGTTGTGTTTATAAAAGTAAAGAATAATCGTAGAATTAAATGGGGTGTAATGAGAAATTATACAAATGTTATCATTTTTTTTGTAGGGTATTTTTAGAAAATGGAGGATATATGTTTTTAGTAATCAATCAATAAAATATCCTTTTTTTTTTTAAATCTGACATAGAGGACTACCGGGACCAATCGAGTAAATTCATACAAGCATGGTACAGACCACTACTGTCAATAATGGGAGAGGTCTACTTTCAACACGGAACGAGAGGGGTCTACTCCCAACACGGAGGAGAAATCTACTCACACAATTACATTTTTATGGACAATGATGAGAATATATATTTACATGTCTACACATCACTTTGGATGGCTTGGAGGAGTTTGAGGCTTCCAACCACCAAGGTAAGGGCAACGTGAAGTACCACGCGAACTAAAAAGGTAAAGGTAAGTAAAAACGTTATGTTACCTCAAATGTGAGGGACTAAAAGGTTTAAAAAAACAAATTTATTGTTTTTAGGGGGAATTGCAATAACTACCCATCCATATAGGCGTAATTGCACAAAAATTTGAAAATATATGATAATAGTAATAACTTTCCTTTGACCAGTTGATTTTTATTGAACAGAGTTAAAAGAAGAAGAAATTTTTATTGATTTTTTTTTTCCAGATTTAGGAGGAGGAGGAGGAGGAGGAAAAAAAAAAAATTTGAAAAAAAAAAAATTGGGAAGAAGAAGGAAAAAAAATCTGAAAATAAAAAAAATTAAGGAGGAGGAGGTTTTTATTGGGTTGATGGTATTTGGGTGGATGGAAAAAAAAAAATTTGAAAATAAAAAAAATTGGGTTAATGGTATTTGGGTGGTGGTTGGTTTGATGATAAATAAAAAAATTGAAAACAAAAATTCAAAAAAGAAGAAGAAGAAGAAGGGAAAAAAAATTGAATTGAAGGTATTTGGATAGTGGTTGGTTTGGTGATGAATAAAGAAATTAGAAAAAAAAATCTGAAAAAAGAAAAAGAAGAAGAAGAAGAAGAAAATCTGAGAAAAAAAATTGAGTTGAGGGTGGTTGAATTGATGATGAATAAATAATTGGAAAAAAAAAAGAAAAAGAAAAATTGAGTTTAATTTTTTTTTTTTTTTGGCAATGGACCAGATGACCAGATGATCTGGTCCATTGGAATGAAGATATTTTTATCTCAACTAATGGATCAGATCTCATCTAGTCCATTTTTTTAATTTTTTTTTTTTTGGAATTGTCAAACACAAGGGTAAAATAGACAATACACTATTTCCGTTTAATTTAAACGGGGCACAAGAGTTAGTCAACTGGTCAAAGATGAGTTATTGCTATTATTATATATTTTTAGATTTTTATGCAATTATGTCTATATGTACGGAGCATAATTGTAATTCTCCCTTATTTTTAAAATACACCATAATTTTTTTTTTCATTCAAACAACTATTTTACCAATTTTTAAAAATAATATTGAATGTATTTACATCAGTTTTTGATTTTTGAAAACTATTTTTAATACACGCTATTAAATACATTTATATATTTAAAAATATCATTTTTAAAACATAATTTTCATTTTTAAAAATGTCATTTTAAAAACGATTCTAAACATGATTTAAGGCCTTGTTTTATCCATTTTATAAAACTGTTTTTTGTTTCCAAAAATGAAAAAAAATAGATGCCTTACAAAACAGTTGACAGATTGCTATAGGCTCGTCAATGGCGTCAGTCATACTCACGCATACTCGTTTATTATAATAAAATGATAGAAGAAATTAATAAATCAATTAAATTGGCAGACAAAAACATCACAATACAAATTCAAGGAAATTTTAATTCAAAAAAAAAATTCAAGGAAATTTTAATAAAAGTCCAAATAAACTTTCAAGTTCCACTGCAACAATAAAATAAAATTCAATTAAATTTCCATACACTTATACATATTAAAATTATGAAAAAAATGTAAATAAATTATATTTTAATTTGAATGGGTATGCAAGTGAGTTCTGAATATTAATTTGATATCTATTCTCTACTTGTATGCTTAGTACGTATGAGTTTTCACATTCCAACCTGTACACTTACATACCAAAAAAACTATTCTTGTATTGCTGGCGGATATCCACATCCGCGGGTAGAATTGTGTTCCCTAATCATAATAGCTACTTGTTGGAACAACTTTGTACTCTCTATAGACAACCTTGATGAGCTTCCTCGCTATGGCACCGGCATAACAACAACCTTCACATACTTGCAAAAAGTAGAAACATATGATATAATGCTAACCCAAATTAGCATAAATATGTAAATTTTTATCTTTTAGTAATTTCTCTTATAAAGAATTAACTCTCTTAGCGTTTCAATGTATAACAAGATAATTCTCTATCAAGTATTTACAAATTAAAAAAGATAGAAGTCCATACAGGCTTGGCATGTAATGTTGCAAAGTTGCACATATGATAAGCAAAGCATGGTGTAGATCCAATTGAAGCTCTGTCAAGAACCAAATTTGAAGCAAACAAGCATACAATCCTAGCACATTCTTTTTTTATTTTTATTTTTTTCCCAATGGGTTCAGGAGTTTGATCTAAAGCTGGCCCATTAAAGATATGTTAATGAAAAGTTGTGTTTATAAACTTAAGAATTATCGTGGAATTAAATGGGGTGTAATAAGAAATTATAACAATGTTATCTTTTTCTTACTAGGGTGTTTTTAGAAAATGAAAGATATATGTTTTTAGTAATCAAATAATAAAATATGCTTACATGGTCACTACATGTACATATCTAGTATAAAATATGTCATTTGCATAATGTAATAATAAAAAATCTTCTAATATAGAAAGATTAAATAACACATTTTAAAATAAATCTCCTAGTATGGTAAATCCTTATAATGTAATCTGGAAAAAAAATTCTTTTAATACATAGTTGCCTAATAAATACGTTCCTATCCCTAGCCTCTTCTCCTATATAAACTAATCAACCTTAATCACATTCTCCACAGTAAAACAACAACTATAAGGTTGTGAAAGAACCTTTCCTTTTTCTTTTTCTTTCATTTCATAGAATTTAACATTTCTTTCTTAAATGTCCCAAAAAAAATAAAAATATTTCTTTCTTCAAGTCATAATGTATGAGAGCGAGTTGCATACAACCCCTCAATGTGATATGATCACAATAAGGTTGTCGTTCATGGCATTTCAAAGAAGGGTTTACGAGGATGATGAAGACTCATCAGATGTAATTAACAAGTCTGTGAGTACTTGTATTGTATATGGGGGTCAACAATCACCCTATGGATTTGTTGTCGTGTATTGACATGATATTAGTGTCTGACCGAACCAGTTGATATCACATGGCACTGCGAAGCCCCATAGGACCACCCGCATCACGTATAGAAGCGAGACTCTGCATTACTGTCCAAGGATATAAGGAAATAAAGTATCTCCATTGCTAATAGCTTAAGCTTTTGGCATATTACTGGGGCTTGATCATAATAGATTATGTACAAGCTTTTATATCATATAAGAAGCTAAGCTTACATATTTAAACTCAATTAGAAAATATACATGATAGACTTCAACCACTTATCTCTTAGGCTTATCACTTGGGGATGTAGAATTGTTGTACTGATTTAAAATATCTTCTCCTGATTCAGTGGTATCGATCTTATGAGAGAAACTTGAAAGAAAAATGAT
Organism: Xanthoceras sorbifolium; assembly: GCA_003430845.1. Taxonomy (NCBI): domain Eukaryota; kingdom Viridiplantae; phylum Streptophyta; class Magnoliopsida; order Sapindales; family Sapindaceae; genus Xanthoceras; species Xanthoceras sorbifolium. Next base: position 6,759,245 of record CM010618.1, read on the forward strand.
GTCAAAAATAAATACTATTAGCATAAATATAAGATGCGAAATGTATAAACTCACCACTCCAAACAGATTGAATCTTTTTAATTTTATGGTCAACCTCTAACTACATTCTCCACACAACAGAACAACAATTAAAAGGGGTTTGTAAAAAAAAAATTATTTATTTTTCTTTTTATATATAGAATTTAGCATTTCTTTCTTCGAGCCATGTATGAGAGTTGCATACAGCCCCTCCTAAATGTTATGTGATTATATATATTCAAATTTCATTTACGTACTATTCATCTTCATATATATGTACGGTGATTGATAATTTTGCAAGATAATCATATAAGACGTGATTTTGGTAAAACTATGCATGACTTGACCATAATTGTGGATAAGAATTATTAAGGGTAAAATTCAAAAATAGCCCTTAAATGAGGGTTATTATTAAAAGAGTTATTATTAAATTTAGCCAGTCTCAATAATTTAATTATTTTTGTCAATTTTTACATTTTGGACAAAAATACCCTGGTTCCACGTGGAGGGCTGTTTAAAATTTGAAAAATACAAAATAATTATTAGAAAAATCAAAGAAGAGTAAAAGAAAAAGTGAGAAGAAAGAGACCTTCATTGTTGGAGTTCTTTTGATCTGTTATAGAGACCTTCATTATTGGAGATAGAGGTCTGGGCATACTTCCATTTGAAAAAGAAGAAGAAGAAATTGTTGGAGATATGAGCAAAAGACTTCCAACAATGAAGTTCTGTGACCTCCATTTTGAGAAAAAAAATTCCAAAAATGCTAATAAAATTAATATAAAAACACCACCTCCTGATAAGAAAAAAACACCAAATAATTACAAAATACTAGCAAATAAAGAATTCTCAGTGCGTGTAAAATTGATTTTGCTAGTCTTTTGGCTAGCGTATAAAATTGATTTTTGGGATTCTAGCGTGTAAAATTAAAACCACCAAATAAAGAGTTCTATAACGTGTAAAATTGATTTTTAAATTCTAGCATGTAAATTAAATACTAGTAAACAAAGAATTCTATATATCTCATAAAATTGAATTGATTTTTGAACATCATTACAAACTGCTAAAATACAATCTTCATCAATATAAAACTCTGCCTCCGGGCTATATAACAACAACTAACCGTCATTAAAACACCAATAAATAGAGAATTCTACATAGAGTCAGACACCCCATTTTATCCATTTAAAACTAAACAAACGTTTAATTTTTATTTTATGTGCTAGTATCTAAAAAAAAAAAAAGAAAGAGATAAAAGCTTGGAATAATGAGTTAGTAGAGCTTGAACACCAATTCTCCATGTGACAAAGCTCACTTTGATATATGGAGGTTGAAGTGAGAGAAAACGATTATAAAACAAGAGAGACAATTGTCTAGCAATATTAATAGGACTAATAATATTATTGATATTCATGCGTAATAATTGTAGTGGCCAAAAATTATCAATAAGCTAGGCCCAAGAGATCAACAGACAAAAGCAAAGTTTGGAGAAATACTAAATGGGGAAGGACGTAACGGTCATAAAGGTATTCATTTAACTCCCATAACGCCTACATAGACCCCTCTAACGGGTGCACTAATGGGAGTTATGAAGAGTATCATAATATAAAACGGTAGATCGCTCCATGCACAGTTATGAAGAGTATTATAACGGTAGATCGCTCCATGCACTAATGAGAGTATCGTAACGCCCTGGAGATCCTCCAGGCCAAGGGATTAGCATTTTGATACAGAAAAACTCTCTAAACTCTCTCAATCTCACTCTCAAGGCTGACTAGATCAGAATCTCTCAATCATTCTTCTGACGACCTTCCAAAGGTCTACTGTCACATATTCTGGCCATACACCCACGAGCTCCAATCACACTTCCCTAGAAAGCCCTTATAGGGAGAAATTACTATTCATTCAATATTAATTTACTTTATTTTACATTCTTATCGTTTAATATTCTTTACACGATTCTAATTTGAGCGTTGAAGTGTCCTTGGTCGGGTGTTTATTTAGTCTAATAATGTGTTTCAGTGGTAAGGGTGTTTATTTAGTCTAATAATATCATAGGTTCGAGTTGCCAATTCTCATATAAATGTTTTATGAATTTTTTTTCAATCGAAAATTTACAGCTGTTAAAAGGCCTTGGCCTGAGCTTATAGCCAATTCGAAGGTCAAAATCAAGTATGGCTTCTAACCCATTTTCAAGACTAGATCCTACTTGCAAAATGTATTTAACTTATAGTTATTACCATACAATATACATGTAATGAGAAAAAGGTAGATGTTAATTTTTCACTTTTGTTTTTATTGTTGATTTGGTAGTTTAATGGGTAGAAATTATATGTTTGTACTTGTATATTTGTATTTTATGACAGTAAAAAGCTTATCGCTAAAAAGTTCTTTTTATAGAAATAAAGGATAATTATGGAATTAAACTGGGTCAAGTAAGAAATTTTACCTTTTTAGTAGGTTGTTTTTAGAAAATGGAAGATAAAATTAGGTTTACAAAACAAGAACTCCTTTATTGGAAACAAATAAATAAATAAAGCTGTTTTAGTAATCAATTAGTGAAATGTCTTAACATGGTCACAATATATTTAGTATTGGAATCTGACATTTTATAGTGGTTTACTAAATACAACCTCCTTTTTTTGGAAAAATAATATATAAATTCAGCTGTTTTAGTAATCAATTAATGAAATATCCTAACATGGTCATGACAACATATATATTAAGTATATAATCTGTCATTTGGATAATGTAATAATGAATAAATCTTCTAATATAGCAACATTAAATCACATATTATTGAATAAATATTCTAGCATGGTAAATCCTTAATGATGTAATCTAGAAAAAAAAAAAAATTCTTCAAATTCATAATTTCCTAATAAATACATTCCTCTCCCTTTGCCTCTCCTCCTATATAAACTGAACAACTTCTAGTTTATAGGAGAAGAGGTAAAGGGATATAAATATATATTAGGAATTTATTTATTTGAAGAATTTTTCTAAATTACATGATTAACCATATTAGGAGAATTATACAGGGATATATGTGATTTAAACTTGCTATATTAGAAGATTGTTCATTATTACATTATCCAAATGACAGATTATATACTTAATATATATATATATATATATATATATATATATTATAGGACAAATTAATAATTAACCATGTTTGAACATTTTATTAAGTGATTACAAAAACAATTAATTTATTATTATTATTATTTCAAAAAAAGAGATTTTATGAAGTAAATCACTTTGAAATGTCACATTTTAATATTAATGGGTCGAGACCGAAACCTAAAACCTGAATGATATATATATATATTTTTTATTCTAACGATGGAATAAAAGTATTAACTGTTTTTTTTAAGACAAAAACATCTGGTTGAAGATAAAATTAAAAATATATTAATATAAGAATAATAATTATGGAATAAAATATTATAATTATGATTAAGTGATTATGTGTTAAGTTAGAAATTCTAACTTTTTATTTGAAGTTATTTTTTTTAATATTTTTCAGTTGTTTGATCACTTAAAGAAAAAATAAATAAAAATAATTTAATATGTCTAATTCAAATTCGTTAAATTATAAATAGACAAAATAAATATATTATGACTACTGACTATTTTATCTTTCTTTTGGTATGGTGTTTCTAAATATTGAACTCTATAATCACCTTTTTTTTATATTTATTTTATCTTAAAGCGTTCAATATTTAGAAGTACCCTACCAAAAGAAAGATAACATCTATATAATTTCTCATTACTCCCCTTAATTCCATGATTATCTTTTACTTATATAAAATGAATTTTTTATTTTAGGTTACTCTTTCCTTCTTGTGTTTTGCAATTGGCTCATGAACAAGTTATTCCAACCATTATATATCATAAATTCCATATACAGATATAATTTCTACCCTTTAAACTACCAAATCAGCACAAAAACCAAAATCAAGAAAATATGTAGTTTTTCTCCTTACATGTATGGTAATAACTAATCATAAGATAAATATATTTGCAAGTGAGATCTATATTAAGAATGTCAATGTGTCACGTTGGTCAAGGGAAGATACCCTCACCACTGCCTTCGGAAACCACCCCTGTCCCTATCCCCATCCCCACCCTTGACCCAAATCCATGTTAGGATAAACATGGGCGGGGGTAGGGGAAACCTTATCAATAAGATTACCCTTCCCCTGCCCCGAAACCCTCGTTTTACCAACAAAATAAAATTTTACCATCGTTTTAGCAATATAATAACAATACAATTAAATATAATTTAAAAAGTTCGTTAAAATAATAAAAAATAAATTTTAACAAACTAAATATATTAAATTAATTATAACTGATCAAGGTCAAGGGTTTCGAAAAGGGATCCAAAGTATTCTTGTTATAAATTGTCAACGAATTAGCTCTGGGATGTAAACAATCACCACAACAACACTACTAGTTCTAATTGGAAAAGGAATCCAAATTTTTAATCCAATAGTGAATTTTTTTTTTCTGATGTTGATTAAATATGAATGACTAATGAGAACTGGCTTGAAAGTTTTATTTAGATCTAGGAAAGTTATTTTAGCAAAATCACAATGCGAAAGCATAATATATATCATAAGAAAAAAAAATTTCTAACTGATTAACCAAATCAGAATCCCGAAACGAATATAACTTTCAAGAATCAAGTGGGTTCAAAGCCTTACCAAGAATGTATTGATCGATATCAATTCTAGACCACTTATCTTATGATTTGTGCTTGAATCATGTTCCAACTACCTCCCCGAGAACCTGCAAGGTTAGCAAAAACAAATTTACTTGTTGAATGAAACATTTTGGTACTTTGATTACCTAATGACTTCCTCCCGATTCTCACTTTCGTTTAATTCATATAAGTGTGTGGATACTCTACTAGGGTAGAGGAACATGCTAAGATCATCAGAGACACTTCAAATCTCTATGATCACTAGAAACATCTCTATGCCCATTGGAGACACTCATGATTTCTTTGGGGAGAGGGAGTTATAGAAAAAAAATTGTTTTCACTCTCTTGGAACCCTAGCCGATTTTCTAAGTGATGGGAGACTAAGTGTCTGCCTCTCATATGCCTTTTTATATAGCGTGCAATTAGAGTTTTTTACCAAATGCAAGCTATCCTCATAACATTTAGTTAATAATAATTAATTGGGCAATTATTAATTTAGTTCCTAAACTTTAATAAATTATTAATTTTTTTAACACAGTTTCCTTTATTAGTATCTTTGGACCTTAAGTTTCTATAAATGTATTAATTTGGTCCCTCTGACCAATTTTTTAATAGAAATGTTAAAAGATACTTTTACCCTTAACTCTATTTAAATGAATTTGCCTCCAATAAGAACATGACACGTGTCACTAAAATAAAAATAATTTAATATAACATAAGTAATTTAATTTAATTTAACTTAACAAATATATAATTACAAATTAAAAAATAAATTAAAATTTATTTACAGATGGATCTCTAATTAAAAAAATAATGAAAATTTTTATTAAAAAAAAAAAATAGTTTCATCATCCATAGAGATTTCATTGTTAATTTATTTCATTTCAAGCAACCCAAAAATAATGAACTACAAATTGCATCAACTCCACTCTTTCTATTTAGCATTTCATTGAACACTTTCAATACCCTCTCAACACCCCCATTTCACCTCCCAATTCTCCAATCAACCATCACTAACACCCTCTTCCAATCTCATCATTATCTCCAAAAATCAAATTCACCTCTGTGAAAGAAATCAAAAATTCAAAGACACTAAACAAAGTCTGAAAACAAAATTGATTCTACACAGACAACAATGACAACACAGACAATAACAAAGTTGAAGAAAAACCACACAGAACAATTCATATCACCATTCTTAATCTTCCTGTTGTCTCTGGTCTCTCATTGTTAGAAAATAAAGTCTGACAGTGGAGCCCCAACTAGGTCGGTGAACCTTTCTATCAATGGAGACCCAAGCTAGGTCTCCACATTCCGTGATGGAGACCGAGCTTGGGTCTCCGTCTCCGGCGATAGAGACCCAGTTGGGTTTCCATTGAAGAAGGCGATGAAGTCTCTAGCTGGGTCTCCATCGAGATGGAGACCCAACTGGAGTCCCCATCAATTTGGAGAGCTAGGTCTCCATGATTATATAGCCATGGAGACCCAGGGATGGGTCTTCATTTTTCTTATTGGTTTTTGTTTTTGTTTTTTAGTTGATTAAATTAATTTTATTTAATTTCTATTATATTACTTTAAAAAAAAAAAAATTTAGTGTTGACACATATATAGTTCTGGTTTAAAGACAACAAACTCCTGGAACCATTAATTATGACTAACGGTTGACTCACATAAAAACTTATTTAATACATTTCCGACGGGTATCAATAAAGTAAACTGCGTTAAAAAATGAATAATTCATCAAAACTTAGGGACTAAATTTATAATTGCCCTAATTAATTATATTAAATAATAATTAAGCGAGCTCAAAAGCGGATCTTAGGACATATATTATTGAGCTCAAATGCACCCTAAAAGGATTGACATGATATGTGACCTATGTTAATTTTTAATAAAAAAATATTTTAAAATAAACTAATTAACAAAATATTTAATATAATTTGTTTATCAAAGGTTATTGATCTTATTTAGAGTGATACTATACATCCTAAATTGTTTTTAAATTTCTTATCTCAAATTAATTTTATTTAGAGTAATAGCACATCTCAAATATTTTTTTCTTCAAAAGATGTACCATGTGAATTGTACTTATCATATCATTTGCTTTTACCTCTTTTAAAATTTTTATAAATTTCATCCTCCTATTCTCTATGTTGTCTTAGACATCTCATGCTTTCTCAAATATCTAATAGAATTTCTTTTTCATCAATTAACGAAGGTAAAGACATGAACCCCTCCATTTTTCTTATAGATCCCAGAGACAGACAACATCCCTATGGTTTCTCAAAGAAAGAAACCGGCACGAGTAGGTTTATTCGTTCTTACCAGAGATTTCCTGTTTACAATTTTTGCAAATTTTTACAAATCCTCTTGATATTTATGGAAATCTATGGGCACAACCATTTTACGTAACTTTTTATTGTCCTCCTCCTTTCTATGTGACACATATAAATACGAAGATAGTTGCATCTTCTTCAACACCCGAACAAAAAAAAAATTCACAAGATGTCTGTACACAAAGTGCAATGGACGATTGTTTTGTTCATATTTTGAGTGTGGCTTTTAATTAATCAACAAGCAACCTATAAGAATGCAACACAAACTGCAATTGATTGATGGAATACAGTGATGACAAAGGATCACAATGAAAGGCAAAGTGTTTGATCAAAACACTAAGGTGTTTGATCAAATGCCTGTAGAGAAGATCTTGATCTTCTCGAGCTCTATTAATGGAGATCTCATGGAGAGATTTTCTGTTTATTTTGAAGGGAAAATATAACCTCTTTCTTCATTAAATTGTTAGCTGAAACAGCAGCTAATGTATATACAAACTAAGATAGAATCATGACTGTTGAACTCTACCAAACTTAGATCAACACCATTGATTCAAAAAAAGAATTTTCAGACATATAACTAACTCCTTTATACAAGTAATATTCAAGAGAGTTGAAGTCCAGAAACCACATTCAGTGTGTTACACAAATGCCAAAACCTGTCTCTGGTGAGAGGCTTGGTTAATACATCAACAATTTGATCATTGGTGGAAATGTACCTAACTTCCAACTGTCTAGCAGCTATCATGCATGTCTCTAACAAAGTGAACATCCACCTCAATGTGCTTTGTTCGAGAATGAAAAATATGATTCAATGCCAAGGACTTAGCACCAATGTTATCACACCAGATCACTAGACAATGAGCTAAAGGAAAACCAAGCTCATCAAGCAAAGAATGCAACCAAATAACTTCTGAATAGGCTTGAGACACTGATTTGTATTCTGCTTCAATACTTGACTTGGCCACCATAGTTTGTTTCTTTGAGCTTCAAGCGATTAGATCGCCTCCAAAGAAGACAATCGGTCAATGGTAGACTTCCTATCATCAATGGAACTGGCTCAATCCGCATCACAAAAGACCTCAAGAGATGAAGAAGCTGAAGGCTTGAAGACAAGACCATATGAAGCTATTCCCTTATGGTATTGCAAAACCTTTTGTAGGCCAGCCAATGAGTGGCAGTAGGAGCAATAAGGAAATGACTAAGCTTGTTTACAATGAGACTGATGTTAGGCCTGGTATGAGTAAAGTATTGAAGGGCTCCAATCGCACTCCTATAGAGAGTAGGATCTGAGAACCTTTCACCAGCATATAGAGACAATTTGGTGTCTGCAGATATTAGAGTAGGATAAGGTTTGCTTTTTGTCATCCTAGCTTTGGCAAGCAAATCAGTGATATACTTTCTCTGAGTAAGAAACATGCCAGAACCATTTCAAAAGGCTTCCAACCCAAGAAAGTAGTTAATATAACCGAGAGTTTTGAGAGCAAATTGAGAGTTCAAATCCTTAATAACCTGATGGACCAGCTTTGGATCACTTCATGTGATCAATATATCATCAATATAAACCAAAAGCAACACCAATTGAGAACCAAGTTTTTTTGAAAATTAGAGAAGCATCTGATCTAGAATTAATGAATCCCCATTGTTGCAATGCCAATTTGAGCTTGGAAAACCAGGCTCTTGGAGCTTATTTTAGACCATAAAGGGCATTCTCAAGTTTACAAACATGAGAAGGATATTTGGAACTCTCAAAACCTGTAAGTTAATGCATAAAAACTGTTCTTGAAGCTCCCAATTCAAGAAGGGATTGTTGATATCAACTTGTTGGATATCCCAATAATTGGTGACTACAATGGTGAAGATAACTCTTATAGTAGATGCCTTGACCATTGGACTATAGACATCAAACTAATCCAAGCCAGGGGTTTGATGAAAACCCTTTGCAACCAATCGGGCTTTATGCTTGAGTATGGTCCCATCAGGTTTAAATTTTGTTCTATACACTCATTTACATCCAAAAATATCTATAGAAGAGGCCAAAGAAAAAAGGGTTCAGGATTTACTGTTGAGTAGTGCAGTGTACTCATCAAGCATTGCTTGAGCCTACTTTGGATATGATAAAGCTTGTTGAACACTCTTAGGTTTAGCTATAGCTGTATGAATAGAGGTGTAAATTTTGGTTTGAAGACCCCAGTGTTTGATCTTGTCTGCATATGGTGTGTGGATTGAACCATCTGATTTTAAACCTGTAGATGCATATTGGAGGGCTGGATAGTATGCCTATTAGATAGATCAATAACAAATTTGGGAGCACATGAAGTTGTTAGGAACTGATCAGACACAACAGTAACAGAACCAGAAGGCACTATAGGAGAATTATGTGCAGAAGCAACAGTAACTTGAGGAACATTCATAGCTGGTAGCTAATTGGAAACAATAGTAGTAGGACCAGAAGGCATAATGGATGTGTTACGTGCAGGGATAATAATAACTTAAGGAACACTCATAGAGGAAGTAGCAGAATTGTGTGTAGGAAGAAGCATGGATAAAGGTAGACTAGGACAATCTATATTAGGCAGAAGAGGGGTAAGGAAAAAAGTTTGATAAGGAACTCAAACTCATTAAATTCAGCATGTCTAGAAATGAAGACTCCATCAGATGGAGCTAAGTACTTATAGCATCTATGCATTTCACTATACCCAACAAAAAAACACTTGGAAGTATGAAAATCTAATTTGTGTTTAGAGTAGTATTTCAAGTAGGAAAAACATGAACAACTAAAGGTTTTAAAGAAGGCATAATTAGATTTCTTATGAAATAATTTTTCAAAAGGAGGGATGTGCGCAACAAAACTGAGAAGGAAGGTTGTTAATTAGGAAACAATAGTAGAGAAAGCTTCACCCCAAAAGAGTAAAGGCATTCTGACATAGGCAAGCAAAGTGAGACCGTTTTCTACCACATGCCTATACTTTCTCTTTGAAACCCCATTCTGCTGGTGAGTGTGTGGGCAAGAAAATCTAATTTGAATACGATTGTTGGTAAGGAAAGGGATGAATGCTTTGTACTCACCACCCATGTCAGTGTGAAAAACTTTTATCTTCTTATTAAACTGCAATTCTACAACCTTTTTGAACTTCACAAAGGTATGCAAAGCTTCTGATTTCAATTTTAAGGTATAAATGTATATCTAGTGAATGTATCAATAAGCACTATGTAGTACTTAGAGATCCATCTGTTGAGGCATAGAGAGAGGGTCCCCGAATGTCTGAATATATCAACTCAAGAGGTGTTTTAGCTGATATGGAATGAACTGAAAAGAGAAGCTTACGCAACTTGCCATATTTACATGAATAACAAAATGTTACATCATTGCATTAGAACAAAGATGTATTGTTTGAACACATTTTGGAGTATGAGATGCGAAGGATGACCAAGCTTAGCATGCAAAGATTAGCACAATTCTTAGCAGCTGTCATAGCAGCATAATTATTTTTATTTGCAGATTGAAAAGAAAACTTATGAGCAGCAAAATCATTAGCAATGAAAGGTGAATTAACAGAGGTTGAATAAGTATGTAATAAGTGAGGTAGAAGAAGAACTTGTGGTGAGTTTAAGACTGTACAGATCATCCTTGAGTGTTCCTTGCAGCAAAATTGTCCCCAAATTATTGTCATTAAACACACAATAATCACCATAAAATTCAGCACCATATTATTATTTTAGTGATCCTAGAAATACTCAAGAGATTCTTGGTTATCTTAGGAAAATGCAACATATAATTTAGAGAAATGTGATGCACAAGTTTTGTGTGAGACAAGCATAAAGATCTACCAATATGAGATATAGAAAACTGATTACCATTTCCAACTGCAAGCTTATCTTTCCCTATATATTCTGAGTTCAAAGAGAGATTATTGAGGTAAGGGGTGACATGGTTTGTTGCCCTACTATCTGCATACCAAGATGGGTCATTAACCACTTCAGAAGAAGCATAATAATAGGCTGTTGTACTCTATGATGTCTAATTGCTAATGGATTGAGTTACTTTTGCTTGAGATTGTGCAGGTTGCTACGAAGAATTCTGATTGGTGCTGCAAGCCTACCATGTTAATTTTGGTCAAATCGTTTATAGCGTTGAAAAGCAGCATGACAAGGTTTTTGACAGAGCTGACAATAGAGTTTTTGATTATTCCATTTATCACCTGATCTATTGCCTCTTCCTCTACTTCTAGTTGAACCTTTAGACTGTCTACCACCTCTTTGGTTTCTACCTTTATCAGACTGTGCCACAAAGTTTGTAGTAGCAGCTGATATCTCTACATGACTAGCTATATTTAATTGTTCTATTCTTTGCTCATGTAGAATGAGTAAGTATTGCACATCTTGTAGACTCATTGTCTTTTCTTGTGAAGAAACTAACACAATCACATAATCATACTCATGTCCTACACCATTCAATACACTAAGAACAAGATCATGATCCGTTAATAGATAACCAGCAGTTTCTAAAGAATCTCTTATGCCTTTTATCTATAATACAAAATCTATTATTGACATGGATTCTTTCTTAATAGTTTGCAATTGTTGCTTTAGTTGAAGAACTCTCACCATGGACTTTGAGCATACAATCTTTTAAGAATTGATCATGCTTTAAGAAGTTTTAGACTGATTTACCTGGCCAAGAATGCTTGGAGAGACAGTGCACAAAAGCCAACAAAGTAGCAGCTGATATGCTCTTTTTCAAAACCTATAAACAGGAGTAACCTTGATAGCTTTGACAACTTCACTCTCATATACGACTTCTGTATACTACTGAGGTAGAGATCATGAATTGGTGATGTAATCTTCAAGCTCTAATGCTGAGATGACCTGAGCTTTTCAGTTGACATAATTCGTTTTGTCAAGTTTTAGTGGTAAGTTGAAGTTGAATGTTCTTGCTAGAGACTGAAAATCCAAAAAGGTTCTTCAGGAATCAGAAGAGATGGATTGACTGCATAAGGAAAGGAAGTACTTGAAGATATGTTGAAGTGAGTCAATAAGCTTTGATACCATATAAGAATATTGCACAAACTACAATTGATTGATGAAATATAGTGATGACAAAGGATCGCAATGAAAGGCAAAGCGTTTGATCAAAATACTAAGGTGTTTGATATATGCAATAGAGAAGATCTTGATCTTCTCGAGCTCCATTAATGGAGATCTCACGAAGAGAGTTTTCAGTTTCTTCATTAAATTGTTAGTTGAAACAATAATTAATATATATAAAAACTAATATAGAATCACGACTATTGATCTCTAATAAACTTAAATCAACACCATTGATTCAAAACAGAATTTTCAGCTATCTAACTAACTCCTCTATACAAGTAATATTCGAGAGAGTTGAAGTCCACCATAACAATAGATAAATTAGCTTAATCTAGACGTTTGATCAGCTGATTATCAGTTGATCAACTCTGCTCACTTCAATCATCATAAGGGCCATCTTACTAGATTAAGCTGTGCTCTAGATTTTGCTAGAGCATGCTGCACTTCAGCTTATGCTACACTGGTATGTTGTTGTAGAAGAGACTAAGGCAGTGTCTTGAGCAGCTGCAGCTTGATCTCGAGGTGCTGAAGTTGTTGCAGTAGTTGGAGCTGTAGCTTGATTATTAATCCTTACACAACCATCCTGATTCGACTCTTGAATCCTTCTCTAAACAAGAAATCAAGTTGCCGTCGGCTGTGGATTTAGATTGATCTCCAGTAGAAGTTAGAGCCATCACATCTGATCCAAATTGCATAGTTATTGCTAATATTATAGTGGGTTGTAAATCAAGTCATTTGTACTCTTTACTGCACTGCAACTATACCAACTTTATATAGTTGTGAATTCTAGAATTTTTCATCTTCTCATTAAAGTAATTCGGCATAGTCCTTGAGAAATAATCGTCAGATTCTCCTGGCTTCATATGGAGAGTCTCAAAATTTTTGCGAAGTGCTTAAAGCCAAGCACGCTTCACCTTTGTGGTACCTTGATATTTCTTCTTCAAAGAGTCCCAAATCTGCTTGGAAGTGTCCTTCTCTACTATGGTCTCCAATATGGTATGGTCAATCGCTTCAAATAAGTAGTTCTTCACCTTAGGATCCTTCAGCTTATGATCTTGAGAGTCTTTCTTTGTGCTTCTGTCAACAATGCTCCCTCTGCTGGTTCAACAGATCCAAATTCAATGAAATTCCATACTCCTTGGATCTCAGAAAATTCTCCATTAACATGCTCCAATGATCATAATGACCATTAAATCGAGGTATAGTTGGTTGTACGTAACTAATTATCTTGAACCTTGTCGATCGGATGCCACGAGTCCTCACAGTTGCAAGTCAAGAAAGCTGTTGTGTTTGGAGAATTTCTTTTTAGTCAAGCCCAGTGGGCGCTTTGATACCAGATATAAAAAATTTAAAGAAACGAACTTAAAATACAAAGAATATTTTTGGATCTGGAATTCAACTTTTTCAACTTACTAATTCAAATAACATATTACAATTTAAATAGAAAAGTATAAATAATTTGACAAAGAAAATAGGGACCAACAAGTTTCACGACTCAACACTTCTCTACTACTGGAGTATTTCTTAAAAAATGGAAAACACAAATCAATGTCACCAGACTTCCTAATGAATAGGTCATCAACTACTTTTTTTCTTTTTGGAACTGGTCATCAACTACTTAACAAAACAAATATTAGAAAATAAACTTTTAACACTAGCTACAACCTCTTATCTAATGTACCATATATGTTGTAGCATCCGAAGTTGGCTTATGATGGAGTTGACGAGGGCTTTCGTGCATCGGCCTCCTTATCTCCCTCACGAGACTTGTAGGCTAAGGGGTCATATTTATTTGAAATGCCATAAGCGACGACATTACTGTAATCACATCATGTTGGGGAATGTATGCAACTCTCATACATTATGGCTTGAAGAAAGAAATGCTATATATATAGAAAAATAATGGAATTTTCACACACCCTTTTATTGTGTGTTTTTTTTCTTTTTTTTGCTGTGGAGAAAGTGGTAGAAGTTGATAAATTTATATAGGAGAAGAGGCAAAGGGATAGAAATGTTCATATATTAGGTAATTATGTATTTGAAGAATTTGTCCAGATTACATGATTAATGATTAACCATCCTAGGGATAGAATATGTCATTATTGCATTATCCAAGTGACAGATTCTATACTAATTATAAATATAGTAGCTATGTTAGAACATTTCATTAATTGATTAATAGAAAAAGCTATTTTTTTCAAAAAAAGGAGGTTTTGTTTAGTAAGTCACTTCTTCTTTTTATCTTATAGATCGTAAATTAATTTTTTTAAATTTATAAAATTAATTATAAATGTATATATGTGAAAAAGTTTCCCACACATATAGCTAAAAATAAATTTAAAGTATTTATTGTCCATTTAAATAAGCGTCATTCCCAACTAAGACTATAGTAATTAATTATATCAAAAAAAAAAAAAAAGGTTTTGTTTTGGAGACCACTTTAACTTTATCTTCTAGCCACCGTTTTCTAAAAACATCCTACTAAAAAGGGCTAAACTTTGTATAATTTCTTACTATACCCCATTAATTTCCATAATTGATTATCTTTACTTCTATAAAAAGAAGTTTTCGTTTTAGGTTTTTGTTTTCTTTTTTCCTTTATCGTGATATGCTTATGCTGTCAAAAATTGTATATACAAATATATATATATATATAATTTCTATCTATTAAACTACCAAATCAACAAATAAAAACAAAACTGTACCAAATTCCTTTACATTCTTATAGTAGTATCAAAATCTAAAATTTCATAATAGAAGTAACTTCTGACATACGTAGACAGAACAGGATACAAGTCAAAATGCGAAGAAAAGAGAGCAAATGTGAAATCATGGTTGTCAAAGATATGAAAATGTCCTACAATTTTTTCCCATGTCGAGATTAATCTTTGGTGTATGCTTCTTTCTGCCAATTTTGCTATGCTACTGCTTTCCGCAACCTTGAAAACGGAAAGTCTTCATTTCTTTATCAGAACAATGAGGATATCCAAGATTGACGTACCAAGCATTGATCTATATCTATTCTAAGCTGCTCATCCTGCAATGTGTTTGAATTGTTTTCAAATTTCAAACACCTGTGTCGCAAAGTGATAGTACTTATTTCGGACATAGCACTCTGCGTCCCAAAGCAAAATGTATGGACGAGGGCTTTCGTGCACCTGCTTTTGCATCTCAATCACGAGATGTGTAGGGCAAGGGGCCACCCTTCTTTGAAATGCCATGAAGAACGATCTTCTTGTGATCACCTCCAATTGAGGAGGCATTGTTTGCTACTCTCATTCATTAAGCCTTAGAAGAAAGAAATGCTCAATTCTCTTTAAAAATAAGCAATTTTTTCACTGCCTTTGATTGTTGTTTCGGTGTGGAGAATGTGGTTAGAGGTAGATCAGTTTATATAGGAGAAGACGCAAAGGGATAGGAATATATATATATTTAAATCAGTTTATTAGGCAATTATGTATTTAAAGAATTCTTTTCCAGATTACATCATTAAGGATTTACCTTACTTGGAGATTTATTCTAGAACATGTGATTTAATCTTGCTATATTAGAAGATTTTTCATAATTACATTATCCAAA
Source organism: Xanthoceras sorbifolium (assembly GCA_003430845.1). Classification (NCBI taxonomy): domain Eukaryota; kingdom Viridiplantae; phylum Streptophyta; class Magnoliopsida; order Sapindales; family Sapindaceae; genus Xanthoceras; species Xanthoceras sorbifolium. The sequence continues at coordinate 6,774,974 of CM010618.1, forward strand.
TGACAGATTCTATACTAAATATATATATATATATATATATGTATGTAGTGACCATGTAAGGATATTTTATTAATTGATTACCAAACCATATATGATATATCCTCCATTTTCTAAACATACCCTATTAAAAAAGGGATAACATTTGTATAGTTTCTTATTACACGTTTAATACCATGAAATATTCTTTACGTGTATAAAGTGAACTTTGATAATGCTAGATTGTCCAAAAAATAAGTTATATGTACGGTAATAACTAATAATAAGTTAAATACATTTGCAAGTACAAATTAGCTTAGGGATGGCAACGGGTTACTTTGGTCGAGGGAAGGTACTCTTACCCTTAATCCACCTTCGCCCCCGCCCTCGACCCAAACGCCCATTAGTATAAATGAGGGCGGGTGCTGGTGAAACCATATCAGGAAGAGGTGCCTCTCCTCGTGCCTTGACAGAATTAAAAATTTAACTTATTTTTAGCAATATAATAACAATAAAAAATAAAATTTAAAAATTAAGGTAAAATAATACAAAAATAAATATGTCAATTTATTCATAACGGATTGGGATCGGGGGTTCAGAAAAAAGGAGCCAAAGATATTTTCATTATGAGATATCAACGATCCGAGGCTAGGATGTCAACGATCACCATCGTAACCCTGGTTCTATTTGAAAAAGGAATCCAAGTCTTTAATCCAATATGAAAAGTTTTTTCTTTTCTAGTGTAGATGAAATAGGAATCACCAATGAGATTGCTCCGAAGGTTTTATTCAGATCCATGAAAGTTATTTTAGCGAAAACCACAAGGTGGAAGCATTGTGTATATTATAAGAAAAAACATTTCCAATTGATTAACCAAATCAGAACCGCATACATGATTTTCAAGAATTATGACGTATTAGAGACTTACCAAGAATTGATCGATATCAATTCTAGACTGCTCATCCTGTGATTTGTGCTTGAATCATGTTCCTATCACCCCCTCGATAACTTGCAAGATTAGCAAAAACAAATTTGCTTCTCCTTTGATTGAAACGTTTTATTGATGCTTTGATTACACAATGACTTTCTCCCGATTCTCACTTTTATTTAGTTTATAAAAGTGTGTGAACAATCTACTATAGGATTATGAAACGATCACCACAATCAATGGAGACACTCATGATCTCTTTGGGGTGGCAAATATGGTAAAGGAGTCGGAGAAAAACTTTGTTTTCTCTCTCTTGGAACCCTAGCCGAAATTCTAAGTGATGGAAGACTAAGTGGTCGCCTCTCATATGCCTCTTTATATAGTGTGTAATTAGGGTTTTCTATGAATAATTTTTCTCACGCACATTTAGTTAATATTAATTAATTAAATAATTATTTAAATGAGTTTAGAAGGGAATCTTGGATTATATATCATTTTGGCTACATACAACTCACGTACATATTGAACTCCATAAATATTATATACAAATTATATCAAAGCAATTTGCCGATTGTTTAATATACTTGACCAATTATGTTATCCGAAGAAGATAATATCTCATATGTAGTAAAGTATTTTCCGTTCAAGCAAAGGAATATAAATGTGTTAGTAAAGGACTGAAAAACAGATATAGTCAGACAAAAAAGAATAAAGACTGATGACTTAAGCTTGTTTCTTGAAAGGCACTCCATACCGGAAAAATATCATCGATTCAATTCTTCTTTAGGATCCGTGACATATGTTAATTTTTAATACAAAAAACATTTTAAAATAAACTGATTAATAAAATATAAATATATAACACATTCATTGTTAGTAAAGTGATTTTATACTCTCCCGTCACTTCTGTGATAGGGGTTCGATTATCACGTTTTTTTATTAAATCCTAAAGTGTTAGGAGACCCCTCCCCCGTATCGGGAGTTGTTATTCCAGGTCGAGCTTTTAACGCTTAATCTTTATAGGTTTCGGTAGACTCCTAACCCAATTGGTATCAAATTTTAATAATAATAATAATAATGTGTTTGTCAAATGTTAGTGATCTTATTTAGAGTGATACTAAAATTCTAAATTGTTTCCTAAATTTCTTATCTCAAATTAATTTTATTAGAGTAATAGCACATCTCAAATATTTTTCTTGTTATTAATTTTTTTAAAATATGACATGTGAATTGTACCTATTATATCTTTTGCTTTTAGGTCTTTTAAAATTGGGGGACTTGTAATGGAGTACCCTGACGTTTGGTCATATTGTAATGAAATCGTGATTTTAATCTTAATTACACATTAGTACCTTACCGTAAGTTGACTTTACCTTAAAATGATAAAAATACCCTAGTTAAAAAAAAAGAATAATATAGATGATTAAAATTAAAAAATTAAAAAAATAATTTAGATGGATCTGTCCATTTAAAAAAAAAAATTTAAAATTTTAAATTTTAATATTTTTTTAATCAGTGATATTTTTATCATTTTAGATAAAAATTTTGGTCAAACTCTTACTTTTGTCGAAGTCAACTAACAGTAGGGTACTAATATGTAATTAATATTAAATTTATAATTTTATTGTAATATGATCAATCGTTAAGGTATTAAATTGCAATTCGCCCTTTAAAATTCTTTAAAATTCCGTCTTCATATTCTTTATGTCGTCTTAGGCAAAAAACATCTCACACTTTCTCAGAGATAAAAGCTTCCTGATCTTATATCTAATAGGACTTCGTTTTCATCGATTAACAATGGTAAAGACTTGAACCATTCTATTTTTCTTATAGATCCCAGAGACAGAGATTATCCTATGGTTTCTTAGAGAAAGAATCCGGCACGAGTAGGATTGTCCGATCTTCCCAGTCCTGTTTACAATTTTCGCAAATTTTGACAAATCCTCTTGATGTTTATGGAAATCTATGGGAACAACTATTTTTACCTAACTTTTTATTGTCCTCCTTGCTCTATGTGACACATGGATATTCATAGAAGATAGTTGCATCTTCTTCAACAACCAAACAAATAAAATTCACAACATGTCTGTATAAAGTGCAATGGACAATTGTTTTCTAGTTCATATTTTGAGTGCCTTTTAACTTAATCAACAAGCAACCATCCCAATTCGACACTTCAATCATTTTTCTGAAGAAGAAATCAATTTGCCATCAGCTGCGGACTTATATTCTATTGGGTTTTGGCTCGTATTTCTGAAATGTACATCCATAATCAATTGATGCAATTTAAAAACTGGTGGAAAAAAGAGATCAAAAGGCAGATAAAGACACAAATGGCACCGGCAATGGAGGCTGAACACGCCGTCGGAAGCGGCTGCTCCTACAAGCCTAAAATAGCGCGATTAGCAGCAGTAAGTGGCACGACATGTAGGTCACACATCGATGAATTTAAGCTGTTTTAGGAAAAATCTTGTTGGTAAGAGGGCAGAATTGAGAGCCATCCCATCTGATCCAAATTGCTTATTTATTGCTAATATTATAGTTGGTTGCAAATAGTTATGTGGACTCTTTACTGCACTGTAACTATACAAACTTTTTATAGCTGTGAATTCCTGTATATTTTGTTCGTAGTATCAAATTCTACAATTTCATCATCTCAGTAAAGTAATTCTTATTTATGTAGCTGCAAAATTTTGAATACATTGGAATTTCTAGTTAACCAATTATGTTATGATTTATCTTTTGCTTTTCTTGTAAATAATTTGGAACACATCGAGGCAGGCATCAGCCTTACGGCTACTTATGTCAAATACATTATGCATCTAAAAGACCTTAATTTGGATCCCAATTGCTTAGTTCTAGCAACACTTAAATCATGTAATATCTGGAAATTGGCCTTCTGCAGACCAGGTGACAAGTCCTGAAGAAGAACAAAAATTTGCTTTTCTTATGAGTATTGTGTTGATTCTATATTCTATAAGGCTCATATCAAACTGGGTCTTGAAAATGGAAAAATTGCATATAACGATGAAGTCAAGAGATAAAATTGGGTAATCATCAATGGCAATTGAGAAGCACTAGTTTAAGCTTTCTAGAAAATTAAATATGTGAATATAACTTACACAAATAAATAAATACGCAGAAAATACCTAACATGAGCTATTTCAAAGTGACACAATTCATTTAAAGAAACAAAAACTACTGGTGTATAGCATTTTCTTGTATTTATCGCATTACATCAATATGTAACAGAAAGAATAAATATTGGTGTATATGTTGTCTTCTATTTTACCACATTTCACCAATTTGTGTTAGTGATATAGCTGGATCTGCTACATCAACTACCTTGACTGTGACCAAGCTTCGCTCAAGTGATAGTCTCAGTGAAGCAAAACATCAAATAGATGGTGACAGATCAACTCAAACAGTTCATCAAACAGTTGGTGGGTGTTTATCTACAACTAGTCCTCTTAAACTTACAAGTGGTGACACAGCAAGAAGAAAGAACAAGTTGATCATCATGATCACCATCGCAATAATCATGATGATCATGGTTAGGCAGCTATGATTCTGTTCATTCTGGTGGGAAAAGTTGTTAGGGCTTAACAACTTTTCCCGCCTCTTTTGTAATCAGTTAGAGTAGATCAACTATATATATATATATATATATGTGTGTGTGTGTGTGTGTGTGTAATTTACAGATTTGTAACAAGTTGAGCAAATACAAAATAAATCATAAACAGAGAAGATTTTCTCTAACCTTTTGCTTACAGAGAAAATATTCTCTCTACATATTCTTTCTTCTTTCCTCTGTTTGGATCTCTTCTCCGATCTGCATATCTTCTTCTTCCTTTAGAAAAGCTTGATCTAGAGTGTTCCATGAGAGACCTGCAAAAAAGAAAGAGAAACAGATTAGGAAGACAAAGAGAGAGTTTGAAAACGTGAAATGAAAAGGAGAGAGAGTTAGTGGAGAGTTAGTAGATTTTGACCAAAACAATGAAAGATATTTTTGAAGTGTAAAACAGTGTAGTTTTATTATAGTATCAGAGCATAAAGAAGCCACTGCTTCTGCAATGGATCACAGGAATTAGGTGACTTCACAGCTCACCTATGAGCAAAAGCTCCAATGTCTGTGGTTTCAATGAAACTTGTCCTAACAGTGAAGTTGGACAACAACAATTTCTTGCTATGGAGGCAACATGTACTTGCTGCTATCAAAGGAAATAGACTTTCCTCGTTTATTGATCCAGCAGTACAACCTCCAGACAGATTCATTGTTGATGGATCTGTAAATGAAGAGTTCTTGGATTGAGAGCAACAAGATCAGATCCTGCTAGTATGGATGTTGTCCTTAATCACACACGAGCTTCTTCCTGAGTTTGTTGGCTGTCTCACTATTTGTGAGGCCTGGAAGTCTATTGAGCAATTGTTCTCATCACAATCCAAAGCCAATATTATGCAGTTGAAGCTGCAACTACAAACTTTGAAGCAAGCTGGTTTGTCAATGACATAATACTTGAAGAAAAAGAAAAGCATTATGGATGCTCTTGCCTTTGCTGGTCATCCCTTAACTAATGATGACAAATTGATGCAAATTCTTGGAGGCCTAGGGTCAGACTACCATAGTTTTATCATTCCTATTACCTCGGTGCAACACAACTATACTCTCTCATATATTTCTTCACTTCTATTGCTCCCTGCCCATTTGGGGTTGACCTCTATTGTTAGGTAGGACAGTTGATAGTTGGCGCTCTATATTCACTGCTTGGTCGGATGTTCGAATAAACCCTGGTAGGACATCATTAGGTATGAAGAACGCTTGCATCCTACTCTGGAATTCTTGGTTCTCCACTCTCATGGCTTGGTTCTATGCTTCCAAGGCTAAGAGCCTTTGAGAGTTTTCGTTCATCTGCGCCATTAGTGCTTGGAATCGGGCTTCCATAGCGCTGTGATTTAAGTCGTCTACCATGTCGTTTGTGAAAGATAGATTGTTAGCTATGCTCATTCGAAGATTATCGTGCCCCACGGTGGGCGCCAATTTGTAGATTCTAATTCACATAGGGTAGCAGAACAGACATTATAACCTGCACAACAAACAATCAAGAAAGTTAAAATGTACTTGACACTGGGGTGGTGCCAGCCAAGGACATTCCGTCGCTCAAATTAGAATAGTATAAAGAATATTAAACGACAAGAATTTAAAATAAAGTAAATTAATATTGAATGAACAGTAATTTCTCCTTATAAGGACTTCCTGAGGAAGTGTAATCGAAGCTTATGGATGTATGGTCGAAATATGTGGCAGTAGACCTTTGGAAGGTCATCGGAAGAATGATTGAGCGATTCTGATCCGATCAGCCTTGTGCATGAGATTGAGAGAGTTTAGAGAGTTTTTTTGTCTCAAAATGCCAACCCCTTGGCCTGTGACGGGTCCATGTATCTATAGATAAAGTTTGGGTGTTCATTTGAGGATCTTCAGGGCATTACGAAACTTTCATTAATGCACAGAGCGATCTACCGTTATAATACTTTTCATAACTGTGCATGAAGCGATCTACTGTTATACATTATGATACTCTTCATAACTCCATTACTGCACCCGTTGGAAGGGTCTACGTAGGCATTATGGGAGTTAAATAGATGCCTTTATGACCATTACGTTATACTCCATTTAATATTTCTCCAGGCTTTACTTTTGTCTGTTGATCTCTTGAGCCTAACTTATTAGTTTGTCTTTGGGGCTGGCTCATTGACAATTTTTAGCCACTACAAATTCCCTTATATTTTGTTTGTAGTATCAAATTCTACAATTTCATCATCTCAGTGAAGTTATTCTTATTTATGTAGCTGCAAAATTTTGAATACATAGAAATTTATATTAACCAATTATGTTATGATTTATCTTTTGCTTTTCTTGTAAATAATTTGGAACACATCGAGGCAGGCATCAGCCTTACGGCTACTTATGTCAAATACATTATGCATCTAAAAGACCTTAATTTGGATCCCAAGTGCTTAGTTCTAGCAACACTTAAATCATGTAATATCTGGAAATTGGCCTTCTGCAGACCAGGTGACAAGTCCTGAAGAAGAACAAAAATTTGCTTTTCTTGTGAGAATTGTGTTGATTCTATATTCTATAAGGCTGAGCTTATGGCTACTTATGTCAAATAATACCTTACTATTATCTCTATAGCAGAGAAAATATTGAAGCAAGAATGGCTCATATATATTAAACTGGGTCTTGAAATGGAAAAATTGCAGATAACGATGAAGTCAAGAGATAAAATTGGGTAATCATCAATGACAATTGAGAAGCACTAGTTTAAGCTTTCTAGAAAATTAAATATGTGAATATAACTTACACAAATAAATAAATACGCAGATTTTTTAACTCAGAAAATACCTAACATGAGCTATTTCAAAGTGACACAATTCATTTAAAGAAACAAAAACTACTGGTGTATAGCATTTTCTTGTATTTATCACATTACATCAATATATAACTGAAAGAATAATATTGGTGTATATATTGTCTTCTCTTTTACCACATTACACCAATTTGTAACAATAAATTATAAAAGCTAACAATAGCGGACTATTTCGATATTACAACAAAATCTACTAATCTAGGCATATGGAGAGTCTCAAAATCTTTGCCAGGTGCTTGAAGCTGTGCACGCTTCACCCTTGTGGTACCATGATATTTCTTCTTCAAGGAGTCCCAAATCTGCTTGCAAGTGTTCTTCTCTAAGATGGTTTCCAATATGGTACGGTCAATCGCTTGAAATAAGTAGTTATTCGTCTTAAGATCCTTCAGCTTTTGATCTTTGAGAGCCTTTCTTTGTGCTTCTGTCAACAATGCTCCCTCTGCTGGTTCAACAAATCCAGATTCAATGAGATTCCAATCCTCCTTGGATCTCAGAAAATTTTCCATTAACATGCTTCTGTGATCATAATGACCATCAAAGCAAGGTATAGCTTGCTGTATTTAACTAATGATCTTGAACCTTGTCGGATGCCATGAGTCCTTGCAGTTGGCCTAACTTAAAATACAAAGGATATTTTTGCAACTGGAATTCAACTTTTTCAACTTACTAATTCAAATAACTGAGTACAATTTAAATAGAAAAGTATAAATAAATTGACCAAGAAAATGGGGACCTACAAGTTTCACGACTCAACACTTCTCTACTGCTGAAGTATTCCTAAAGAAATGGGAAACACAAATCAATGTCATCGGACTTCCTAATGAATAGGTTATCAACTACTTTTTTTCTTTTTGAAACTGGTCATCAACTACTTAACAAAACAAATATTAGAAAATAAACTTTAAACACTAGCTACAACCTCTTATCTAATGTTACCATATATGTTGTAGCGTCCGAAGTTGGCCTACGATGGAGTTGACGAGGGCTTTCGTGCATCGGCCTCCTTATCTCCCTCACGAGACATGTAGGCTGAGGGGTCATCTTTCTTTGAAATGCCATAAGCGACGACGTTACTGTGATCACATCACGTTGGGGAGATGTATGCAACTCTCATACATTATCGCTTGAAGAAAGAAATGTTAAATAATATATATATATATAATAGAAAAATAAAAGAATTTTCACACACCCTTTTAGTGTTTTTTTCTTTTTTCTTTTTTGGCTGTGGAGAAAGTGGTAGAAGTTGATAAGTTTATATAGGAGAAAAGGCAAGAGGATAGAAATGTTTATATATTTTCCAGATTACATGATTAATGATTAACCATACTAGGAGAGTTATACAAGAATATGTCATTATTACATTATCCAAATGACAGATTCTATACTAAATATAAATGTAGTAGCTATGTTTGAACATTTCATTAATTGATTGCAAGAAAAAGCTATTTTTTTCAAAAAAAAAAAGAGAGGAGGTTTTGTCTAGTATGTCACTTCTTTTTTTTTATCTTATAGATAGTAAATTAATTTTTTTTAATTATACAATTACAAATTTAATTATAAATAAATATATATATGTGAAAAAGTTCTCCACACATATCGGTAAAAATAAATTTAAAATGTTTATAATATATAAATAGCACTTTAAAATTAATTAATTATACACTTTGCTTTTTAACATGATTCGAACCTGAAATATTATCCGTTTAAATAAGCATCATTTCCACCGAGCCACACTAGACAATAGTAACTAATTATACCAACAAAAAACAAAAAGGAGGTTTTGTTTTGTAGACCCCTCCAATTTTATCTTCTAGCCTCCGTTTTCTAAAAACATCCTTACTAAAAAGGGCTAAACTTTGTATAATTTCTTATTATACCCCATTAATTTCAATGATTGTTTGTTTATCTTTATTTCTATAAAAAGATGTTTTCGTTTTAGGTTGTTATCGCGATATGCTTATACTGTCAAAAATTGTATATACAAATATATAAATACAATTTCTATCTATTAAACTACCAAATCAACGCACAAAACAAAATAGTAGCAAATTCCTTTACATTTTTATAATAGTATCAAAATCTAAAATTTCATTATCTGAGTAAGGTAATTTAGATTTACATAGTTGCCAGCCATTTGTAGAAAGAACAGGATACACGCCAAAATGCAAAGAAAAGAGAGCAAATGTGAAATCATGGTCATCAAAGATATGGAAATGTCCAATAAATTTCCCCTGTGTCGAGATCAACCTTTGGTGTATGCTTTTGTCTGCCATTTTTGCTATGCTACTAGTTTCTACAACCTTGAAAACAGAGAGTCTTCTATATCTTTATCAGAATACCACCGCGACCACGTGTATTACTTTCAAGAACCATGAGGCTATCAGAGGCTTACGTACCAAGCATTGATCTATACCTATTCTAGGCTGCTCATCCTGCAATGTGTTTGAATTGTTTTCTAATTTCAAACACCTGTGTCGCAAAGTGATAGTACTTATTTCGGACATAGCACTCTGCGTCACAAAGCAAAATGTATGGACGAGGGCTATCGTGCACCTGCTTTTGCATCTCAATCACGAGATGTGTAGGGCAAGGGGCCACCCTTCTTTGAAATGCCATGAAGAACGATCTTCTTGTGATCACCTCCAATTGAGGAGGCATTGTTTGCTACTCTCATTCATTAAGCCTTAGAAGAAAGAAATGCTAAATTCTCTTTAAAAACAAGCAATTTTTTCACTGCCTTTGATGGTTGTTTCGCTGTGGAGAATGTGGTTAGAGATTGATCAGTTTATATAGGAGAAGACGCAAAGGGATAGGAAAATATTTATTAGGCAATTATGTATTTAAAGAATTCTTTTCCAGATTACATCATTAAGGATTTACCTTACTTGGAGATTTATTCTAGAACATGTGATATAATCTTGCTATATTAGAAGATTTTTCATAATTACATTATCCAAATGACAGATTCTATACTAAATATATATATGTAGTGACCATGTAAGGATATTTTATTAATTGATTACCAAAATATATATGATATATCCTCCATTTTCTTAACATACCCTATTAAAAAAGGGATAACATTTGTACAGTTTCTTATTACACCGCGTTTAATACCATGAAATATTCTTTCCAACCATTATATACTATCGTAAATTACATATACAAATATAATGTCTACCCGTTAAACTATCAAATATGTACATAAAATTGAAAATGGAAAAAAAAATCTTGTTTTTCTCATTACATGTACGATAATAACTAATTATAAGTTAAATAAATTTGCAAGTGCGAATTAGATAAGGAATGGCAACGGGTTACTTTGGTCAGAGGGAAGGTACTCTTACCTTAACACCACCTCACCCCGCCCCAAAAAAAAACCCGTCCTTGCCCTTGACCTAAACCTCCATTAGTATAAACGAGGGGTGTTGGGGAAACCATATCAGGAAGAGGTGCCCCTCCTCATGTCTTGAAACCCTCGGTTGTCCATAAGAATTAAAAATTTAACCTATTTTTAGCAATATAATAACAATAAAAGATAAAATAAAATTTAAAAATTAAGGTAAAATAATACATAATAAATATATCAATTTATTTATAACAGATTGGGATTGGGGGTTCGGAAAAGGGAGCCAAAGATATTTTCATTATGGGATGTTAACGAACCAGGGCTAGGATTTCAACGATCACCACCGTAATCCTGGTTCTATTTGGAAAAAGGAATCCAAATCTTTAATCCAATAATGATTTTTTTTTCCAATGTATATGAAATAGGAATGACTAATGAGATTGCTCCGAAGGTTTTATTCAGATCCATGAAAGTTATTTTAGCAAAAACCACAAGGTGGAAGCATTGTGTATATTATAAGAAAAATATTTGCAACTGAATAACCAAATCAGAACCGCATATATGACTTTCAAGAATTATGAGGGTGTTAGAGATTTACCAAGAATTGATCGATACCAATTCTAGACTACTCATCCTGTGATTTGTGCTTGAATCATGTTCTTATCACCTCCTCGATAACTTGCAAGATTAGCAAAAGCAGATTTGCTTCTCCTTTGATTGAAACGTTTTCTTGATGCTTTGATTACACAATGACTTTCTCCCGATTCTCACTTTTATTTAGTTTATATTAGTGTGTGGACAGTCTACTGAAGGAACATGAAACGATCACCACGGACACTTGAGATCTCTATGATCATTGGAGACACTCATGATCTCTTTGGGGCGGCAGCGATGGTGAGGGAGTCGGAGAAAACCTTTGTTTTATGTCTCTTGGAACCCTAGCCGAAATTCTAAGTGATGGGAGACTAAGTGGTCGCCTCTCATACCATATGCCTCTTTATATAGTGTGCAATTAGGGTTTTCTACAAATGCAAACTTTTCTCACGCACACTTAGTTAATATTAATTAGTTAAATAATTATTTAAATGAGTTTAGAAAGGAATCTCGGATTATATATCATTTTGGCTTCCTTATATACAACTCAAGTACATATTGAGCTCTATAAATGTTATATATAAATTATATCAAAGCAATTTGCCAATTGGTTATTATACTTGACCAATTATATTTTTCGAAGAAGATCATATCTCATATGTAGTAGAGTACATTCCGTTCAAGCAAAGGAATAGAAATGCGTTAGTAAAGGACTGAAAAACGGATATAGCCAGATAAAAATGAATAAAGATTGATGACTTAAGCCTCTTTCTTAAAGGGCACTCTATACCGAAAAAACTCATTGATTCAATTCTTCTTTAGGATACATCCCTCATGTCTGTTGTTCGGCGAATGAAGATTAAAGAGCGAAAAAGGCTGATAACCTTGGGGAGAGGATAGTTTTGACCGGGAGGGAGGCAGGGGCTCGAAAGCAAGAAGCAATTAGCTGCACGAAAAGAACAAGCAACAGATTTCTTTCTTACATGAGCATAAGGGTGGTCGTAGATCAAGAGAAAAGGCGCGAGGCTCGGCATTGCTTATGATTCGTGCCAAAGAGGCTTTGACATGCATCTGCTATACTGTACAGGCTATCGATATATGGAGCTTGTTGATCACACTATTTCTATACATATTTTAGACCTCTATTTCCTATTATTTATGTGATGTTTTCTATCATGCAAGAATTTTGAAGCTAAAAGGATTAAAATTGGAGAATAGGAAAATTTATTATTCAGAGTCGTCATGTTTTGAAGGCCGCCAAATATTCCACAGAATGAATTGAGTTGCGATCCATATATTTTTGGAAAGCTCTATATATATGGATTCTTTTTAGCATTAAAAAGGACAAAAATGGAGGCTTCCAAGCCACCAAGGGTATAATTCCCCCATCAAATCTCATTCCCTACCATATATAAATTCTTCCACACACCATTAAAGTTCATCTTCTATCCATTATAGATCAAGAAACCTTGAAAGATAATAAAAACAAGAAGATTTCTATTTTGCCAAGAGGAATTCAACCGAACACAACGAAGATTGAGAAGCTTTTGGATGATCACCATGAGTTCTTTCATTCTTAATTCTCTTTTTATTGTTTATTTTTCTATAATATGTAACTAATCCATAATTAGGAAATTAATGTGAAGAACAACAATTACTCATGTAAATAACTATTGTAGATGCTGAAATCTACGCTAGATGACATAGCGATCTGGTACGTTTGTATGAAGGGACGACGATCTGCAAAAAGAGAGAAAGATGGTCGTGTTCTTGGGACACCGGGATGGTACCAGCCAAATAGCCTCTGATGCCCAAGTTAGATTGTGAATCTAAGAGGGAAAAAATAAGAAAGACGAAATATACCTGAATTTGAGTATATGTCGTGCGGTATGTGATATATGTCGAGTATTCCTTGATAGTGCATTGATAACAACAGTGCGGGCGGAGGCTATATCGTATGTAGTTGGGTATTAGGACAGCATGTCGTGTGCTTATGGAATTACTTAGAGTAATAGCTTGAGAGTTTAAACGCTCAAAGTAACCAGTCTTTCGATAGTAAATTGCTTGACCCCTGAAAATGAAGCCTAGAGGCTATATTTATAGGGGTTAAGTATGCGTCTGTTGTGCCCATAATCTTAAGGACGTTGTGCTACGAGATATCCAGGATTCCTGATATCTCGGAGGTTTTGACTGGATAGTGCTTGGACCCAATCGCCTGACTTAGTCAAAGTTTGACTGAGTCAGTGGCCTAGAGGCGGTTGTAAGGTTGAACTGACCCATCGACATATCATTGGTCTATGTCAACCGCTACTTTGGGATGTCGAGTGGTCGACAATGGTCTCAAACTCGTTTTGTTAAGATTGTCGTTCTTAATTTTTGTCGAGCGCTCGACATGCTTTTGGCTCTTGGGCCTTAATAGACTTTGAGCTGTTTTTTAGGCCTAAACCTTCTTTGGTCTATTTTGACCACTACACCTATTATTGATAAAGATAACATAATTGACTAAGGTATTGAATTATAATTATTTGAAAAACCAAATTATTAGTGTATCATTATTATGTGCTAATTTGATATTAGATAGCTCTTGTGAATAATTGGTATCTAATTTATATGTTGATCGTTAAATTAGATATTGATTCTTAAGTTCTTAGGGTTTAATGAGTTTCTAATATTATCTGCTCAGTGCATGACCAGACGGTCACAACAATAATAATAGGAATACTTGGTTAAGTCCTTGATTGAGAGGTAATTACCATAATTAATATAAGAATGAGTCCTAAACCTGAATAGATATATTTGTCAAATAGTTGGTTACATTAAGTAATTGTGTTTGGATCATTGATGACCTAGTTTTCCTTCCATGAATTCATAACTCCAGTTTTCTCTTTGTTAATTAGTTTTAGATCTTTCTTAGTCTTTTAAATTAATTCAATCTTTACTTTTCTATCCTTGTTAAATTAGAATTAGAGTAGTAGTTAAATTACCAATCTTTGTGGGATCGATTATTGTATTTACCATAACTATACTTACATTTAGATTTGTCCACTTGCGAGGTATAATTTGATACATCACTTGTCTGTTACTTAAGGGACATAGTGGTGCCACCGTAGGCGGGAGTAGATTCCGGGGCTATAAAAGTCCGTTGAGACAGTTGGGCTTTGAGATTTTTTGCTTTGTCTGCCTTGGACATCTTTATAGTTTTGATTTGACTTTCTTTATGCTGATAGGACATTCCTATAAACTTGGTTTGATTTATTAGTGTATTATATATAAACGGAGCCATATCAGAAAGAAGAAAAAAGCAAGGCTTGTAGCTCATGATCTAGCCAAGTAAGAAATCTCGATATAAGTAAAATGAAGCTCGTAAGTCGTAACTCCCTCTTTTAATACTCCCATCAGGATAGAAGATAATGTTTAAGTTTATCTCACTGTTCAAGTAAATTATCTCTTATAATGCCTGCAACTAAAGCATATGCCTTCTGCTACTGCTATCACGTATTCCTTCTAGTTATGACCATAGACGACCTAAAATTGACCAAGCAGTAGTAGGCTGGTCCTAGAGATTCAGTGGCATATTTAATTGACTTCATTGACACGTTCGATAGCGAGCTCAGGACCCTAGTTTGCTCCATTGATATCAAATTTATCTTGCCATTTCTTCTTTTTGGTTTTGATTGATTTATATACTCATCATTGTCGATCTTACCAATGCTTACTTATTAGCGTATAACATAATCCACCTTGTAAGAATTAGTCAATCAATCAAGTGATCGATTACTCCTCAATCTGTATTGTCACATTCTGTTTAATTCATGATTAAAATATAATTAATAATGTATATAAAATATTGACAAATATAATATATAATGATATAAAAATAATTTTTATTTTATCTTAAATAATGGTGTTGAAAATGTGAAAAAGTCGTGACAAGATAATATAAATTAATAGTAACAAACTACATGAATTATGTTTTGAGAATGCATTAAAACTAGCTAAATATTACAAAAATTAATGAAAAAACAAAGTTTACAAATTTATGGTCACCTTATCATGCTATTATTCAGATATCTCAATGGATTCTTCATGACCAATCTACAGTAAAATTTCAATGGTGATAATGCCGATCAACATTGGGAATTTGAGACTGAATTTAATTCAAAGAATATATAAATAAAATATTGATAAAATCAGCACTCAAGTTACTGTGGTGTAGTGGTTATCACGTTAGTCTTACACACTAAAGGTCCCCAGTTCGATCCTGGGCAGTAACATTTGATTTTATATATTTATTATTGAGTTTTGGTAGTTTGAATTTGGAGAGAAATTATGCAGATATTTAACATCACACACTCTTTTTCTTTTTTGTGAGTGTAACGTATACAAAGACTGAGAGCAACCAAACATGAGCTGAAATCACCCATTATTTACGCATAGCCGCCGTTGAGATCGACAGCTGTGTGCAGTAGTGGTGATGGGATGCTGTAACTATTGATTTGTGACCTGTTTACGAGAAATTCAAGAACGACTGCAATGATTTCTTTTTCTTTTTCTTTTTTTTTCATAAGAAAGTACTATTATAATTATAGAAAATGAGAAAATAAATTGAGAAATATATAATTTCAGGGTTTTTATGAATCAATAGCATTGGTTCGAATCGGTTAGAACCTTGAAAATTTTGTTTTTCCATTCCTTTCCAATTAAAATTTTAATTGAAGATTCATGCATGGCTCCTATCTTGCTAAAAAGAAAATTGGTTGATTGACATCTTTAAGGGTTGGTTCGAGTGGTAAATATTGTTTCATTCAGTTTGGAGGTACTGAATTTAAACTTTAAAGGCATTGATATAGGTGGAGTAGAAGTAAATTAGATGTGTATAGATATATGGAGCGTAACATTTTTTATATTAAAAAAAAAAAGTTTGATTGAAATGAACATAAAATTGAAATGGGAAGACGTTTAAAGGAAAAGAAAAAAGAAATGAAAAGCGACTGGTTGAGTTAATTAATTAATCACGTGTTTGAGTTTCATTGGTAAACACCTAACCATCTGCTTTACCAGTCAAATCATGGTTACTACCAACTCTAGAAATTCTTCTCAATTATTGGGCAATTATTAATTTTATACTTAATTTTTTTAATTTTTTTAAAATAATTTAATTTATTGATATTTTTGAGTTTTAATATTTTAAAAATATATCATTTTAATTCTTTTAACTAATTTTTTAATGGTTAAATCTCATAAAATTAATAAAAAGATTATTTTATCTTTAATTCTATTTAAATAAGTCAAAATTATAATTTTAATCTTAAATTTTTAAAAAGATTATTAATATTTAGAAGAGAGATTATCAATTTGATCCCTAACTTTTGAGGAATTATCAGTTTTTTAAATTAGTTTCATTTATTAGTATTCTTGGACCCTAACTTTTTAAAAATGTATCAATTTGGTCCTTTTGTAAGTCGACTGCTATTCAAACTTAACGGTTCCAGTAGTATTTTCATCTTTAAACTTATTAATGGTCAACAGTAATTTTTTAGGAAAATGACATATCTACCCCTAATTAAAAATTTAAAATATTTCTTCAAAAAAAATTTAAAAACAAATTAAATTAAAAAAAATTTAGTTGGATCTTCACCGTTCATCGAGATTATTGGACGGTATAGATTATATTAAAAATTTTATAAAAAAAATTAATTTTTTTTTATTTTTTTATCTTTTTTCTTGGTCTCCACCACATTAAAAAAAAATCTGGGTCAAAGAACCCAAATGGGTTCTTCGACGGAGAACCCAGAAATGGATTTCTGGGTTCTTCGCCACCCATTTCTGGGCTCTTCGCCGAAGCACCCATTTGGGTTCTTCAACGTTCTTCTTTTTTTGTTTTTTTTGTTTTTATGTTGGTGGAGATCCAAATTAGATCTCCACCGTCCATCCAATTTTAGATGGACGGTGGAGATCTAACCTGGATCTCTATCAAGAACAATTTCAATTTTTCTGTTGAACAAAAAAAAATTAATTTTCACTTTCTATTTTTTAAAAAAAAATTCTAATATAATCTCTATTATCCCTCAATCTTGATGGACGGTGGAGATCAATTTTAAAAATATTTAATATAATCTCCACCGTTCATCAATTTTGATGGACGGTGGAGATCCATTTAAAAAAATTTAATTTTTTTTAAATATTAATCTGAAATGACTATACTACCCTTCTAAATATTAATAATTTTTAAAAAATTTTGAAGTTAAAATTGTAATTTTAATTCATTTAAATAGAATTAAGGGTAAATTAGTCCTTTTACCAATTCTGTTAGGTTTGACCATTAAAAAATTAGTCAAAGGGAACAAAATGATACATTTTTAAAAAGTTAGGGTCCAAGGTATCAATAAATGAAACTGATTTAAAAAACTGATAATTCTCCAAAAGTTAGGGACCAAATTAATAATCCCCCTATTTAGAAGGATAATATGATATTAATATTTAAAAAATAAAATTTAAAATTTTTTAAATGTATCTCCACCTCCTATCAAAATAAAGATTATACTGAAATTTTTTTTATAAAAAATAAAAAATGAAAATAAAATATTTTTTAAAATTGATCTCCATTGTCCATCAATAGACGGTAGAGATTATATTGAAATTGTTTTTTAAAAAAATAAAAAGTGAAAATTAATTTTTTTTTTAATTTTTTTTTTCTGTTCAACAAAAAAAAAATTTGAAACTATTTTTTGGATCCAATCTGGATACCACCAAGAACTTAAAAAAAATAACAAAAACAAATTGAAACTGTTCTTGGTATATATATATATTCCAGAACAAAAAAAAAGATAAAATGAAGAACCCAGAAAATGGGTTTTTCGTTGGGTTCTTCAGAACCCAGATCTGGGTTTTAAAAAAAAAAAAATTGGTGGAAATCCATATAGATGGATAGTGGAGATCCAGAAAACAAAAAAAAAATTAAAAAAAAAAATTTAATTTTCAGTTTTTTTTTTTTAAATTCCAATATAATCTTTACTGTTCAACAATCTTGATGAACGGTAGAGATCCAACTAAATTTTTTTAAATTTTTAATTTATTTTATTTTAAATTTTTAATTAGGGTAGATATGTCATTTCACTAAAATTTACTGTTGACCTATTGATAAGTTTAAAGACAAAAATATTCCTGGAACTGTTAAGTTTGACTAACGGTTGACTTACAGAATGACCAAAATGATACATTTTTAAAAAGTTAAGGCCCAATAATATCAATAAATGACACTGCTTTAAAAAATTGATAATTTCTCAAAAGTTAAGAATCAAATTGATAATTACCCTTAATTATATTAATTAACTTACTTATATGATCATTAACCCCTCAATTATTAATCACAACATTTCTGCATTATTAAACTAATAATGAATTTTATCAATACGATATTGGTCTAATAGTATGCCCCTCATACTTACACTTTAAGGTTGTGAGTTTAAATCGCATTCCTTTCTCTCAAATTCCGAAATATTGGTCCAATATAATGGGTTAGTATAAGCAAATCAAAGTTATAAATTTCCACTATCAAATCATATTCAGGCTTAATTAGCAGACATTAGAGTTTCCTGGACTCTTCCAAAATTTAGTCAGAATTCTCTACAATTTCCTGGCCTTTTTTTTTTTTTTTGTTTAACATATGGGGCCGCAGGTCGTGATCCACCTGATGAGAAAATTTACAATTTCAATCTCTCTCTAAACAAGAAGAGGATAAACCATATACATGTATGTATAATTAGAAATTATATCAATCTACACAATTTTTGTTCTCTATATAATCGTTATATACACGTATAATTATGCCAAATTTATGTATTTATAAGGTTCAGACATTTTAATATTCTCTCTATATATATATATATATATTAAATTCATGACATATCAAATTTATAATCCATCTCACATTCAATATTTACCGTTGCTATTGATTAAAATTTGAATATTCATTTTTAGTATTATATTATTATATAAAATTTATATAATATAATAAGAGGAATGTTTGATTATTTAAATTTTTTATCTAAATTCATAATAACTCACATACTACGTTGTTATTTAGTATGAATTTGAATAAATTTTTTTAGATTATTGATTATTGTTAAAAGACCAGGTGTCATTATCTAACACCGAAATCTTGAAACTTCTGTTCCATTTATCAAGATACGAAATCAATTCAATATCATCCCAACCCAATTGCCTATCAAAAAACTCAATTATTCAAAATGCATGTACTATTATTGTCTTTTTCACCAGCAAAAATTACCCAAAAGGTGATGAGAAAGAAAAAACAAATTAATATAAAATTTAAAAAGTGGAAAAAAAAAAAAAAAAAGTCTACTTTCCACAGCCCAAGCTTGTAGTTTCCACGAGTTTGGCATAATTTAATGCATATAAGTAGAAATCTATGGACTGAAGAGACGTTTTGGCTGCCATTAAGTAACAAAAGTGCTTTTAGTTTAAGCATGGCGAGAAACTCCTTGGAGCTTGATCAAGAAATTATAAACAACAAGGCTCCAAGAACAAAGAATCCTGCTCCATTTTTATCAAAAACTTTTGATTTGTTAGAGGAAGGAGATCATGATCATGGAGGATCCAACGATGATCATGAAACTGGTAAGAAGAAAATCGTTTCGTGGAATGCAGAAGGGACCGGGTTTGTGGTATGGTCTCCGGCAGAGTTTTCGGAGCTCATGTTGCCCAAATATTTCAAGCACAACAACTTCTCTAGCTTCATTCGCCAGCTAAATACCTATGTGAGTTATTATATATTATACATGTTTAACGACACTTTATTAGACCGAGAGGTTTGTATTTACCATTTGAATGAAAATAAAATGCTAACGGGCTGTGCTAGAAAATGACTATAACTTAATTTAAAAAAAATATAATTTGATGGTTGTTTATGGCGAGCAGGGATTCAAGAAAACTTCACCAAAAAATTGGGAATTTAAGCACGAGAAGTTTCGAAAAGGCTGCAGACATATACTGGTGGAGATAAGTCGTCGGAGAAGTGACCCGAGTGTGTTTCCAGCATATTTGAAGGCCGCGAGTGAAGGGAGTTCTTGCTATCCAAGAATCAAAATGGATAATCAGGAAGATAATTGTTTGTTATTGATGGAAGAGAACAGGAATCTAAGGAGAGAGAAGGTGCAACTGGAGATGCAAATTGCCAATTTCAAAGCACTTGAAATCAAGTTGTTGGATTGTCTTTCTCACTACATGGGGAGCCACCAGAACAAAGTGAGGAGGCTGTGTTAGCTTATAATTAATCAGGAAGCTCAAAATTGGTAAGGAAAAAAAAAACAACAAAAAAATTGTATCTCTCGATAATTCAAAGTTTGAAGCCTACAAACTTGATTAGAACTAATTTATTGTGTAATTTATTATGTATGTGTGTGTGTGTGTGTTTTATTTAGGTATTATTATCCACTGTAAGATATATAATTTAGAATATTTTATATTCCTCCATTTTAAATCAGATTTTACTAGGGTAAATGATTTGTATAATTATTAATTAATTATTAGAGAGGTCACTATCTTTTTTAATGTTTTTATTTTGATTTTTTTATGAATTCTTAAATCATAATCCATTAATATTTAACCCTTTAGAAATTATATTAAGTCATAATTCGAAAAATAAATAAAATTATAGGAGCTATTCACAATATCAAATAGCTCTAAAAATAAAAACCCATTCAAATTTAAAGAATATAAATTATGTCACTTATATGTATAAGGGCAAATTGTAATTAAGTACCCTAATGTTTGATCATATTACAATAAAATCGTGAGTTTAGTCTTAATTACACGTTAGTACCGTAATTACTAGTTAACTGTTGAAGACAATTGTCAACCAGTAGTTAGAAAGGTAACATGGTTATTTTCCTTTAGTTTGTTTCTAAAAAAGTAATAAAATTAAAAAAACATTTAAATGGATTGATGGACGGTTGAGATCATATTGAAAATTTTTTTTTTAAAAAAGAACAAATAAATTATTTTAAAAAAAAATCTTGGTGGGTGGATATCCACCCAACCAAGAACACAAAAAAAAGAAAAAAATGAATCCACAATTGCTGGATCTCCAGTTATAGTGGCGGCTAGCCATCGCTGGATCACTAGAGATCCAATGATGGTAATGGCCATCGGTCATCATTGGAGCCATCAGCTATCGTTGGAGATCCAGCAATGGCCACCATCACTAGAGATCTCAACAATCTCTAGCGGCATTGATGGCCTCTCGATAGTCAATCTGGATCTCTACCTAAAGTTCTTTTTTTTTTCTAAAAAAAAAAGTTCCTTTTTAATTTTTTTAATATGATTTTTAAAATAAATTTAGTTTTTTATTTTATTTTATTATTTTAATATTCAATATCATTTTTTAAATTTTTTAATTAGTAGTAATTTTGTTATTTTATATATAAAGCATGATTAAACAGTTAATTTTAACTGGGTTCAATGACGATAGAGTATTAATATGTAATTAAGGCTAAACTTATTATTTTATTACAATATAATTAAACGTCGGGATACTTTATTATAATTTATCATATGTTTATAGCTATAAGATGATCAACATATTATCATCATAAGAATGTAAGTATCAATAATATTTTTATAATTTTAAAATATTTTTTAGATTTTTAAGGGTACCAATTGCAAAAATATTATCAAAATATCAGAATTTTAAAATATGTTTTTATATTTTCATCCATATGTTTATAATTTTGGACCTAATATTTCCATCATATTTACTTGAATCGTCAACAATTCCACAAAATAACAAATCCTCTCCCTAAAACCCCACTATGGCCCCAAAAACCTCCCCGCACCCCCTGAAAAACCCAGAAGCATGATATCAAGTTCAAAGCTGATATCAAGTTCAAAGCTTTTATCAAAAACCCAAATCCAAAATGCTATTTTCAGCAGATTTTACTACACAAACAGAGTCAATAAAGCGACCCTGTACTCAAAAATCAGTCCTTTGGGTAACCTGAGGACGAGTATGGTGCCGGAGCTTGAAAACTGGGTCAAAGATGGAAATAAAATTCGGTTTGCTGAGCTTCAACGCATCATTCGTGATCTTCGCAAGCGAAAGCGCTTCACTCAAGCTCTTGAGGTTTGGATTCATATGGGTCCTTTGAATTTGTTTTTTCATTTTTCTTTTTTTCTTTCTGGGTTAGTCTCTGTTTGGTTGTTGAGAAAATTTATACTTGTAGGTTCTTGTTAGTTGCTTTGTATGTTAAGCAATTGATTATTTAAGCATCAACTTAGCTAAAGATTAGTGTGTTGAAATTTTATATACTGCCATTGAGAATTTTGTTAAAATTTGATAATTTGAAAATCTTATATAGTTGAAGTTACTTCAGGGATTGGCTTAAGTAGAGCATTTTAAAGGCAAAAGCAGTAGAGGAAAGGTGTGGAGATGTGGGATTTCAGTTTGTGCGAGCCAAGTGTTACAGAATCGTGTGATCGAAAACCCAGTGTCACACTGATTGGAGCAAAGAGAAATTGTTGAATAAGGCATTAAGATATGGAGATTGTATGGTTATACACTAGCAACCGGGTTTAACTTTGAAAATTGCTAACGAGAGAGTGTGAATTAATCCCATATTTACCCAGTTGGTGGTTTTAGTCCAGAAAAAACACGGCTTATAACTCTTGTTATGTAGTGAAGAATGAATAAGGAACCCATTATTTGAATTTAAGGCATTTCTCTATACCTTTTCTTTCGTTTATTTTTCGCCTTGGCCCTTCAGTCAGCGTAATTGTTAAGTGTTAATCGCAGCTGTAGGATATCGCTATAAAATTTGAGCCCATGGGAGTTAAGTCTGGGTTGATACTCAGTGTTCATAGAAAATTTTCATGACAGTCATAAAAATGCTTGTCTACCTAGTAATATGCATACATACGCATACACAGACTCTTGTTGGTAATGTGATGTTTCAACGTCCGCCCTGCAAGAGTTTTCATGTCACACAGGGAGATACACTTAAAATAGAATAGCTACTCAAGTAAGCATTACTATAATTTATTGTTTATGTTTTCAATTTGGTTGCAGGTTTCTGAGTGGATGAATAGAAAAGGTATTTGTGTTTTTACACCCGTCGAACATGCTGTGCAGTTGGATCTGATTGGTAGAGTCCATGGGTTTCTTACTGCTGAAAGTTATTTCAATAGCCTGAAGGACCATGAAAAAACTGATAAGACATATGGAGCGCTTCTAAACTGTTATGTGCGGCAGCTTCAAATTGGAAAGTCCTTGGTACATTTAAAGAAAATGAAGGAGATGGGTTTTGCATCTTCGTCTCTCACTTACAATAACATCATGTGCCTCTACACAAAACTTGGCCAGTATGAGAAGGTCCCCGATGTGCTAACTGAGATGAAGGAGAACAATGTTTTCCCTGACAACTTCAGCTACAGAATTTGCATTAATTCCTATGGTTCAAGATCTGATCTTGAGGGAATGGAAAAAATTTTAAGAGAGATGGAGAGCAAACCTAGAATTGTAGTGGACTGGAACACGTATGCTGTTGCTGCAAATTTTTACATAAAAGCCAACCTGATTGATAAAGCATTGAATGCTTTAAAAAAATCAGAAGCAAGACTAGGGAATGGAGATGGGACAGGTTATAATTTTTTGATATCACTCTATGCTAGTTTAGGCAATAGGTCCGAGGTCCTTAGATTATGGAATCTGGAAAAAGAAGCTTGTAAGAGGTATATAAACAAGGACTATATCACCATGTTGGAATCTCTGGTGAAGCTTGGAGAGCTTGAAGAGGCTGATAAAGTACTAAAGGACTGGGAATCATCTGGCAACTGTTACGATGTTCACGTACCAAACACACTCATTATTGGGTACTGTAAAAATGGACTGTACGAGAAAGCAGAAGCAATGCTTGAAGGCTTGATGGAGAAAGGAAGGGTTACCACCCCCAACAGTTGGGCGGTTGTGGCAACAGGTTACCATCATAGAGGTCAGAACGAGAAAGCTTTCAAGTGCATGAAGGTTTCACTGTCGTTACATGTGAAGGGGAAAGGGTGGGTTCCCAACCCTAAGGTGGTTACAAGCATTTTGAGTTGGCTGGGTGATGAAGGTAGTATTCAAGATGTAGAAACATTTGTGGCTTCATTGAGGACTGTCATGCCGTTGAGCAGAGAAATGTATCATGCCTTGATAAAGGCATATATAAGAAGTGGTAAAGAAGGGGATCAGCTTTTGGACCAGATGAAAGCTGATAAAATAAACGAAGATGAAGAAACAAAGAAAATACTTGGTATGAGGAAGAAGTGAATTCAATGGTCTATACCTTTTTTTCTTACTCTGGTAAACTATATGGGTGATTTGGCTCCTTAGGAGAATACTTGATATGATTTAATAGGGCTGAATGTAGAGCCTGAACAGTGAGCTAAGCATGCATGCTTCTCTCAATGAAAAATCCTGATGGATGCATTTCTATCTTAATATAATCAATTTTGAGATTCTGGGTTTGTGTAATTGCCTAATTGGTCCTGTGCTTGGCTTGGCTTGTAAATATCGTATTACAGTGCAGCATAATCTTATATGTACTCGCTAAATTATAGTTCCTCATGGTTTCCACGTCTACCAGCTATCTTTGCATAACAATTTCCTCACTGAACAAAACAGCCCAATTTTGTATCCCATTTGAAATTTAGATGGCAATTGAATTGGATTAATATATGTATATAGATTAATTATGATATCATCTCATAACCATATGTTAGTGCAATAAAATTGCCATCTTTAATTGGGTTTCAAAAGTAGATTGTGTATGATTAACCATATACATTTCAGAAGTCAAAACCAAATTGGAAAAATTTTGTAAGGCAAGAATCAAGATCCACCAGGGCTTGCGAGTAAGAAATTAAATATATATGATATGAAGCAAACCCTCAAATCCAGACAGATATAAATGCAATTCGAGAACTTCTCCTTAACCCATATTGTGATTAACGACTAAGAAATCAAACAAAAAGAAAATTGAACTCCACAACAGATCTCAGATTTATCACAAATAATGCAGTTTCCAGACGATATATCATAGTTAGTCATCAGGACACTAACCAGAATGTATATAAAGCAAACTTTGGAACATGCAATAATGTGAAAGACACCTCTGACAAACAAAGATGACTTGAACTTAACACAGTTTTATCCTGTAAAAATGATTAAATCGCACCGGCCCTACTCAGATAGGGTGGATTTCAGCTCTCCGTTGTTTCGTAGCTCCAATACAATATCAGCACCTCCTATCAGTTCGCCTTTGTAGTATAACTGGGGAAAGGTTGGCCACTTCGAGTACACTTTCAGCCCCTGCCTGACTTCCTCATCACTTAAAATATCAAAGGAACCAAAAGTCACACCCTCCTCCCTGAGCGCATTAACAACTTTGGAACTGAAACCACACCTGGGAGCATCTGGGGTACCCTTCATGAAGAGTATCACCGGTGAAGACGTGATCAAATTCTTCAGACGATCTTCAAGATTCTCTTTCTGAACAATAATTCCATTTTCAGCTAAAACTTGTTTAAGTTCCCCACTTTTCTGCATATCCAATACAATGTCTGATCCCCCAATAAGTTTGCCTTTAATATATAGCTGAGGGTAACTAGACCAGTCAGAATAAATTTTAAGACCCTGTCGAACTTCTTCATCAGTAAGTATGTCAAAACTCTCAAAATCAACCTTTTCTTGTTGAAGGATTTCAACTACCTTTCCACTGAAACCACACTTAACTTCATCTGGTTTTCCCTTCATAAACAGCATTACAGGGCTAGAATTAATCAGGCTTTCAAGCCGAGAGGACAGAGTTGCACTCAAACCAGTGGACTCTGAGATGCCACTCTTTCCACTTCCACTATCAGTATCAATCCCGTGATCTTGGAAAACGTCTTTTAGATCACCATTCTTATGCATTGCAATTGCAATGTCACACCCACCCAGAAATTCTCCTTTGCAATACAGCTGAGGAAATGTTGGCCAGTTAGAGAACTTCTTCAAGCCCTCACGAACCTCACTGTCTGAAAGAATGTCAAAAGTTCCAAATTTGACCTTTTCATCCTTCAAAATGTCAACAACTTGCCTACTGAACCCACACTTGGGCTCTTCAGGGTTTCCTTTCATAAACAACATGACTGGATGAGAGTCAATCAGCTGCTGCAGTCGCTTTTTGAGTGCATCACTGAGGCCAGGTTGCACTTGCTTATCCGCTTTGGAAGAGCCATTTTCTGTTGCCAACTCTTTCACTGTTTCAAGGACAGTGGGTCCAGCAGCCATGCCGAGGCTGGCAGGAGCTGCAGGATCTCCTGGGTTAACTGACCCAGCAATCTTAGCAACCTTGTTGGCCAAACTGGAAGGATCTGCACCCTCCAATGTATCAACAGTCTTTCCATCCTACATCAAAAATCATTATGAGGACCTCTGGCAGCAACATATCTATGTAGAAAATAAGTGCAAAGAAAAAGATTGAGCCACTTATATAACAAGTAATTTCATCAGCTGAGTTGTAATGATTAAATACCAAATATATAAGAAGAAGCTCACCCAAGAATGAAACTAAGAATAAACTAAAATTGGGGAAAATTCTGTTATGTAACGGCTGCCAGCCATAATAAGTTTACTGACCACAAAACTATTCCTAAAAATGAAATAAGCAGCAACAAGCAGAAACTACAAAAGGGAAATAAAAATAACAGCAAAATCATCTAAATACCATAGCTAAATTTTCTGTTTCGAAAAGAAAAAGAAAAAAAATAAGGGCATGTATGAACATCTCGTGCATTTCAATTAGATCAAGCCATTAACAATTATGGTCTCAGTCATTATGATGAAATTTAAAATGACATATCTTGTAAGTTCAATGGAGTCATTCATTATCCATAACGCGTCAAACATCTAAATATCAAAAATTGAGAGCAGTAACAAACAGAGTTTCCCTTGGTCCGCAGACCACATTCATGAAACACCCTTACCTTATCAGGAAATGAAAGTAAAGTTCGTTCACACTTCACAGGCAAATCCGATATTTGTTCAATGAAATATCAATCACAAATTCATCAGGCTAAGTGCACAGATTAACTAGCTGTTGATTAAAAAGACAAAGAACATCTAATAGGTTTTACTTCTCATTCTTGCCTCTTTATGTCTATTGTCCCAGTGACAAATTCAGTTGACGAGGGCAAGTCCAAATTATCGTAGTCTGCTTGCATCTCTACACCCCAACCCCACATCTCTCTTCAACACCCCCACACCACCCCCCACCCCCCTCCTTCTCCCGGGCCCGGCAAACCAACCCACCCCCAAACCTCTCATATTGTCACCTCTAACATCTCATCTGCCAATTGATAAGATAAAGGGCTAAGGTGTTCATACTATCATACAAGATTTTATTCTTAGTCCCCCCCGCACCAAAATGGTCCATAATTCGACAGTTTTAATGCAGATGTACATAGACATGATACAAGCAAATTCATCATCCCAACCTTGCCTAAAATCATCAACACAAGATTCAATAGCTGGCTATCTGATAATATAATCTTCTCAGAAAAGAAGAAGTATTATGAAACAATTCACATCTCCCACAATACAGTCTCCCTTGTCTTGTCGCCTTATCAAGACCCCTCAATTAAAGGATCCACAGACTTCAAGAAAGGCAAGTGAGCCAAAAATGTTCAAAAATACAATTACATAATCTTTAATAGCCATACGCATTAATCTTCGACAACAACTAGATAAACCAAAACAATAAAATACAAACTAAAAAGCACAAGAACAAAGAAATCAAATAAAATAATTCATTTTATAAAAGAAAAAAAAAACTACCTTGAAGAATACGAAAAAAGGTACGGCAGAAACCGAATAAGCCTCCGATACTTCAGGCTGCTCCTCAGCTTCAACCTACAACATCCATTTCAATTGTGTTAGCAAACAATACTTCAAATTAAAAACCCAAAAAAGAAAAAGAAAAAAAAATTAAAAAAAAATTTGCCAACCCTGAAGAAATGGCCATGAGGGAAATCGGTGGAGAGGTGAGAAAACACTTGGTCCATGTGCTTGGAAGCTTCGCACCATGACGCCCAGAAGTGAAGGATAACAGGTGCGCCGCTCTGGCGCACGTTATCGAGCTCTGCCTTTGATTTCAATTCCTTCACTGACCCACTACCACTCATTCTTGTTTATTGTTATTGTATACACACCAACAACACAGAGAGAGAGAGAGAGAGAGAGAGAGAGGGTTGATTTTTGTTTCTTCTTCTGCTTCGAAAGACACCACTTACTGAAATCTGTTATACAAAACAAAAACCTAGAAGAAGAACTCACCTTTTCTTCTTTTTCTTTTTTTTCTCGTGAGTCGTGACGCTAGCGGATCATATTCCCCGTCAGTCGCGAATCAGATGCCGTTGATTTCTCATTATTCTCCTTTGGATAAATTACAGATAACCACATCAGATTTGTCTTTTTACATATGAAATCAACTTATTAAAACATTAACAGTTAGCTCTGATACCGTCAGTCAACTGTTATACGATGTCAGTCAATATTAGTTAAAGTTAATTATTCTAAGGGTATTATAGTCATTTTAATTTTTTAAAAAGAGCTAATTATATGGATCTCTTCTAAAGTTTTGCTAACTATAAGCGGAGTTAACTTTATCGTTTTTTGACAAACATCTTCCCTGCCATTAATAAATTTCAGTCAAATGTAACAATGGGTCAGGAAAGGTCTTTGTCAAAAAACTGAAGAGTTGGCTAAAAGTTGACTCCGCCTCTTTATCAATAAACTCAAAAGTTGATTCTGTCTGTAATTGAGCAAACTTCAGAGAATGTAGGCATTACTTACTCTTTTAAAAAATATTTTAAAAATTAATATCTCCACCGTCCTTCTCATTTGAGATAGACGGTAGAGATATATTTAAAAAAATAAAACACTTAAGATCTACCGTTCATCTTAAATGAACGGTGGAGATTAAAAATAAAAAATAACAAATAACAAATAACACTAAACCTACTTGAGGTTTATTGAATTACACTCAAAATTAAAGTTTGCAGAAACTCACATTGAACTCTCCTAACATTAAGTTTAATCGTTAAAAAGTAGGCTCGAACCTCTCCAAATTCGCCATCCATGGTGCATCCATCATGGATCTCTCGTTTCTTCTTCTACTTGTCCCTTTTTTTTAACTGTTAACTCTATTTTATTAACAATCAAACTTAGCGTCAGGAGAATTTAATGTGAGTTTCTACAAAGTTTAATTCCAAGTATAATTCAATAAACCTCAAGTAAGTTGAGTGTTATTTGTTCAAATAAAAAATAAATAAATAAAAAAACCAAATTAGGAACCTATCTATCTTCATGGATCTCTCTGGGAGATTCATAGAGATCAGCGAACCTCTGGTTCGACCTGCTGCTGCAAAGATAAGGCTAAGCCTCCCCTTTGTGGTCTCTCAAGGATCCATGGAGGACCTCAATGGATCTCAGTGGTCTCTAGTTTGTCTTTTTTTTAAAAAAAAAAAAAAAAAAAGATCTTCATCTTCAAGATGGACGGAGGAGATCTTAAGTTTTTTTATTGAAAAAAATTTATATTTTATTTTAAATTTTTTATTTTGAATAAATCGCCACCATCCACTTGGATGGTAGAGATCTAGATTTATTTTTATTTTTTGGGTGAATTGCACTAAGATACCCTGAGTTTAGTTTTAATTACACGCATAATACCAGTTTATCATTTATTACACTCAAGTTCCATACTTTCAGTTGACCAAGTTAAAACTAACTGTTGACCAAACGGTTGAAGGGCAAATTGATCTTTTACGTGTAAATTACTTTTAAACAAAATTATAAAATCCACCTAACCAATAAGAATATACCACATCATTCTTAAATTATTTTCAAAAAATTAAAAACAATTTAGAATGAAGAGATATCTGGATTTTTCCAAATCTCTCTCCTTCCCTTCAAATGAAAACAGAAAAATAAAAACTCGGAGATTTCGAGATGGCGTCGGCGGAGAAGAAGTTGGCAGAGAATGTCATTGGCGGAGAAGAAGATGGCGTCATCCATCGTGATGTGAAGCCGGAAAAGAAAATGGTGTCGTCCAAGTTTCTTTTTTTTTTTCCTTTTTTATTTGTTGTGATCTTTTTTATTTTTTTGGTGGATAAAGCTAATGGATTGATTGTGTTTTTTAATCGAATGGGGAAGATAGTGGTTTATTATTGATGGATTGTGTTTTTAGTTGAAATGGAGAAGAAGAATGTTTTTGGATTGTTGTTGTTGTTGAAAATTGAAGAAATTTGTTGTTTAGAGAAAAAAAAATTTTATGTGGGTAGATGGTGATAATGGAGATTAGGAGTATTGATGAATGGGGTTGAATTTTTTGGACATTGTTTTTTTTTTTTACTTTTGTTTTTTGTTTTTATTTTGTTAAAGAAGTGGATTGTTATTGTTAAAGATGGAAGAAGATAAATGTTTATGGATTGTTGTTGTTATGGTTGTTGTTGTTGAAGATTGAAGAAATTTGTTCTTTAGAGAAAAAAAAATTTATATGGGTAGGTGGTGTAATACCCCCTGACCCGACCCGTATGGATAGAATCAAGGAGCGCTACCTAGTTTTCAAGACTTTTCTAAACTCTCTTTATAATTCGAAAACCATTAAAAACCAAATAATTTATATTTTAAAATCTCTTTTATAGTGAGTCCCATTCAAAACTATTTTGAAAAATATTCTGCCAGAGTTTCCTCTATTTTTCTGACTTTCCAAAAATCCTGTTTTCAACAAAAATCAAACAATATAATATTAACACTTCAAAATTCATTTCTAGATCATATGAGCACTCTGCCGTATAGTGCGACCAAATATTTACAGACTTATACATTACAACTTTACAAAACTTATGTATATGCAAGCTTAACTGAATAGTATACAACCAAAGTTTAAATATAGCTACCCAAAGAAATAGTGACTCTGAATCTCTGTCTGCAGCTATCACCTCTTCAGTCTTTTTTCCCGCTGGTATCTCTATTATCTACGTGTGATAAAATCAACGCGCTAATCAATAATGCTTAGTGGGTGTACACTAAAATATTTTCAATATCATATAAAACAATAAATCTAAAAATTCATAAATACATATAAACAAACATCATTTTTTTTCGAATACTGAAACTATATAAATGAAAACATTCCCAAATGTTTTTGAGTTTAAATCTCAATCCCAATACCATTTCTTTATTTCACCATCTTTTAATAGTCTTCAGTTCTTAATTGGGCCTCTGATATACATAACAGGGTTTTACAGGACTGGATTATGGGTTTATACAGTCAGGTTTCCCATCTCAAAATGAAATGGTATCCCTATAGTCACAGTCGGTTTCCCATTTCAAAATGAAATGGTATCCGTAAATTCACAGTCGGTTTCCCATCTCAAAATGAAATGTTATCCGTATATTATCATAATCATCAAATATCTCGATGCAGTACTGCTAAACACACTCAAATTGACATGTCAACCTCCTATATCCATATTTTCCCTATACATATATCAGGGTCATTATTCAGGTATTATTTTTTATATCAAATGAGTTCATTTCTTTCGATAATCAACAATTATAAGTTAAATCAAAATCAACATATATCAACAAATATAATACTAAACAATATTCGTAGAACAATATTCATAAAACATATTCGAAAACATACGATATCATAAATCCATAATAATTTTTCAAAATCAATAATAAATTCCCAATTCATTTAGTCAAAATGTAGAAATTCAAATCAAATTATATAACGAAATTCATAAGGTTTTCAGAAATACGTGTACACCAACCTGGATACCGTTTTCTACAACAATTTCGTTTCTGAATTTCCTTTTTCCTTCTCTTTTTTTCCTTTTCTCTTTCTTTCTTCCTCCCTCCTCTTTTCTTTCTCTTTCTTCTTCTTCTCTTCTTCTTCTTCTCTCTCTTCTTCTTTCTCTATTTTTCTTTTCTTTTCTCCTTTTTCTTTCTCCCGGTTTCTCTCTCTCTCTCTATTTCTATTTTCTCTTACTTCTTCGTGAAGCTTTCCACCGCCATCTTATTTTTTTTATAAAAATTTGGCCATCGCGACCGCTCTTCGCAACTAATGGTCGCGCCACCTGATCGCGTTGCTCACTGGAGTATTTTTACCGCCTTCATCACGATCAACCATCGCGGTGTCTGGTCGCCATGCTCACTGCCCAAAATTATCATTTTCACCGCGAGCTGCTCATTGCGATCTTTGGTCACGGTACTCACTACCCACATTTTTCTTCTCTTTCATACACTCTTCTTGGACCGCTCCACCTGGTCCACTTGTATACCTAAAAATTAATCCAAATAAACACATTACATTATTTTCACATAATTAACAACACTTTTGGGCACTTTTCATAATTAATAAAAATTACGGATGTTACAGGTGGTGATAATGGAGACTAGGAGTGTTGATGAATAAGGTTAGAATTTTTGGAAAAAAAATTTTAATGGTGGTAGTGGAGATGGTAATGGTGAAGACGATGAATAGTGATTGTTTGTTATTTTTAAATATTATTTTTATAATTATTATTTTTTAATGTTATGATGTCAATGTCAGGTCACATGTGTAAATGTGTAGGGGCAGCCTCGTCATTTTGTCATGAGCCATCCAAGCCACCATTACTTTAATGGCGGTCAACGCATTCCAGGATATTCGAGTGTAATTATGACAAAACTGACATTATTCGTGTAATTAAGACTAAACTCAGGGTATTTGAGTGCAATTCACCCTTATTTTTTAATTTTAGTTTTTTCTTTATTTTTGATTTTTTAAGTGGGGGTATTTGGTCTTTTTACACTTTTTAAATGGTCAATGATCATTTTTAACAGTCAACGCTAATGGTATGAGAGTTCACTGATAGTTTTTCAATAAGTTGATTCCGCCTGTAAAAAAAGTAAACCCTAAGTAAGTTAGCTGTAATTTATCCAAAATTTTTAATTTTGCATCCATTTCAGAATAGTCTCAAATTTAAGACGGAATAGAGCATTTTAGTAGTTCAGTGGAAAAATATTCTATAGTAATCGCATTCTATATTGAAATATGAAAGTTTTCAATTTTTGCCCAAATTGCTCTTACATTACCACTATAATAATTGTTAATTTTGCAACCATTTATGAAGGATCCCGGATTTGAAACATAGATAGAATACAATATTTCTAGTGGTTATGTGTCAAAGTTTTTAGGAGAAATCAAATTTTGCAATGAAATATGAGAGTTGTAAATTTTTTTTCCCAATTTTTCTTACCATGCCACTATAAAAAATGTTAATTTGCGACAATCTCGAAACAATCTTAAATTTGAAATATATATATATATATATATATATAATATAGTGTTTCTAGTAGTTCTGTGTAAAAAGTTTTAGGAGTAATTGCTTTCTACATTGAAATATAAGACTTTTTTAATTTTTACTTAAATTTTCCTCACTAGCCACTATAAAAATTATTATTTTTCAGCCGTTTGGGAATAGTTCCAAATTTATTTTAAGAGTTCCGTGTAAAAACTTTTTGGAGTGTTGGCATTATGCCTTAAAATATGAGATTTTTTAATTTTTGTCCGAATTTTCCTTACTAGCCGCTATGAATATTATTAATTTTACGTGTAACGCCCCTAATTTTTTGTAAATAGAATAAATATCCTTGAATTATTCTTAATTATTATTGAGCATGCAAAAGTTCATTGTGGAATATTTTTGGGAATAATTTTCAATTGGTTGCCATTTTAGGAATTTAAAGAGTCAAGGAGGGAGCAAATTGCAATTGGTAAGATATTTATAATATAATATATATATATATATATATATAATATAATATAATATAATATAGATAACTTAGTGGAGAAGCTCCACTAAATTATCAAAAACCAAAAAGAAAAAAATATAATAAAATAATAAAAAGATAGGGTGAGTTGGCATGAGATAAGAGGAAGAAAAAAAAATAGAAAAAGTAATCTAAAAACGTGAGGAAGAGAAAAGAAAGAGAAAAAAAAAGAAAGAAAGAAGGGAGAAAGGCCGAGAGAGAAAGAGAAAGAAGAAGAAGAAGAAGAAGAAGAAGAAGAAGAAGAAGAAGAAAGGAGAAAAGAGAAGGGAAAAGAAGAAGAAGGAGAAGGAAGGAAGAGGAAAAAGAAAAGTGTTAGGAAATTGTCCAGGTTCGGTGTATACTGATGTTTGTAGTTTTCATATTTTCCAGAACTTTTGGGAATTATTATATTATATTATTTTTAGTTTATTTATGATATATTGTTTATGATTGGTTAAGTAAAATTGATTTTGGGATGATATGGTATATATATATATAGTGTTTGTAATAAATTGGTTTTGAATATATATATATATATATATATATATATATATATATTTATTTATATATTGAATTTTGTAAATGTGTTTAGTGATTTGAATTTAATAAAATTTAATTTGACCATAAAGAAATGATATTGTGAAATGGCCCTAGGATACTTGGACATATATACGGATATAGGAGGTTGGTATACCAGCTGGGTTCAGTGAGCAGTACTGCACCGACATTGACATTGCTATTGATGATTTATTATGTACCTCCTCATGGATTCGTCCAGGGGTAGGGAGACACGTACCTCCTCACGGATTCGTCCAGGGGTAGGGAGACACGTACCTCCTCACGGATTCGTCCTGGAGTAGGGAGACACGTACCTTCCTAAGGATTCGTTCCTGGGATAGGGAGATATGTACCTCTCTAGGTTCCGACCACTCGGACCTAGAGTAGGGAAATATGTACCACTCTTAGGATTCGTCCTAGGGTGGGAGTTATGTTCGACAGACAGTCACTGTGGTCGAACGACCCATATTCTAGTCCTGGTTTATGTTGAGTATTATAGAGGGCCAGAATTGAAGTGATTTGAATAATATGTTTATAAGTAAATTTCGGAATTGATTTTATACGTTTATGATTATAATTTAGTTTATGCTATGGTTTTATATGGATTATAAATTGAAATGAGTTGTTTCTTTGAATAAATTTCATTCATTTTATTTCTGTAAATGATTAGAATTGAAATATGTATATTGTGATATTTTTTATTATGAACAGTTATTTATGAGTTTTACTACATGAGTTTAGTGTACACCACTAAGCTATTTGCTTAGCGCGTCGTTTTTATCGCGCGTAGGTCACAGGGATACCGAGGCAGAGAAGGAATAGAGAGGAGGTTCCTGCAGCTTGAAGTTCAGAGTCACTACATTAACTTGGGTAGTAACATGTTTTTGTATATATATACATATATATATATATATATTCTGTAACGTGCATATATAGAAGTCTGTAATTTTCGAAGAGTTTATATTTATGTTTTGTAAATAATTTTATGCTTTCTGTTTTACATTTTTCAAAGGACTGTAATTAATGAAATGTTTTATAAACTGTTTGAAAGTCGCACTAAACGGCAGAGTGCGCATTTGAATGAAATGAGATTTGAAGTGTTGTTGTGAAATATATTTGAATTGAGTTGTTTGAAACAGGTTTTGGAAAATCAGAAAAACAGAGGAAACTCTGCCAAAATTTTGAAAATTAATTTTGATGGGCTCACAAGAAAATATTTGTAAATTATAAATTATTTGGTTTTCAGTTATAAACAGAATTCAGAAAGTTTTGAAAACCTGTAACGCTCCCTGTGTCGATTCAGTCGGGTCGGGTCAGGGGGTGTTACATTACGACCGTTTCGTAATGGTCTCAAATTTGAAACATACACATAAAAGCGTGTTTCTAGTAGTCTCGTGTAAAAATATTTTGGAGAAGTCGTATTCTACACTGAAATATGAGACATTTTAATTTATCCAAATTTTCATTACTAACTATTATAAAAATTATTAATTTTGTGGTCATCTCAAAAGGTACCAAATTTAAACATAGATATAATAGATTTTTATACTAGTTCCGTGTAAAAACATTTAGGAGAAATCGCATTCTATATTAAAATATGATACTTTTTAATTTTTGCCCAAATAAAAATTATAAAAATTGTTAATTTAACGACTTTCTTGGAATTGTTTCAAATTTAAAATATAGATATAACAGAGTATTGTTAGTAGTTTTGTAAAAAAAAATTATGAGAAATCTCATTCTGAACTATGAGGCTTTTTAATTTTTACCCAAATTTCCATTACTAATCATTATAAAGTTATTAAATTTGCGACCGTTTTGAAAAGGCCCTAAATATGAAATATTGATAAAATAAAGAATTACTTGTAGTTCTGTATAAACTTTTTTAGGAGAAATCACATTATGCTATGAAACATGAGACTTTTAGATTTTTGCCCAAATTTCCCTTTATGTTACTATAAAATTTGTTAGTTTCATGATCATCTCATAATGGTCCAAAATTTGAAACATAAATAGAATATAATATTTCTAATACGTTCATTATGAACATTTTTAGGAGTAATTGCTTTTCATATTGAAATATGATAGTCTATAATTTTTGTTCAAATTCCTCCTACTAACCACTATAAAAATTATTAATTTTGCAACCGTCTTGAAAAAGTGCCAAATTTTATACAAAGATTGAATAGAATACTTCTAATAATTTCGTATAAAACATTTATGAGAAATCCTATTATGCATTGAAGTATGAGACTTTTTAATTTTTACTCAAATTTCCCTTACTTAATCCACTATAAAAAAATTTAATTTTGCGATCGTCTCGAAATTGTTCCAAATTTGAAAGAATAGAATATTTCTATTTTTTCAGTGTCTAAAATATTTAAAAGAAATCACATTCTGCATTAAAATATGAGTTTTTTAAATTTTTACTCAAATCTTCCTTAATAATCAACATAAAAATTGTTAATTTTAGGACCGTTGTGGAATGACCGAAATTGAAACATTGATAAAAAAAAAAGTATTTCTAGTAGTTCTGTATTAAAACATTTTGGAGAAATCGTATTCTTACATTTTAATTTTTACTCAAAATTTTTTTACTAACCACTATAAAAAAAAAAATTGTTAAATTCATGATTATTCTCAAAACCTCAAATATATCGTTTTCTTAAATTAAAGGTAATTATCAAAAGCCCAAACGATATGTTGTAATAGCCAAAATTTGTCAGGCCCAAAATGCAAGCGTAGATCCAGCCCAGAAACCCAAAGTATATCACAAGACCAGGCTCAGAACCAAAAATGGTCAAACTACTTGGCCTAAGTCGACCTTAATAAAAAAAATGGTCATGGACCTATTGTCTTAGGTCACACGACGACCCAGTTAGGATTACTACGCGGTGATCCAAATAAAGACAATCATGTGAAACCATAATTGACACACCTAGAGAACCTTCATATAGTACGACATACACTCAACACCCCACACATCGATCCAAGTAGCAACAAGGGGAAATAACTCACAATGTCCACGCCTAGGAAAGCTCCTACGTCGCACGACATACTATCATTCTCATCTCGGGTCAACGTTCAGTCAACATGTCGCACAACGTATGATCGTGATTGTCTTAGTACAATTGTCAAAAACCACATGTTGTACGACATAGAATCTCCTTGGTTCTGTGGGAGACCAAATCATGATTTACTTTAAAGACGGTCCTACGAAACCATAATTAAAACCTAAACGGCTAAAATCAAAGAGAGGATCGATAAACCTCCTTGATGGGAGACAGCAAGGGAGGGAATGATGAAATCCCTCAATGGGCAGAAATATCATCCCCCTATAAATGAAAGATAGATCTCCAAAGAGGGGGGACCGAAAAACTCATATCCTAGAGCCATCAATATTCAGACAACATTCTCCGGCCATTGTTCATCATCTCCGATCACCTTCTGATTATAACCCAATTATCCGATCTCACATCCCCTTCGACCAGGAAGATCTCAACCACCAAGTTAACAGGGAGTATTACTCATTTATCTCAACTTACGAACATTATATACTCATTATTATTCGCTAACTTGATCGTCGGAATGACTTTGGCCGGTACCACCCCGGTGTCCCAGACGTCCTACGAGTTACGTGTGTTCTATTTTTGCATGTTGTAGTGCCCCATGTCCCCGAGCGATTTTTAAGGACTACATATGTTCTCTCAAATGAATGATTATAATTAAAACCGTAATTATAGTCAAATTTAAGATTATTATCTAAACCCTTAAAGTATCACTTTCTTAAATTAATGTTTATTTTGGAAAACCCCTAACGTAATGTCATATAAAATTAATGGTTATTATTGACACCCCAAATGTAAGGTTATCTCCAATTAATTAATTTAAGAAAATGATGAGTTTGTATTTAGCTAAAATTAATCATGCAGTTTATTTAGCTAAACAACTAAGTGAAAAAGAAAGAGGAAAAACATTTGTTGGATTACTAATAAAATAATAAAACACTTCGACATTCATATTAGTTAAAATTGAATTTGGTAGTTTTGATATTCGGGTTTTTTAAATCCCATGCTAGAAATCTCACATTTGTTTACGTAAAAATTATTATAAATTTAGGAGACAGGAAATGAGTGTAATTCGAACCCATAATTTTTATTAATATAAACATAATTAAAAAGACAAATTGGACAATAGTTGATTCAATATATTAAAAAATAAAACACGAAATTGAAGATTCTTAAACACAATCAACGGTTATAAAACACAAATCTTGGAAGCCAATAGGCTCCCAGTTCATGGTGTGATTGATTGGGCTAAAGGTTTTCTTATAGAGCTGAATTCTGTTGATAATTCTAGTCATCCTTCTGGGGCTGCTGCGTCCTGCCATCCCCTGTGTCCTGCTATTGCCAGATGGATTAAGCCTCCTTTAGACTGTTTCAAGCTGAATACGGACGCGGCTACGGATTACTCTTGCAATCAGGTGGGGCTTGGTTCGATCATCCGCAATGCTCAAGGTTTGTTGATGGCTGCTTGTGTTCGTAAAGTTGAAGCAGGGTCTCTGTTGACAATGCTGAAGCGCTAGGAATTCTTTTAGGCATTCAGCTTGCAGTTGATATTGGTGTGGCCCCTATTCTCGTTGAGTCTGACTCTAAGGTGGTTGTGGATTTGATCAATGGTGTAGGTGTAAGCCGAACTAGTCTGGGGCTCATAGTGGATTCGATTAAGAGGCTTTCTAGTAAAGTTCAGATTATTTCATTTTCCTTTGTCCCTAGAGCTGGTAATGCGGCTGCCCATATGCTTTCTAGGTTGGCTCTGTCTCTGGAAGATGAGACTGTGTGGATAGAGGAGGGTCCGGAGTGTTTGAATTCAATTTTGCTGGCTGATGCCAGATAGCTGTGTTGTTTTTTGGCTTTTGTAGTTTGTTTCTTTCAGAAAAAAAAAAAAAAAAAACCTTCAAAAAATAATTTAGTTAAATAAAGCTGTTTTGGAAACAAGAGGGCAATGTTACAAGAACAAGATTGGCAAATTTTAATTTGTTTTAGTTTGGATACAATTATTTTTAAGTAGATTTTTTTTAACAAAACATTTATAATTCCAATCGTTGATTTATATAAAGAAATTGTTTAATTTTAAATTGTTAATGATTTCTTGATCACAGTATCTTAAAAGACTCACTAGAAATTAATATAAAGAACATTCTAGAATAGAATCTTAAAGATTTTTAATTTTTATAGATGCTTAAACTATGGTTAAAAAGGATAAAATTTGTTGCTTACTAATAAATTAAATATTAAAATTTATGATGATATAAAGATTTCAAATTTCTTTCGATTTCGATCATGTTTCTTGAAATTTCTATGATTTTATTTGTTAAAATGCAATAAATTTATTATAAAAAAACTCTTTTACAAATAGATTTAATCTTCATATATGTTGATGATGAATTGAAGGAGAAATAAAAGGTTTCTGTGATGGATTTTATAGAAATCTTGAGGTCAAGAACAACAAGAATTAATGGTGTTTGAGAGTAGTAATAATAATAATAATACCTGTAGAGAAGCCGAAACGTTTCGAGATTGAAACGCAAGGATTATGTTAATGTGATGATAGATAGTGGGTCTCCTCTGACCAATGATACCCAGAAATACGCACAGAGATGAAATTAAGCAGATCACTGATTCTTGGAAAAGGAATTAATGATCTTCCACTCTTTCTTTCATTCTCTGTGAGTATTTCTAGGATTCATGTCAGAGAAACGTTTCTTCTTCATCTTCTTCATCTTGCAAGGCATGCAAGAAACCAAGTGCAGATTATTTTTGTTGTTTCATTTTTTTTAGTACATATTTATAGAT
Source organism: Xanthoceras sorbifolium (assembly GCA_003430845.1). Taxonomy (NCBI): domain Eukaryota; kingdom Viridiplantae; phylum Streptophyta; class Magnoliopsida; order Sapindales; family Sapindaceae; genus Xanthoceras; species Xanthoceras sorbifolium. Next base: position 6,815,565 of record CM010618.1, read on the forward strand.
AATGGTCTCATAGAATCCTACTAGGAGAATGATTTGTAGTCTCATTAATTATTATTTAATTAGTCAGTTTCCTTATTTTCTAATATAGATTTGATATGGTAAATATCAAGAATCCCACGTCTGAAAATTTTCATTTATAGGTGATGCTTTCATAGAATTCTTACACCTGAGAATTATTAACATTATTGAATCCCCAAATGAATTTGTTTTTTAATTCTTAATTATTATGGAAACCCAAATGTGTAGTTTTCTTATATTCATTGTTGTTATTGAAAACTCAAATTTATTAATTTCTAAAATGAGGAATTATCATTTTGGTCCATAAGTTTTAGGAGAATTATTAATTTTTTAAATGAGTTATGGTTAATGGTACACTTGGTCCCTTACTTTTAGAAAATGTATCAGTTTGGTCCTTCTGTAAGTCAACCGTTAGTCAAACTTAACAGTTCATGAGGCATTTTTGTCTTTAAACCTATCAATGGTCAATAGTTTTTTTAGTGAAATGACATATCTACCCCTAATTAAAAATTTTAAAAAAATTTCAATGAATCTCCACCGTTCATCAAGATTGATGGACGGTTGTAGTCCTCAAAAATCGCTCGAGGACACGGGGCACTACAACCTACAAAGATAGAACGCACGTGACCCGCAGGACGTCTGGGACACCGGGATGGTGCCGGCCAAAGTCACTCCGACGGTCAAGTTAGCGAGTGCTAATAAATGTGTAATGCTCGTAAATGGAGATGAGTGAATGATACTCCCTGTTATCTTAATGATCAAGGTCTCCTTGATCGGAGGAGATGTAAGGTCGGAGAGTGATCGGAGAAGATGAACAATGGCCGGAGGGTGTGGTTTTAGTATTGGTAGCTCTAGGATCTAAGTTTTTTTTTGTCCCCTCTCTTTGGAGAATCATCCATCTTTTATAGGGGGATGATCCTTCTGCCCATTGAGGGGTTTCATCATTACCTCTCCTTGTTGTCCTCCACCAGGAAAGTATGTAGATGCTTCTTTTGATCTGGCCATTACAGAGTGTAATCATGGTTTTGTAAGACTTGCTTTAAAGTAGATCATGATTGTGTCTTCCTCAGAACAAAAGAGATTTTATGTCGTACGACATGTTGATTGGACGTCGACCTGAGATGAGTGTGTCACGCGATGTAGGAGCACTTCCATGCGTGGATACTGAGTTATTTCCCTTGATGCTACTTGGATGTGTAGGGTATGGAATGCATGTCGTACTACATGGATGTCTTCCATCGAGTGCATGTCGCACTACATAGATGTCTCCCATCGAGCGTATGTCTTACTACATGGATGTCTAAAAGCGGGCGTGTGTTCTACTATATGGATGTCTTCCATTGAGTGTATGTCGCACTACATGGATGTCTCTCATCGAGTACATGTCGTACTACATGGATGTCTAACAGCGGGCGTGTGTTCTACTATATGGACGTCTCATATCGAGCGCATGGATGTCTCATGTCGAGCGTATGTCTTACTACATGGACGTCTCATGTCGAGTGTATGTCTTACTACATGAAGGTCTTATACTGAGCCTGTGTCGTACTACATAGACGTATTTCCACTTTTGGACTCTGGGCCTGGTCTTTGAGATATACTTTGGGCTTCTGGGCTGGATCCTTCGCTTATATCTTGGGCCCGACATATTTTGGCTACTACAACTGGCAGAATCAACTTATTAAAAAATTAACAGTTAACTCCCATGTCATTAGTCAACCATTATAAAATATTAGTCAACATTGGTCAAAGTCAACTATCCAATGGTATTTTTATCATTTTAATTTATTTTAAAAATAAAAAATTTAAGATCTCCAACATCCACATCTAATATGATGGAGGGTAGATATTTATTTAAAAATAAATAAAACACTTAAGATCTTTACTGTCAATTTGAGATAGACAGTATAGATTAAAAAAGAAAAAAAAAATCCAAATCTGGAGATCCATGAGATCAGTAAACCAATATTTTAAAATATTCAAATGCAATCTACACTTGTTGATTTTGTTTGATTTGAAATTCATTTGTTAGCAATTGATTTGTTTTTGTTAAATCTTGTTCAAGAAATTGAAAATGTCACCTCTAAATCCAACAATTTATTTTTCCACTGTTCTTCAGACTGATTACTTCTTGTTTTGATCGAGGGGTGAATTGCACTCAAGTACCCTGACTTTTATCATAATTGCACGCTTAATGCCAGTTTTGTCATAATTGCACTCTAGTACCCGGTAATCCGTTGACCACCGTTAGGGTAACGGTTGACCAAACGGATTCCGGCAAAATGACAAGAATGCCCCTCAAAGGAAAAAACAAAAAAAAAAAAAAATTGAAAATCAGATCTTCGAACCCAGAAATCTGGGTTCGCGATCGAACCCAGAAGTTGGGTTCGATCGCGAACCCAGCATCTGGGTTCGAACACGAACCCAGAAATTTGGGTTCGCGATCGAACCCAGAAGCTGGGTTCGATCGCGAACCCAGCAACTGGGTTCGCGGTCGAACCCAAATCTGGGTTCGACCACGAACCCAGAAATCTGGGTTCGTGTTCCTCGAAAATTTTTTGAAATTTTTTTTTTTTTTTTTGATTTGGTTTTTTAAAAAATATTTTTAAAAATTAATTAAAATATGACGTGGCATGTTCTTATTGGTTGGATGATTTTTTAAATTTTTTTAAAATAAATTTAAACGTAAAAGACCATTTTACCCCTGAATCCGTTTGGTCAACCGTTACCCTAACGGTGGTCAACGGATTATCGGGTACTAGAGTGCAATTATGGCAAAACTGACATTAAGCGTGCAATTATGATAAAAGTCAGGGTACTTGAGTGCAATTCACCCTTGATCGAGACTTGTTCAAAGACGGCATTCTTTAAACAATTTTTTTTTTTTTAAGTTTATACTCAGTTTTCTCGCCTCCCCCAACTCGATCTGGTAGGACGAAAGTGTGACGACTTTCCTCGCACGACAAAGGGGAGCCCCTTCGTGGTCTCTTGTGGAGGTCCTCCATGAGACCTCCAGAGATCTCCAATGGCCTCTGTTTTTTTATTATTATTTTAATTTTTACCGTCCATCTAGTGGAGATCTCAAGTGTTTTTTTATTTATTTTTTATTTATATTTTATTTTAAATTTTTTATTTTTAATAGATCTGGATGGTGGAGATCTAGATTTATTTTTATTTTCTTTATTTCAATTTTTTATTTTATTTTTTAATTCAAAGTATTTTGGTCCTTTTACACTTTTAAAACGGTCAATGCTAACGGCATGAGAGTTAGCTGTTAATTTTTTAATAAGTTGATTCCAGTTTGTACATAGCTAAACCGCATATAGGTTGACTGAAACCTTAAACTGAAACCTGAAATCTGAATGACATGTTAATTTTCGTATGTAAAAAGCTAAACCGCAGGTAAGCTGTTAATTTTCAATTTAAGAGGATTTTTCATATGAAGACTGAATAGATCTGAATTTTTTTATAGACTGAAATCTGAAACCTGAATGACATATCTGTTTTTTTTTTTCTTTCTAACTACTGAATAAAAGTGTTCACTATTTATTTTTTTTAAGACAAAAATATATGAATAAAGATAAATTTAGAAATATATTAATATATTTTTTTCAATTTAAAAATTGTCATCAATCATTTATTTATTACTATTGTTCCATCCTTAAATTAAGAGGAAATTAATAAAGAAACTTTAAAATCATAAATTTAAGTTAAATTTTTAAGTTGATATAATCTAATTATATTATATTTGATAAACACAATAAAACACCCAATAATTTTGTAATAATTGTTTATATAACAATAATATAATCCAAACCTCTCTTTTACTGGGGTGTCAGTGAAATTTGAATCGAAAATCTCTCAATAAAAAAAAAATCTTTAACCTAATAAAGTAACTCCTCTCCATGCAATCTCTCTATTTACACTAACACCCGACATTAAAATAACAGTGATATTTCTATTTATCTTTTTATCTAAATTAGATGCAATTTTACCCAATTGGCATAGTCAATAAGATAATAATTTACTAATAATATACCCTTTCATATCCACGTAACTGAAATAAAAAGTTCGAGTTATACCTCTTACCTAACCGCTTAAATTTATAAATTGTAATGATAATAAACAAGGGAAATGAATTCCAAAACATCAGAATCAAGCAAAATCATTGAATTGCAACAAATTGATACAAAAAGTACATCTTAATTTCAGAGAATATTTCTGAACTAAGGTTGTACAACCAGCTAAGCCTCTACTTAAAACTCAATACAAGAGTTCAAATTACAAGGAAGCCAAAACTGGCAAAGCTTTGATACTATTGACAGCTTACAAAAACTTCAGCCAATAATAGAATCTTCAAAGCTTCAAAATGCATGATACATCACATTCCTTCCAAAAGAACCACTCTTCGTAACCCGTCTTCAATCATCCGATAACTTAGTATTTATATTATTGATCAATAAATAGATTTTGATAAATTATATTACTTTTTGGGAAAACTCAGAATTTTTGGATTGATTTTATCCAAACAGATTAGTATTGTTCCGGCATTTCCCTCTTCAATCCACTCAATGGAATCTTTCTCCAGTAGTTTCATAACCTGTTGTCCAAATAATAACATCAAACCAATATACTAATTCCTCTTGTGCAAGATATGTGGACAGAAAAGGAAAAAGTTTGTCACTAATGCAAGAAAGACTAGTATAAATTAGTAGTCTTTATCAGAAGTTGGCGAGAAAAACTAGTATTAATCAGTATCGTTTCTTTTATCAAAATCTGTGACACGAGTTCCATAGAGTTCAGCAGTCTTACCAGTCGTCTTCGAGCCCCCTTTGAGGTATCTTTATCATTTGTCTCTAAGATGACCTTGAGGTACTTGATAGCTGGTTGGAACAATGACTCAGAATCATTTCATATAAAACGACACGGAGCAAATTAGAGAGAGGGAAACTATGACTCACATGGGATGCCTGCAAGTGAAGAAATATGACATTTCAAAAGACGAATTGCGTCCTTTGCACCAAGGTCATGCAAGTCAAGCACCATGTCATGGTTGTCATCTCCCGTCTCCACATTGCTGACAATGAACACAATTGGAAACAAATATAAAACAGCAGATTCCCCATCTCCCTTTCCCCTTCTCTTACAAAAAAACAAAAAAAAAAAAAAAATTACACAGATAAAGAAAGGAACACTGACCTAGTTTCAAAGATTTTTAGATTAGATTCTTCATCTGCTTCACGAGCCTTTCCATGAAAGAAATGTCCCTGCCATACACACAGCATTCAGACTTAAATCATTTATTTTGTTTAGCATGGGCATTCTAACATGTAAAAGTTGATCTATGAGGTCATAATGAAACTAATTTCCAGTCATCACATAACTACTACTTAAATCTTCACTATCAATATAAGTCTGTATCTTGAATGTCAACTGTCTTGCCGAAGGAGAAACTATTCATTATAAATGGAAGACTGCTAATTACAAACAGGACAAAAAAATTTAAGTGTCCATACTCCATATTCACTTCCGGTCTAATACTGTCATCAATAGATGGAATGTTGGAACTTTACCTGTTCAAGAAGTTTGCTAGCTCGAATGCTATCGCCATTAGTAAATGCATCAACAGCCTGACAAACACACATTCTTACTTTCTTAGTGTCTAAACTTAAAAGGAAATGGAAACAGCATTGTATCTTTGATACATATAACAAGGTGAGAACGCAAAACAGATTGGTTTAAAGGAACCTACAGCTTTATAATATTCCTTCATTGTGCCCCTATATTCCACTACAGCTTTACGAAGAGCCTGGTAGTTGCTCTCTTCATCTTCATCTGCAACTGAAATGGATGGAAAACTTGAAAATATGATAATCCAAGGCAAAGATAAATATAAAAGACACTAGAAATTATCTCTTAAGGACTATCCTGATTTCAGAATATCAGGACACGGCTTGTTCGGCACCAAACAAGTACAAGAAGAAAAATTGTTTTTCAGCCATTAGGTCTTTTCTATAGTTCACAAAAATTTGATTTTTTTCAGATCTTTCTAACGGCTGATAGCTGAAAAGCTGACTTTTACTATAACTAGTTTTTCCAGAGGAGATAAAACCTGTTAAAGACACATTTAGCAAGTATCAAGATCTGTGTGTGTGTGTGTGCGTGTGTGTAGTTTCCAATGAAAATATGAAAACACAAAGCAAACAGCAATTATAAAAGAAAGTTTAACAAGTGTAAAGAATAATGTACTTTGGTGCATGCATGTATATATGCATCCGTTACATGCATCTAACACCTGAAAATTCCAATATATGTAGTGAGTTTTTGTGTTTTTATCTACCTATCTGTGCATGCACAAGTGAGCTATCATGACAAACTTATTAAATACTTTAATAAAAAAAATTAAAATATTCTTAGATGTTTTAGTCTTGAGCTTCAATCAGGTGCAGCTCCATTTTTCTTATATACAATTTGCATCATGTCTATGATAACTAGTTGAAGCCAATATATGTGAGTGGGTGCGTGTGTGTATTCAATTAACAATGTTTCCAAAAATATGACAGAGTACATACGCTTCTCGTTATCTATTTGTATGTCCATCACAATAGGTTTGTGTTCTGCCATAAAGTCCATGGGAGGTCCCGTCACAACTGTTCCAAATGCTTTAGACCTTCTCACTGGCTTCACCGTTCTTTTGGGTAATTCTTCATACATATCGGGAGTAGTAAACAACGCAGCCCAAACTTCCTTCTGGAGTTCATTCCTGTCTTTCAGCTGTCTAGGCAATTCTCCTCCATTTATATTTGAATCTCTATTACCAAGAATGAGTGAAATACAATAGAAAAGTTAACTATGACTTTGAAACGGTTATCTGAATAAAAGCATTTTTCACTGCTTCCAAAATGAAGTCCAAACAGTGGCAGAAATCTTCCACTAAAAACCCAAACCCCTCCCCCTTCACCCAAAAGAAAAGTATTGAGCCTGATAGAAATTGTAACTAACTAAATAAAATAAATAAAAAATACCTTCCAGAACTCAATTGTTGTAACTTGCTTTGACATGAAAGCGCTTCAGGTTTCGAACTCGTATCTGTCAACTGTAACATGAAATCACAATAATAGGAATAACCACATATGTTAATCATAAGTTCCCCTTTATTTTTAACTGTTGGTGGAAATGAAAAACTAATGATAACTCAATATGAACTTACTACCACAGAAGGTAACCTAAGATACAGCACACTGGACACATTCATAAGTAAATTATAGAAATTTAGTGAAATGTGCAAAGCTAAGTTAAATTATATGAATCCATGTATAAAACTTCAAATCTATCCCGAAGAAATCATCAACTAGATTTCCTCTGATATTCATCAAATTAATAAATCCATCCTATAGAGAAATTACAAAGAGATGCTCAACTCAAGTTACTCCGACCCACCAGTAATTTTTATATTACCTCAAAAACAATAACTACCTGAGGCTTTATTACTGTAGCCGAGTTGCATGAAAACAATAAATTGCTAGTACTTGTAAGAAATGAGAGCATCCATCATCACCACATTCTAACAATTCTAGTTAAAAAAAAAAAAAAGGCACTTAGCAATTATGCTAACCTTTTCAGTAGATTTACCACAAGACACGGCCCTTCCATCCGAAGTCTCTGCTGATTGATCAAGTAGTTTCAGCATGCTCTGAATATGAAAAAGATACTTTACTTAAAGAATGGTAACTATTAACAACATATTTATTTGTTTTTCATGGTATAATATAGAAAGGTATGGAAATTTCTAGCTCTTGTAACAGTAACAAAGACATTTATGTATATACTATATATTGTTTTGGAAAAAAAATAATGGAGGCCTTAATCAAAAGGAGGATATTGTGTATACCTGTTGCATATCAAATCCACAATTCTCTGCATATTTTAGCAGAAAGCCAAATTAGTAATAACACCCTCACACACAAAAAAAATGAAAACTAAAATAAGCAGCTAAAATTAATATAACTACAATGTGAATCAAACCCCGAACGATTCTAGACTAAATTTTTGTAGATGATCCCTTGTGCAATTACTAATTTAATAGAGGAACTGCCTGGGGACTGGGAAAATCAACCGTAGTAATACTCAAATCAGTTATTGATATTGTGTTGAGGACCTAGGTCTAAATCCCCAAATTGAAACTCTAACCCTAGAAACAAAATTCCGAAGATTAGAGAGATTTGTGATTTGATTAGTCAAGAAGACGAATCAAATCTCTAGAATTAGTCCTTTGTTAGAGAACAAACCCTAGCCCAAGCGATTCCCAACTTCGATTCCCAAGAAATCTATCAAACTCTGGATGAAAAAAATGAGGAAACAAAGAGAAGGGGTGGCGGGAGGAGATACTGTTACACCTCAACTGGAGTTGTCACTGATTCTTCAAGAGGATGCTCATGTGTTCATGACACCCTTTGCTTTTCTTGACAACAAGCAATTTGGTATATACAAATGAGCCAAGGTATTTCATGAACACCCAACGTAAACTCACAGATCAAAGCACTCTATTAAAGCTAGACAATGATAAGAAGACATAAAATCGGAAAAAGAAAATAGAAAAACATAACTCTGATTTTAAAAAAGAAATAGAAAATTAACAATGATATATCAAAAGACAACACCTAGCAACTAAGTTATACAGAAAGTTGTAAAGAAAGGTTTACCAAGAACTTCCCGAATCACATTCCTATTCATCTGGAACCCTTCCCCTAGCATTTTGAACAGAAAATCTTCCATATCCTTATGCAAATGATCATCACTAGATGGGTTAGCTTTAGCTTCTTCTCCCCAAATTGTAGACATTGGCAACTCCTTTGAATCCAACTTCAATGGTTTGGTTGCTACACAAGATACATTAGCTGGCTGTGTAGATTTAAAATATTCTTTACCAATAACACTTGAAACAGTGCCTCCTGAAACTGGAGGCCATTTTTTCTTTGCAGCTCTGAACTTTCCATTTGCATGACATTGATTCTGAGAAATATCATCATATGATGTCTCCAACAATTCTTTACCCCTTGCCTCTCCATCGGATGAATTTGTAGAAGACGTTGAGGTGCTTGTTCGCTTGTCATACAGAAATTCTCCAGCCAATTCTGCATTCCGTCCTGCATTGCAATAAGCCAAAGCTATTTCTTGAAGAGTAAACACAGAACCAAATGCATCAAGCAAACCCTTCAATGCCTTTTCCTCAATGTCATATGTTAATCCGTTGGAGCTCGACACTTCCATCCCGTATACACTTCAAAGAATGATACAAGAAAAAACAGATCAGCAAACAACTTAGAGCTTAAATTTGTCATAAATAATTGGGTAATCAAAAAAATTGCATGTTAAAACAGAATGAATGAGTTGTAACAAAAGTTGTATCCATTAATGCACAAATTCTTCCTATAGCAGCCAAACAACTTACAAAAAGGGACTCCTTCACATCCTTCACATTTCAGTTCTAACATTAACTTTTTCTTCAATCACCCACCATTTGTGGTAAAACCGGTCAATACAACACAAAATCAAACAAGAGAAGCTAAACCCACAAGAAAAATCTCCAAATGAACAACAAATCGACATCCGATCATGTCCAGATGTGATAAACAAAATCAATACATAACATACCCAAAAGAGTAACCCCTCATCCAGGAAAACCACTCAAAATCACCATTGATGCCCCCTGATTCTGCATATCTTTTAATTATTTAATTCAACAATTCATCTCAAAAACCTAAGCCGAGTATATCCCAATACATAAATAAATTAAAAAAAAAAAGATAAACAAAAGTCCACCTTTCATCAATCCCAAACAAAAGATCAATAATCCATTTTTTTTTCTTCTAGATCATAATAAAAATTAATAGAATACCCAATCTCATACACAAAATGCAGACGAGATTTTCATTCAAAAGACAAACAAATCACTACCGTGTTTGGTTCTGCACAGAATATAATTCAAACACGAATCTTTTTCTCTCTTTTTCTGTGGTAATACAAGAATACAAAAAACTTCTAGTTCATGCAACAGTAAAGTGAATTCTTTGTAGTACTAAGCAACCAAACAAGACCCCTTAATTGTTCTGTTTCTCGCTCTAAATGAAAATAAAAAAGAGAGAATCGAGGAGACTTACATGAGGGTTTTCGGTGAAGTTCTGGGAAATGAGAAGGTCTCAGACTCAGTGAAACAGCATTTCAATTCTTGTCAGGAAGGTATGTGTTTGTTTATATAGAATAGAAAAGAAAACAAAGATACTTCTTTTTGCTTTTCTTTTTTTTAAATAATTATTATTTTATTTTATTTTAAAATCATAAAAATATTTATTGAATTTTAACAAAATGAATGAATATTGTGAAATGTTATATAAGTAGGAAATTGACTGAAAAATTACATATTTTATAAACATAAATATATATATCTAAATTCGAGACGAAATTTAATATAATTTAACACAAAACCTCTTGTCTTGGTGGTTGAAAGCCTAAACCCCTCCATGCCAACAAATTTTAACACCTAGTATATGTAAATATATAGTCTCATCATTACTTATAAAAACGCAATCGTGTGGATAGATCCTCTGGTTGCTAGGAGTAGAATTCCGGACCGTTGGTCCCGGTAGTTCTCGTCTCCCGTTACTGAAAGTAATTATTCGAACCGTGCTTGTATAATTTAATCTCGGTTGATCCGGTAGTCTTCTAATTCGAAAGGTATCAGATTTAAAAAAAATTAATATAATTTAAAATATATTCTCTTTAAAAATATTGTTAGAGAAATACGTAACGCATGAGAAAGCAAATGGCTTATTATATGAATAGAGACAGTTAAACAAACATGATTGTGGTGGTGGAATCAATTAAAAATATATAAAAATATTAAGATATTTTGTTTTATTTTTTTATATAAAAAAAATAATAATAATATGAAATAAAAGAGAGAGAGAGAAGAGAGATGCTGTTTTTGGCGCTCAATTGCTTATCTGCTGAGTTAGATTTGATTCGCTTTCAAAACGCGGTTCTGTTTTCTTTTATTATCGCCTTCGTTGTGAAGTTGTCGACGCGTCAGGAGGTTGGCCACTTCCCACGCAAGCCAACTCAAGCGTGATTTGTCCTGAGTGGGGTTTTGAGGGCACTTTCGTCATTACAACTTTTACTAGAAATATGTGGAAAAAAATTACTTGTTTGTGACTTCGAGCTCTTTTTTTTTTTTTTTTTTTACTCTCTCTCTGGGATTTTCACTAAATTTAAGAGAATTTGACCGTGCAACATACAATATAGATAATTGTTTTAAAATTTTCTTCGAGTTTTGACTTTTTTTTTTAAAAAAAAATAATATTTTTGGTTTTAAATGGTTACCTTACTTTATATGATATATGAGAAGCAATTTTATAGTTTCCAAATTTATTATAAAAAAAGAAGGTGACAAGAAATTGAAAGGAAAGTTAGCCAAAAAAATGAGAACCCTTGCACAAGAAGGTGAACACTTTGAAAAGAAAAAAAAAATGTTTTCATTTTAGATTTAAATGGAAATTTTATATGAAATAGGGTCGTTTTCAAATTTACTAGAAAAATCTTTTAAATAAAAATATAATAATAAGAACCCTTACACAAGAAGGTGAAGGTTTTTCTTTTTAATAAATAATATTTTAATTTAGATTTAAATGGCAACCTCACGTAATACAGTAAAAATAATCATGTAATTTCTAAATTTACTAAAAGAAATCCTATTAAGAAATTAAATAAAAAATTAACCAAAAAATAAAAACACAAAAAGGCAAACGTTTTTATAAAAAAAAATATAATATTTTAATATTAAATTTAAATGGCAACCTCACGTACAATAGCGAAAGCAATAGTGTAGTTTCCAAATTTACTAAAACATTAACCAAAGAAATGAGACCCCTTGCATAAGAAGACGAACACTTTTATAAAAAATAATAATATTTCAATTTTGGATTTAAATAGCAACCTAAGGAAAAATACTAATAGCAATGATGTAGTTTTCAACTTTTACTTAAAAAAACCCTATCAAGAAATTATATTAAAAATAACCAAAGAAATGAGAACCCTTGCACAAGAAGTTAAATGAAAATAATGATATAATTATTCTCCCCCTGTAGTTTGGGGTATTCTCCATTTTTTACTATTTAATTTTTTTTTTCTTTTTACTCATTCTGTTAAGATTTATTAGTATTTTAATAGAAATAATTTTTTTACCCTCAATTTTTTTAAATAAAATAGTACTTAATATTTTCATATATAAAAAATTAACAATATATAAAAATAATTTAATAAAAGATGAACTTAATAAATTTAATAAAAAATTAAAAACACATAATAAAAATTTAATAAAACTAAAAAAAGAATTTTTTATAAACAATTATAGATTTGATGGAGATCCAACTGTCCATTTTTAAAAGATGGACGGTGGAGATTGGTCTCCACCGAATCTCCAATTAAAATTTTTTTTTAAAAATATGAACAAATAAAATAAAAAAATATTCCACATCATACCACAAACAATAAAAAAAAGAAAAAAATTATGGTGAGGAAGAGAGAGAGAGAGAGAGAGAGAGAGAGAGAGAGAGAAGATGCAAGAGAAGAAGAAGATAAGGAAGAGAGAGAGAAAAAGAGGAAAGAGAGAGAGAGAGAGAGAAAAAATAGAAGAAGAACATGAAGAGATAGAGAAGAGAGGAGAGATAAAAATATTTTTTTTATTTCTTATCTTAAATAAATTTTATTTAATTTAAATTTTTTTGGGTATTTATTATGTTACAATTACCTTTCTACCTTTCACCATTTAATGGTTAAATTTAAAAGTCAAATAAAAACTTAATAGGAGAGGAAATTTTGAATATTTTTATAAACTAAAGGGAATAAAATAGAGTAAAATAAAATTAGAGGATGAAAATAAAAAATACTTTAAACTATAGAGTGGAGAATATTAATATCTTATAAAAATAATTAACCAAATAAATGAGAACCCTTACATAAGAAGGCAAACCCTTTTACAAAAAAAATAATATTTTAATTTAAAATTTAAATGGTAATCTCTTGTGAAATATCCAAAGCAATTGTGTAGTTTTCAAATTTATTACAAAAAAACCCTTCAATAAGTTAATATGACAAATTAACGAGAACTCTTATATTAGAAGGCAACAAAAGCATGGTTTAAAATTCCATTTGAGTTTTTACTTTCCCTTTAAAAAATGATATATTAGTTCAAGATTTAAATGGCTATGTTATCTAATATATTTAAATCAATCAAATTTATTAATAGAATTATGTCAATAAGTTGAATGAAATATTAAACAAATAAAAAATAACCTTTGCACAATAATGCAAACTCTTTTATAAAAAAATATATTTTAATTTCCAATTTAAATGGTAACTTCATGTGGAATACCGAAAGCAATCGTGTAGTTTTCAAATTAACTAAAAACTATCAAGAAGTTAATTGAAAAATTAATCAAAAAAATGAGGACCCTTGCACAAGAAGGCAACTAGAACATAGTTTGAAAATCCTTAATTAATCTATTTATAATGATAATTAATTAGCAAACAATGCCTTAAACTACAGGTGGTTTATGGATGATGGCATATTGGAAAAACAAATGTTGAAAGGATTTATATTTTGTTTAAATCATTATTTATACCATCATTTTTAATGTTAAAATAGTGAAGACAATTTTTCAGGCCCAAAAGGGAGGGTAGAAGCCCAAATAGTATTGGGCTGACCCAATAGGAATAGTACGGGTGAATAAGGATATATGAATAGTATCGGGCTGATCCAGTGCTACAGTAACACAGTGACGTAAGCAATGACGTCACAGTGAACAGGACGTAAGCAGTGACGTCATCGTGAACAGTGAAATGACAGCGCAACTGGTGGGTCCCACACGGTGAACAGTGATGTACGCGTGAACAGTACCCGGTGAACAGTACCCGAAATTTTCCTATAAATACCCCCCTTCCCTTCATTTGTAATACATCCCAAAATGTAGTCTCTTCTCTTCTCCCTAAAGCCTCTTGTGAGGTTGTTCTCTCCTAGTGTTATTAGAGAGAGGTTGTAATTATTTTGGTCTAGTAAAGTCATTCTATCTTTGCCCGTGGATGTTTCCCTCAAATTAATTGGGGGTTTTACCACGTAAATACTGTGTGTCCAGTTCTTCTCCACTTTTCTCAAATCTCTACTTTAGTTGCGGTATATTGCTTCCACATACAAGATCCTAACAGTGGCATTAAAGCACTGGCTGAGATCCTAACAGTGGTATCAGAGCCTCAGGTTGTATTCCGAGTTGCTAAGGTGTCAGATTCTCCAGGAAATTCTTAGTATGCTCTGTGGTTGCAGCATTGGCTGATCTTCCACATCAGAAAAGAATTGTTCTCGAGTCTACTGACTAAGGAGCTTCCGGTAGATTCGTCGTGGCTGGAAATAAGTGTGGTGGTATGGAAAGTGCATGTCTAGGATAGGTTCTGGCTAAGGAAAGACTTGGTACTTAAGAGTGTCCGTTGTGACCCACCTCTCTTTCCTGGGAACTTACCTGGTGCACTGTTCATAACTACGGTCACTATTCCAGTATACGGGTACTATACGGTGATATAGTGTGAATCGGTCCAAGTGAGAAGCAGATCATCATCAACATGATGGCAACAAAGTTCAAGACTGAGAAGTTCGACGGAAGCAATTTCACGTTGTGGAAGAAGAGGAAAATGAGGGCAATACTAATGAAAGACAATTGCCGGACAACAATTGGAGGCAGACCAAAAGAGATTATTGATGATGGGAGGTAATGCAGCTGCCAATCTGCATTTGGCACTTGCTGATGAAGTACTATCAAGTATGGCAGAGAAGAAGACGGTAAAGGAGACATGGGATACTCTGACAAAGTAATATGAGGCCAAGTCACTACACAACAAAATCTTCTTGAAAAAGGAGACTCTATACTCTTCGAATGGTAGAATCTTCGACGATGACTGACCACATCAACACCTTGAAAATGAGCGTGCGAAACTTCTACTTCAGAGTCTACCAGATTTGTATGATCAACTCATCATCAAGTATTGTGGAGCATCTAGTCTTTAATGATATTGCAGCCGCTGTATTAGATAAAGGGAGCAGGCGCAAAAACAAGGAAGACAGATTCACAAGTCCACAATAGGCAGAAGCATTAACGATGATGAGAGGAAGATCAACGGAACATGGCCCCAGTGGGAGTCGTAATCATGGTAGGTCAAAATTAAGAAGTAAGAAGAGTATCAAATGCTATAATTGTGGCAAAGCGGGCATGCCATATTAGAGTGTTGGCACAAGAAGAAGAGTGGGATAACGGAGCTCCAGAGTTATCAAGCTTTCAAGGGTGTAGCACCTCAGATGATGGTGAAGTTTTACACAGTGAGGACACTATTGTTAGTGAAGGCAGAGAACGGTTTGCTGATGTCTGGCGTCTACATTCAGCTGCCACCTGGCACATGACCTCTTGAAGAGAATGGTTCCACAAATATGAACCTATCTTGGAGGATCTGTGGATAATGATCATGCCTAGGAGATCGCTGGTATTGGTACCATCAAGATAAAAATGCTCGATGGTACAGTTCGCACCACTCAGGAGGTACGACAGATGAATGGCCTGACGAAGAATCAATTGTCTTTGGGACAATTAGATCTTGGATGCAAGACCTATGTAGAAAATGGGATCTTGGAAATTGTCAAAAGCGCGCTTGCAATGATGAAGGCATAGAAGATCGCTGCAAATCTATACATGCTTAAAGAGGAAACACTACAAGAAGCAGATTCATGTAATGTGTCAACTAACCATGGAGAAGAGTCAACGATATTGTGGCATCGCAAACAAAGCCATATATCGGAACGAGGTTTGAAGATTCTCTCCGATAGAAATTTGCTTCTTGGGCTCAAATTAGTAAATCCATCATTCTGTGAGCATTGTGTTACAAGTAAGCAGTATAAATTGAAGTTCAGCAGTAGTACTGCTAGAAAATAATGCATTCTAGACTTGATTCATTCTGATGTCTGGGAATCACCGGATATATCCCTAGGAGGAGCAAGGTACATGGTGACCTTCATTGCTGATTACTTCAGGAGATGCTGGGTGTACCCGATCAAGAGAAAGTCAGATATGTGTGCAGTGTTTAAAGCCTTTAAAGCGCGGGTGGAACTTGATTCATAAAAGAGGATCAAGTGTTTCTAAGGATATGCTAACAGAGTAAAGGGGTATCGCTTGTGGGACCCCACTGCCCACAAAGTCATAGTCAGCATGGATGTTATCTTTGTAGAAAATCAAATACAGAAGGAAGAAGGCGATGGCACTTCAAAAGGAAATTCAGAGACTACAATAGTTCAGGAGGAAAATTCAGAAAAAGAAGATTCAGATTCTTCTGAAGCAGCATCAGTGCACGAGGCACAAGTACCAGATGAGTCCGAGGCTATGATTTTCGGCGGTCGACTCGAGAGAGGAAAGAACCGATATGGCACTCGGAGTATGTTACAAAGGGCAATGTTGCATACTGTCTTCTAACAAAGGATGGAGAGTCATTAACTCTCAATGAAGCAATTAATAGCTCAAGTGTATCCTTGTGGATGACAGTAATGCATGAAGAAAGCTCTCATAAGAACACGACATGGAAACTTGTACCACTACCACATGGAAGGAAAGCTATTGGCAAAAAGTGGGTCTATAAGATCACACGAGATAGCAATGATCAAGTGGAGCGGTTTCGTGCAAGACTGGTGGTGAAAGGATATGCTCAGAAAGAATGTATTGACTTCAGTGAGATATTATCCCCTGTGGTTTGACTTACAACAGTCGGAGTAGTCCTGGCTACGTGTGCTGTATTTGATCTACGTTTAGAGCAGTTAGATGTGAAAACTGTGTTTCTTCATGGACAAGTTGAAGAAGAAATTTATATGCTCAAACCAGAAGGTTTTGCTGGAAAAAAAAAAAAAGGCAAGGAGAACTTGGTTTGCAGGTGTACCAAATCTCTGTACGGTTTAAAAACAGGCGTCGAGGTGTTCGTACAAGAGATTTGATTCCTCATTATAAGCCTTGGGTACAACAGATTTAGTGCAGACCATTGTACTTATGACAAGAGGTTTGGTGATGATGGTGATTTCATCGTAATGCTGTTGTACGTGGACGACATGTTGGTAGCAGGCCCCAACAAAGATCGAGTCCGAGAATTAAAGGCACGGTTGGCTAGGAAGTTTGATATGAAGGATTTAGGACCAGCAAACAAGATTCTAGGGATGCAAGTTTAACGAGACAGAAATAATAGGAAGGTTTGGCTTTTCGAGAAGACCTATCTCAGTAAAATCTTGCGCCGCTTCAATATGCAAAGATTGTAAGCCAATTTCTACCCCTCTTCCTGTTAATTTCAAGTTATCCTCAAGTATGAGTCCTAGCTATGAAGCAGAAAGGATGGAGATGTCTCGATTACCGTATGCATCAGCAGTGGGAGGTTTAATGTTCGCTATGATATGTACAAGACCGGACATTGCACAAGCAGTGGGAGTAGCTAGTCGGTACATGGCGGATCTTGGTAAAGAGCATTGGAATAGTATGAAGAGGATTCTGAGATACATCAGTGGAACCTCAGATGTTGCATTATGTTGTGAAGGATCAGAATTCACTGTCAGAGGCTATGAAGAGTCAGAGTTTGCAGGAGATCTCGATGAAAGAAATTCCACTACAGGTTATGTGCAAGAGGAGTTGTGAGCTGGATTTCCAAATTACAAACTGTTATGGCTTCATCTACAATAGAAGCTGAGTATATGGCAGCTACATAAGCTTGTAAAGAAGCAATTTGGATTAAGAGGTTAATGGAGGAGCTTGGGCACAAACAAGAGAAAATTCCTCTGTTTTGTGACAGTCAAAGTGCCTTGCATATTGCAAGGATTCCGACCTTTTCATTCCAGGATAAAGCACGTAGGAATTCAAGTAGTAGTGGAAGACGGAAGTGTGGATATGCGAAAAGATTCACACCGAGGAGAACCTAGCAGATGCAACGACCAAGCCAATCAATACTGACAAGTTCATATGGTGTTGATCCTCATTCGGCCTAGTAGAAACGTAAGCAGCATGAGTATGAGCAAAGATTAGAAAGAGACGGATGGACCATGAAAAATGACTTCAAGTGGGAGAATGTTAAAATAGTGAAGACAATTTTTCAGGCCCAAAAGGGAGGGTAGAAGCCCAAATAGTATTGGGCTGACCCAATAGGAATAGTACGGGTGAATAAGGATATATGAATAGTATCGGGCTGATCCAGTGCTACAGTAACACAGTGACGTAAGCAATGACGTCACAGTGAACAGGACGTAAGCAGTGACGTCATCGTGAACAGTGAAATGACAGCGCAACTGGTGGGTCCCACACGGTGAACAGTGATGTACGCGTGAACAGTACCCGGTGAACAGTACCCGAAATTTTCCTATAAATACCCCCCTTCCCTTCATTTGTAATACATCCCAAAATGTAGTCTCTTCTCTTCTCCCTAAAGCCTCTTGTGAGGTTGTTCTCTCCTAGTGTTATTAGAGAGAGGTTGTAATTATTTTGGTCTAGTAAAGTCATTCTATCTTTGCCCGTGGATGTTTCCCTCAAATTAATTGGGGGTTTTACCACGTAAATACTGTGTGTCCAGTTCTTCTCCACTTTTCTCAAATCTCTACTTTAGTTGCGGTATATTGCTTCCACATACAAGATCCTAACAGTGGCATTAAAGCACTGGCTGAGATCCTAACATTTAATTTTATAATATTTAGTTTAAATAGTCAAAAACTGACTTTTATTGTTTTATTTTGAGAAGATTTTATAATTAGTGCTCTTGAAATAGTAAAATTTATTTTTAACCACTTACATAAATGTGATTATTTTTAACCAATGAGAAATCAAATGCCCCAAATGCCCTCAGTTAAGTGGTTCATGTCTCTCATTTTCAGAAGATTTCACGTAGTATACAATAGGATTTATAACAAAATGATTTTACGTAGTATAGTAAAAATGATTTCATATAGTATAAAATATGATTTTACATAGTATAGCAAAAATGATTTACCTAGTATTAAAAATTACTTCAGGTAGGTAAGAAGTATGTGAAATTTTCTTTAAAACAATGATCTTCGTTTGGTTTTCTTAAATACTTCAATAATTTAAAAAAAAAAATAAAAACTCATAAAATATGTAATGTTTCTAATGGAATTAAGTATAAGTTTAAGAATACGTTCGTAAGAGTTTTTATAAATAAAGTTTTAAGTAGTAGATTTTTTAAAAGTATAACTTTCAGAGAAAAGTTATTAATCGTTTGATTGTCAATTTAAAAAGATGTTAATTGTTAAACTTACTCTTACACTCTTTCAACACATAATTGAATGATTATAACGGAACCAAAACACCCAAAATAACCAAATTTAAGAGAGGGTTGTTGATTGTTAAAGGAAAAAAAAAAGAAACACTAAGAATTTATTTATGTATTTAAGGAAAAAAAAAACCTTTAAATATAATTTTCTAACTGGACACTTGATTAAAATTATATTAAATAAACGTAAATTTTGTGCTCATACAACCACCATGAATTGATAGAACAAAACGTATGAAATTATTTCCTTGCACGAGGATGAAATGTTTCTCAAACTGTTCCAAATTTTATGCTGCCGAATCCTAACAAATACCATAAAAGCTTCACTATATAAATCCCTTGATTTGGTTCTAATCCATCCCATTTGCTTTTAAAAATGGCAGCACCCATATGGATTTCCTTACCCATTTTGGCTTCGCTAAGCTTAGTAGGACTCTGCTCTTCTCATAGACATATGGGTTCTGATCAGGCACAAAATGGACCCATTTTGGACCATTCCCACCACATCAATCTCAACAAAATGTACCAACCTGTTTTGAGCAATGGTGTATACAATTGTGACAATGATGGAAATTGTATGCTCATTGATGAGTACTGCAACCCTAGTAATTATGTTCCAAATTACCCACCAATGTCGCCTCCATGCATACCCTCGGGAGATGAAGGTATTATTAATGATCCCGGTGGTCCTGGTGGTGTCCGTGGGCTACTACTGGGTCCCATAGGTGGTTTCGACAAGGTCCAAGAAGGCGTGGGCCGCCTAAACTATTTCAGTGAGCTCCTAAATGTAGACGCTGAACAATTAAGAAATCTGGTAATAGTGCTGCAGGATTTGGGTGAAGCAATAAACAAATTAGCTTCAAGTGCAAGTAACATGTACGGTGGAAATCCCGGCGAAGGCAAGTACCGTGAGGAGCCAAGTGTGGATGCCAAAGCATCGGAGTTTGGCTAGGCGAACCGTGACGTTCATCCGTGCCCGTGTCCCGTATATGCATGTATCTAATTAGTCTATGAACTTATCCGTGTAAACTAAAATAATGCATGCAATGAGAACTTCCGACTCAGTTTTATTATCTTTAATTGGTGATCAATTAATTTTCCATGCAAATTAATCTTTCAAGATTTGTATATTTTTAAGTGGATTCTTTTTTATCCACCATAATTCAGAATTATTGTAATTTTTAAAATAATTATTTTATTTATACTGAAAGAATAATCATAAATATATAGTTAATTCAATTTTTTAATTACTGTAAGACTCAAAAGCAGTGGTAATATTATTTGAAAAATGCTATAACAATGTCAAATGGTGGAAATAAATATAATATTGTAATGTATTTTTTTTAATACATATTTTAATATTTTAAAATATAAATAGAATTAATATTTAAATTATAATATTATATTAAAAATAACTATATTTATATTATTATATGTTTTTAGACAATCAGTATAGAGGTTACCGGCCATCCCTTCTAGTTGGAGTTAGTCTCTTGTATGCTATAAATTTTAATATATATATTTAAAAAAAATTATATTTAATTTTTTTTAATAAAGTGTTTTAAGTTTATTTAAGTTTTGAGCTTAATTAAATTTCACGATTAATCCGACACAAAGTGAACCCACTTGTGTTTATCTTTGTAAATTATAAGTTTGTAAGAAATATTTTTCGATCTCGGATTTATGTAAGAAGTATTGTTGCGGCAGGAGTCTCTTTTTGGGCCGTAGCCTGGGACTCGTGTCGCACTCAAAGGTATTGGGCGATCAGTTCAGTTGGTACTCATGTAGCACCCCCCGACCCGATCCGGCCGGACCGACCCGGGGCGCGCTACTCGGACTTTCAGAACTTTTTAAAAATTCATTTTGTAAACAGAAAACCATCTAAATTATAGTTTAAAAATCGTTTTCGAGTGAGCCCATTCAATACAAACTTTTTACGAAAATTCCGGCAGAGTACCGTTTGTTTTTCGGACTTTCCAAACCTGCTTTTACACAAAACAATTCCAATACAATTTCCAACAACACTTCTATACAATTTCAAACAGTTGCGCACTTTGCCGTTTAGTGCGACTTATCAAAATAGTTTATAAAATAAAATAAATCGAACTTAAACATTTACAATCATTTTGATAATAAAATACAGAAGTCATAAACTAGTTAATTACAAAACATTTTACAAAACATATTCACAAATTCCCTGTATATGCATGCTTTCAGAATCTATATACACATAACAAAAATATAGCTACCCAACTGTACAATCTCTGTGACTCGGTCTGCAACTCGTTCTTCCTTCAGTCCTTAGGCTCTTCTGGATTCCTGGTACCTACGTGTTAGAAACAAACTAACGCGCTAAGCATAAAGCTTAGTGGGTGTACTAAAAACTCAATTAAATAAATCACAATATAAATATTTCAAAACAATTCCATTTCTATTGCATTTCAAAACAATTAAATTTCGAAAATCAAAGCATTAAACAATTCCAATTACTTTAATTTCAATAATGAAGTCGATAATGAATGCTATCAATAAAATCATTCGGTTCACTTTTCAATTTCAATCAATTCTGGCCCACTAGAATACTAAACATTCTAGGACTGGAATATGGGTCAATGTGACGTCCGGGGTTGCCCCGCAACAACAGTCACTGATATCACGTGATTGTCCGAGATTGCCCCGCAACAACAATCACTAATATCATCGCGATTGTCCGAGATTGCCCCGCAACAACAATCGCTAGTATTATTGTGATCGTCCGAGATTGCCCCGCAACAACGATCACTAAAATCGGTGTGATTGTCCGAGATTGCCCCGCAACAACAATCACACAATAATAACGGCGCAGTACTGCTCAGTAAAACCCAGCTGGTATACCAACCTCCTATATCCATTTCTATGTCTAAGTATCCTAGGGCCGTTACAATAAACAATTTTTCAAGTATTCGCAATAAATTACAAATCATAAACAATAGTCATGCAAGCAACTAAATCAAGTATTCCTCACAAATCGTAACAATCGGAATATTCGAAAACACTATCCAAATACGATCTATCATAAAATCATTCCAAATCAACAATAGATATATATAAATCATTAATTTTTCATATAAATAAACAAGTTTCTTACGAAAATCGAAAACGTGAAACTTCAACGAAATCGAAAACGAAAACGGAAACGAAAACGAAAACAATAACGAGATACTTTTCGTAAAGATTTCGAAATCGAAAGTACACCAACCTCGGTACCGTTTTTCGTTCGACCAACCGCGGTTCCACGATTTTTTTCCCTTCTCTTTTCCTTTCCTTTCCTCTTCTCTTCTTCTTCTTCCTCTTTTTCTTTTCTTTTCTTTCTTCTTCTTCTCACTTCTTCTTCTTCTTTTTCTTCTCTTTTCTCTCTTTTCTCTCTTTTTTTTTTCCTTTTTTTTTCTCGGTTCTTTCTCTCTCTGTTCTCTCTTCTCGCTTCTGCGAGAAGCTTCTATATTTTTTTATATTTTTTTCGCTGTCGCGACCGCCGTCGCGACTTGTGGTCGCGACACCAGGTCGCGATGCTCACTGGAGTGCGCGCACCGCCTTCCTCGCGAGCGCGCCTTGGTCGCGCGAGTGGTCGCGCTGCTCTCTGCCCGATTTTGATAATTTCATCGCGAGCAGTCCATCGCGACCTGTGGTCGCGGTGGCTGGTCGCGATGCTCACTGCCAGGTTTTGCCATTTTCATCGCGAGCGAGCTGTCGCGACCTGTGGTCGCGGTGACCAGGTCGCGATACTCACTGGTCCAGTTTTCAATTTTTTTTCATTTTTTACTATTCAATCCGGTCCGCGATACTCACTATTCATTTTACATTTAATTACATTTACACCCCCTCAAATAGTAAAATTTATTTTTCACATATTTCACATATATCAAAAATTCATTACCCGAAATCCGGGATGTTACAACTCACCCCCTAAAGAACTAACCTATAATGTAACACCCCCGACCTAACCCGACTGGATCGACCCAGGGAGCGTTACCGGATTTTCAAAACTTTCTAAATTCTCGTTTCTCATTTCAAACCAGTTAAAATCATATCACTTTGTAATTTAAAAATGTTTGTCTAGTGAGCCTATTGAAAATACAGTTTTAAAAAAATTTCGGCAGAGTTCCCTCTGTTTTTCTGATTTCCCAAAACCTGTTTCAAATAAAACTTAAATCACATAAAATCCACAATACTTCAAATATCGTTTCATCCAAACGCACATTCTGCCGTTTAGTGCGACTTTCCAACAGTTTTGAAAATAAAATAATTCAGAATTCAATAGTTACAAACCTTTATAAAAATGGAAAACAGAAATCAGAAAATTATTTACAAAACATATATAAAATCATCGAATTACAGACTTTTGTATATGCATACTTACAAAATATATCATACAAAAACTATATCACTACCCAATAAATGCAGTGACTCTGAACTCCAAGCTGCAGGAACCTCCTCTCTACTCCTTATCTGCCTCAGGATCCCTGTGACCTATGCGCGATAAAAACCGACGCGCTAAGCATATAGCTTAATGGGTGTACACTAAACTCATGTATTAAAATCATAAATATAATTGACATACTCTAAATCGCAATGTAATTAAAGAAAACAATACCATATTCAATTCAATTATGAATTTAAATCATATGAAATCTATGTATTAAAAACAACTAACTCATTTTCTTTTACAATTACGAAAACTTTCTTTTACATTCAATTTCACTTACTATAATAAACATACAAATAACATTACTTTCTAACTTCACTTCTAAACACATTATTCAATTCTTTTCAATTCTGGCCCTCTAGAATACTCAACATAAACCAGGACTGGAATATGGGTCGTTCGACCACAGTGACTGTTTGTCGAACATAACTCCCACCCTAGGACGAATCCTAGGAGTGGTACGTATCTCCCTACCCTAGGACCGAGGGTTCGGACCCTAGAGAGGTACATATCTCCCTATCCCAGGAACGAATCCTTAGGAAGGTACGTGTCTCCCTACCCCAGGACGAATCCGTGAAGAGGTACGTGTCTCCCTACCCCTGGACGAATCCATGAGGAAGTACATAATAAATCATCAATAACAATGTCAATGTCGGTGCAGTACTGCTCACTGAACCCAGCTGGTATACCAACCTCCTATATTCATTTCTATGTCTAAGCATCCTAGGGCCGTTTCGATAAAACATTTTCAAATATTCACTGTAATTTACAAATCAATGGTCACTCAATAAATATACAATTCAAACAATATTCTTCGAATATACATAGGTTTTCATGGAAAATAAGCAATATTCATACAAAAGTCTAAAACAAGTAATTTCAACGAAATTGTAATAATCGAAATACGATCGAAATATGATCTAAAATAAAATCATTCCAAGAAAAACAATAGAGACATATAATCAATAGGTTATTTAAATAAATTGCAGATTCAGACTAAAAATACTTAATACGTTTTGTAAAGATTTCGAAAATGGGTGTACACCAACCTGGATACCGTTTCCTTTCGACTATCGCGTTTCTAGGTTTTCTTTTTCCTCTCCCTTCTCTTTCTCTTTTCCTTTTCTCTTCCTCTTCCTCTTTTTCCTCCTCTTCTTCTTCTTCTTCTTCTTCTTCTTCTTCTTCTTTCTCTTCTTTCTTTTTCTCTCGGTCTCTCCCTCTCTATTCTTCTGTTTGGCTTTTTCAAATGGCTTCCTCGACAAGCTTATTTTTTTTTTATAATCTTTCGGTCGTCGCGACCGTAGTCGCGACCGTCGTCACGACCTGTGGTCGCGCCACCAGGTTGCGTTGCTCTCTGGAGCAACTCCACCGCCTTCATCGCGGTACCCTGGTCGCGCTGGTGGTCGCGATGCTCACTGCCAGGATTTTCACTTTTTTCATCGCGAGCCAGTCAACGCGATCTGTGGTCACGGTAACCAGGTCGCATTGCTCACTGCCCAAAAATGTCATTTTTCGCCGCGAGCAACTCATCGCTATCTGTGGTCGTGGTGAGGGTCGCGGTACTCACTGTTTCAATTTTTCACTCCTTTTTCTTCATTCATCATTTCTGGACCGTTTCATCTGGTCTACCTGGAAACCATAAAAATAAATATACATTTAATTACGTTTTATACCCCTTTAATCATAACTTGTTACATTCTCATTTTCAAAAGTAATTATTCAAAATTTGGGATGTTACAATTCTTCCCCTCTTAAGAAATTTCATCCTCGAAATTTACCTCAATTGAACAGTTGCGGATACTGTTGTCTCATGGTTTCCTCGCTCTCTCAGGTAGCTTCTTCTACATTGTGATTCCTCCAGAGAACTTTCACCAGTGGAACTCTTTTATTTCATAGTTCTTTAATCTCCCGATCAAGAATCTGTACTGGTTCCTCTTCATATGTCAGGTATGGTCGAATTTCAATACTTTCGGCCTGAACTCTATGGGAAGGATCAGATCTGTATCTCCTCAGCATAGACACGTGGAACACATTATGAATCTTTTCTAATTCTGGAGGTAAAGCTAGTCTGTAGGCTACTGGTCCCACACGTTCAATGATGTCGTATGGCCCAATAAACTTAGGACTCAACTTACCTTTTCTGCCAAATCGAAGCACTTTCTTCCACGGAGATACTTTCAGAAACATTTTCTCACCGACGTCATATTCTATCTCTTTTCTTTTCAAATCTGCATATGATTTCTGTCGGTCAGAAGCAACTTTCAATCTGTCCTTGATAATCTTCACCTTCTCCTCAATTTGTCTGATCAATTATGGGCATACTAACCTGTCATCTTCTAACTCTGTCCAGCATACTGGAGTCCTGCATTTCCTTCCATACAGTGCCTCATACGGTGCCATAGCTATGCTCGACTGGTAACTGTTGTTGTAGGCGAATTCAATCAATGGGAGATGATCCGCCCAACTCCCTTCAAAGTTAATTACACAACTCCTGAGCATATCTTCAAGCACCTGAATTACCCTTTCTGATTGTCCGTCTGTCTGCGGATGGACGGCTGTACTGAAACTCAGTCGAGTACCCAAGGCTTCTTAAAACTTCTTCCAAAATCTGGATGTAAACCTCGGATCTCTATCTGATATTATGGATGCAGGCACTCCATGCAATCTGACTATCTCTCTGATATACAATTCTGCCAGTCGATCCAGGGAATAGTCAGTTCTGACAGGTAGAAAATGTGCTGACTTCGTCAATCGATCCACTATAACCCATACTGCATCGTGTTTACTCCGGGTGAGTGGCAATCCTGTGACAAAGTCCATTGTAATGCGGTCCCATTTCCATTCAGGTATTGCTATTGGTTGTAACAATCCTGATGGAACCTGGTGTTCAGCTTTCACCTGCTGACAAATCATGCATCTATTCACAAATTCTACCAAATCCTTCTTCATACCAGACTACCAATACTGAGTTTTCAAGTCTCTGTACATTTTTGTGCTACCTGGGTGCATTGCATAGGAACTACTGTGTGCCTCTGTCAGGATCATCTTTCTCAATTCTTCATCATCTGGAATACAAATCATGTCTCTGAAACACACAATACCATTAGCTCTGATTGAGAAGTCCGGATGCTTTCCTTCTGGAATCTGTTCACATATCATCTGAATTCTAGCATCCTGCTTCTGTTTGTCTGCAATCTGCTGAATCAGATTGGGTCTGCATATCAATTCAGCTACCAATGCATTATCTGGATTCAGCTGTAATTGCACATTCATAGCTTTCAGAGCAAACAATGCTTTTCTGCTCAGAGCATCTGCAACCACATTCGCCTTTCCTGGATGATAGTCAATTACACAGTCATAGTCTTTAATCAACTCCATCCACCGTCTCTGTCTCAGATTTAGCTCTCTCTGGGTAGGCAGATATTTTAGACTCTTGTGATCTGTGTATATATAACACTTCTCACCATATAAGTAATGCCTCCAGATTTTCAAAGCAAATATGATGGCTGCAAGTTCCAGATCATGAATCGGATAGTTCAGCTCATGATTTTTCAGCTGTCTGGACGCATATGCAACCACCTTGCCTTCCTGCATCAATACACACCCTAAACCCTGATGTGAGGCATCACTAAAGATCATAAAGTCCTTACCTGAAACAGGCTGAATCAGGACTGGAGCCTCAACTAGCATTGCCTTCAATCTGTCAAAAGCTGCTTGGCATCTGTCAGTCCATTCGAATCTAACATTCTTATGCAGTAGCTTGGTCAACGGACTTGCTATGGAGGAAAACCCCTTCACAAATCGTCGATAATAACCTGCCAAGCCTAGAAAACTTCTGACTTCTGTAACATTTCTGGGAGGTTTCCATTATACTATTACTTCAATCTTTTTCGGATATGCCTTAATACCCTCTGTTGACACAATATGACCCAGAAATGCAATCTCAGGCAACCAAAACTTACATTTGCTCAGTTCGCCATTCAGTTGCTTCTCTCTCAGAATCTGCAATACTACTCTGAGGTGCCTGTCATGGTCCTCTGCCGTCTGTGAGTACACCAGGATATCATCGATAAATACCACCACAAACTGATCCAAGTATGGTCGGAATACCCGGTTCATCAAGTCCATAAAGGCTGCCGGTGCATTAGTAAGCCCAAATGGCATCACTACAAATTCATAGTGTCCATACCTGGTTCTGAATGCAGTTTTCAGAATATCTGAATCTTTTATTCTCAACTGGTGATAACCTGATCTCAGATCTATCTTTGAGAAGACACAAGCTCCTCTCAGCTGATCAAATAAATCATCGATTCTCGGCAACGGATACTTGTTCTTGACAGTAAGTTTATTCAGCTGCCTGTAATCGATACATAGTCTCAATGACCCATCCTTCTTTTTCACAAACAGCACTGGCGCTCCCTAGGGGGATACACTGGGTCTGATGAAGCCCTTATCTAGCAATTCCTGTAACTGTATCTTCAGTTCTTTCAGTTCTGCCGGTGCCATTCTGTAAGGAGTTATCGATACTGGAGACGTACCTGGTACCACATCAATCACAAACTCCACTTCTCTCTGAGGTGGCAAACCAGGAAGCTCCTTTGGAAACACATCCGCAAAATCACACACAGTGGGTATATTCTGGATTTCAGCATCAACCTTTCTGGAATCAACCACCTGAGCCAAATATGCTTCACACCCCTTTCTGATCAGTTCAGTTGGTACTCACCCTCGAAAGAACTAACCTATAAGGTCGATGGTTCGAGGGGTGGGGGAGGCGTCCCCCAAGAGGGGACCAAAGGCCTACGGGCCCAATACCTTTGAGTGCGACACGAGTCCCAGGCTGCGGCCCAAAAAGAGACTCCTGCCGCAACAAGTATGAACACAAAGATATATAAATTATTACAGCAATCTTATTCGGATTTTAAAAAATCTATACAGTTTTAATCAATAATGTAAGGGTATTATTAAAACTTTAATAGTTTTTGAAATATGTGTTCAGTTTTCTTGACCGATGAAAAACGCACCCAAAAAAAAAAAAAAAACTTGATTAAAACCTTGACATTATATTAGTGAAGACGTATTGATTTTTGTTTAAATTAGGAGGCTTTAAGTAGATAAAAACCGCACAAAGATATAGTTAATCAGCATAAGCTGTCTACAGTCATATTAATTATATACGCATTTACATTACAATTTTCGCAACCTAAGATCAAGAGGCATATCTCTCATACGTTAGTGGTAAAATTTTAAGTTTCATGAACGTATCAACATATTTAAAGAATTTTTTTTTTTATATCTTGTGAGTGCTTGGTCTAGCAGACCCTTACCCATTTCCGTGTCGGAGAATTTTTTCAAAAAAAAAATGTGAAACCGAAAAAAGATCAGGTGAAAAGTGTGTGATAACAGTACACCAAGATCAAGTAACAAGTTAACATTAAAAAAAAAAAACAATAAGAGAAAACACAAAGGCGGACTCGATCATGATGGAAATCGAATCATGAGTAATTGCCGGGCTCACACAAGAATCATGAAACCTGGAAAACCAAAAGTATGGGCACACAGAAAATTAACCATCCTTCTTGCTTCCAATCTTTATTATCTCAACCAAACTCCCCATTTTCCCGCCTTTTTCTCTACCAATCAAAATAAACCATGCAAAAGACGTTAATGTTTGTGTATAAATCTAAGTTAGCATTGAAAGAAAAATATATATACAAGGAATTCCAAAAATGGTGGAAGCAAAATGGGTTCTTACGGTTTATGTGATTTTACTAAGTGTACAAGTAGTGAGGTGTGTTGGTAAAGAAGAAGAAACCTATAAACCAGATCATGACACTCTTCACTTCCAAAAAGCTGATGGAGGGAAATGGTCATGGGGTGGTATCGGCAAGAGGGCTTCGGGAAGCCTTCCGGCTTACGGCCCCGGCGGTGGTGCTGGTGGGGCCGGGGGTGCAGGAGGGAATGGTGGGTCTAGTTCCGGCAATTGTGAAAGCAATGGCCATGTTGGCGGAGGCGGAGGCAATGTTGGTGGTGGCGGAGGCATCGGCATTGGCGTTGGTGTCGGTGTTGGTGGCGGAGGCAATGGTGTTGGTGGAGGCGGAGGCAACGGCGGTAGCGGCAGTGTAGTTGTAGGCGCAGGTAACGGTGTCGGTGTTGGTGTTGGTGTTGGCGTAGGCGGAGGCAGCGGTGTTGGTGGCGGCAATGCTGGTGTCGGTGTTGGTGGAGGTGTAGGCAATGGCGGTGGCGTCGGAGGTGGCGACGGTGTAGGTGTAGGCGTAGGCAACGGTGTTGGCTTAGGTGGTGGCAGCGGTGTTGGTGGAGGTGGAGGCAATGGCGGCGGTGTTGGTGTAGGCGTAGGTAACGGTGTTGGTGGAGGCGGAGGCAATGGTTTCGGTGTTAGTGTAGGCGGAGGCAACGGTATTGGCCTAGGTGGTAGCAGCGGTGTTGGTGTAAGCGGAGGCAATGTTATTGGCATAGGTGGTGGCAACGGTGTTGGTGGAGGCGGAGGCAACGGTGTTGGCGTCGGCGGTGCTGGCGGAGGTGGAGGTGGAGGCGGAGGTGGAGGTGGAGGTGGAGGCGGAGGCATAGGTGGCAGCGGTGGAGGCGGAGGAGGCGGCGGCGGGGGGTTTGTGATCCCTGGAGTATCAGGCCAGGCATACTTTTGCACCCCAGTAATAAATTGCAGCAATGGTGCATGTAATGGAATTGCAATGTACTTGGGTGTTGAGCCCGCCAACGAGAATGAGCCCCTCGCATCAACCCATGAAAACAACGGACATGATCCTAGCAACCAAAATGTAGCTCCGGGACCTGCCAGTAAAGCCGACGGCAATTCTTCAAATGATCAGAACTTGAAAGGACCCATCGACGGTGAAGATGGAGAGCATGATGCTCATCATTAGGAACAAGCTGCGGACACTGTTTCACAGGCGTCCGGATAGAATCAAATTGATTGTGTTTACAAGACCTTTGCAATGTCTAAGCAAATATGTGCTATATAGGTTGATCCCCTAATAAACATTATTCAATTGTTGATCAATTTAATCACAAATTTCCAGGCATTGTACGCTCAATTACGTGGATAATTTCTTTGACCTTACATTGATTAGAACGGTTTTAGAATTCATCAACTACCCATTTTGAATTATTATATTTAATTAGTCATTTTCATTAATACTCTTTTTTTTTTTTTTACACAAAACCAACATTTTATGAAAACATGCTAAGCCAAACAAAGAAAAACAATATTCTGATAAAGCACGAAATTTCCAGATTTAGTCAATTTGGAGAAGCAATGTCATAGTCTCATAGCTGATAGCTCCTCTGGTTTATCAGCTATGAATCCGTAAACACATTCTCTATGACTCCGTTTTACGATTTTAATTGTTACACTAGCTATATTACAAAGAAGGGCCCAGTTTCTCAGAGCAATCTGATCATACATGGATCACTCTGCCTCAACTGCAGTATCCGCCCAGTTGGCGGCGCTGCCAGAGCGCGGAATGCTGGGGAGGCGCGTGAACAAGTCCACCTGAAAAGTAAGTCCGCTGGCTTTCCCCTCATCATTTTCGCGCAAAATGGCTCTAACCTTGTGAAGTGGATGGTCAAAGCTCTTTAGCCCACTTCCATTCATGAAAATGCACCCTATTTTATCCAAAGTAGAAAACACTCTTGAGCAATATAAATAACAATGCCGGATATGCTCTGACCGAATATAACCCGTAGAAAATCAAGAGAGGGAGCTAACCTGGAGGGAAATTTGTGCAAGATTTTCCACAAGCTTCTGCAATGATGTTGGGATCATTGGAGCATATCAAAGACCCGTCTCCGGCTATTCCCCATTTAAAATCAACGCTACCATCACGATCCTAACATTATTAATTATAACATGTTAACAGTAATGTAATATGTAGAAGGCTAGAAGCAAAGGGACACAATTATTGCACTCTATACTCTTCAGGGACTAGCATTGTACTGAAAAAGGGTGTGCTAACATCAGGTGTCACACTGACAGGCCATGTTGTTTTAGGCATAACTGAGGCCATATTTCCTCAGGTCTAATCGAGTCGAGAGTCAAGTTTCATTTGTTCGGATTTATGATATGTAATCAGGCTGGACCACACGGCCTCAAGCTTTGGCTTTGGGTCAGGCTGTGGGGAAATGGGCAGGGCCTAGTAGAGATCGGTCCATATACATGTACATCCAAGGTTCTAATATACATGCTTTACCAATCAGTCTATGGTAGAAAACCATAAGAAACCTAATTGCTTATCATCAGTGTCAACAATTGTAGATTGGTTGAAACTGTAACTACTAGATTGAACTCACCCTGGCAGCAAAAAGGTTAGAAGATTTAGCATCAAAGAGAATGAATGCAAACTTCCCTTGGAGATCCTTAACGACTTGATCAGGCGGGTAGGGAGCACGATCTCTTAAGGTCTTGTAAGCTTCAATCAAAACCATTGCTTCTGTTGCTTGCCTGGAAAGGCCGTAATGTCGCCTAAGTTCACTCATGTTCTCTAGCGTCCCAATAAATATGCTGAAGATATCATCCATGACAACTATGGACCTGATACATTTCAAATCAAACAATTTAAGCCCAATTTAAAAGCACTTAAATTGCCTTTTATTTCTATCAAGTTGTGACTCAATTAGTCTTAATTAAATCTAGTCATTCCTTCAAATCCTTAAAATTCAAGAACCAGAGAGAGCTCAGTGAGTTTTCATATTGGCCACAGCTTAAATTCAACTACTTCAAAATTACAGGACCACAAACAAATAACTACAGTGGCAAATAAGAAAGTGAGAAAGAATTAGAGTCCAATACCTAGGATGCAAAGGACTTTCATCTTCATGAGACAGAGCCATGAAATTCCCATTTGAAAGGTTGTACAGTGTGGACTGCGGCCAGGATGACTTAAAGATCTCTGCAATTTCTTGCTGGCTTTTCAAACTTCCCAACCCAGAAGAAGGAATAAGACTGAACTCGTGGGGTGGTTTTCCGATTGCTTTCTCAAAAACCGCCAACATTTTTCCTGCAAAATCTCAAGAGAGTTCTAGGCTTATTGAGCAAAAACAAGAGCAGATATAAAGCATATCCTCGGCAAACAAATGGTGGATGCTTATCTCAGTTTGTTGCAACTGAAGGACTGATAAAGTTAGCTAGCTTACAAGAGTTCTTGCGTGGGAATGCATGTGGCAGCTCCAAAGCTTGTTTGGTTATACGTGTAAACAAGCAGCTAAGGCAGAAAAAGCAACACACAGAGATAATGCCAAAAGTTTTGGTTTATCCTTCTGACGGGCTGACAAGTCATATTGAGATTTCCAATAAATAAAATAAATAATGAAAAAGATGACATCTAGATTAGATGGTGCCATGGTGGCGAAGCATGTGAGCAAAGTTATTCTCCACATTAGCCTTCAAATTCTTGTTTGGCTCAGACTGTCGATATAAGTTACAAAAAGACTTGAGATTCCACCCAGTTATATACACATCAAAATTGGGCAAATGTTGAAGAAGAATTCTAGAAATCATATTACTCGTATTTAGGACAAGGTACCAAAGTAAAATAGCAAAGAAAACTATAGATGTGAGCATGAGAGCGAATATGTCACTTGATATAAGCAACTGTACAACCATAATTCATTGGACTTTCCTGCTCATACTTGACCACACGAGGGTGATTTCTCAATATCTCCAGTGCGCGCTCCTTAACCACCCCAGTGCCCATCCCATGTATAACAAAGACAACTGAATGCGACTCTGTTGCAGCGATTGCCATATCAAGCTGGTGAGCAGCTTCTTCCACTCGCATACCACGTAGATCTAATGTGTTCTTGGATGTTTGCACCCGTGGGGCATAAGATACCACTTCACCGTCATTTGCCATGGTACGACTCTGGAACTCTTCGCTTTTTTGTCCCTAGTTACATATCAATTTCATCAGATTCAGCAAACATAATAAGAAACTACAAGTCCACAACGCTAGTTAAAACTAGTATGTCTGAACATCTGAAGTAAAACTATACAGTACATACCTGCTTTTTCAAAGTTGAAGAGGAATTAGCAGTGTTTCTTTTGCTTCTTGGAATAGCTCTAATGTCGCTTTTCTTAACACGCACCCTTATTTTACCGTATTGCACTAAGACTGTCTCATCATCTCCGAGTGCTTCTACTACAGTAGCCAACTTATCCCCCAAACCCTTCACATGGACTTGCTCCCCAAATTGGGGTGTAACCGAAGTGATATTTGTTTCACTGACACAGAAATCATCATTAAGGTGATGAGCTTCAACAATTGATGCAATGGCAGATTCTGACTTTTTAACCAGAGAATTAACCTGGTCTGCAGCGGCAATTTTGAGTTGGTTTTCAAATGCCTGAACCACAGTTTCTATTTGAGACTTAGCAGCCTTTAATTCTTTCTGGACCTGCTGTGTTTCGTTTGCCCTGAGAGCTTCCTCACGTTTGTCTAGATCTTTTGCCTCATCTTGAATCTTCCACCATGAAATTAGAGGGAGGGGCACGAGACAAAAAAATCAATTAGTTACCATCAAAGAATGTCTGGCTATTACTTAGCACTCAGAATCCAAATGGTCATCATTTTTACTGAAAAATAATTATGAAATTTAAGGAATTCTTCAGTGTGAAACTATATTGCCTACCTCCCTGAGTTTCATTTAGTTCCCAAAACTATCACCCAATAGAATTTCCTTTTTCAAAAAAAAAAAATGCATAAATAAAATAAAGTAGGTGAATGTTATAACTTAAAGAAAAATGTTGATCTCCAAAGGCTGATCAGACTTAATGCTACTATTTTAGAACAAATATAAGTAGGAAAGCTTATCTAAATTGACTTTTGATCAATTGGGTGGGAGGTTACAGTAAATGACAAAAAGAAGCAATATAAGATGTTGATACCTGGATATAATCATCCAGGCTACATAATAAATATGTGGGTGTGAACAGCAGCTGTTCTGGTGGTTGACCAGCAATGCTATATTATTGTGAGGCAGAGCACAAAGTCCGTCATTGGTCAAAAATTATTTCAACAGTAATTTAGCAATTTTACTCTTACTTGGCTTATTTATAAAAGAATTGAATTTCATTGACAATGCAGCAGCTAACTGAAAAAGAATTGAGGTTTCATTTGTAATCTTGACCCCACTATATACAAAGAGAAGCAGTATAGAAGAAATGGAAAAAAAAAAAAAAAAACTTGTTGTTCCGGACTAAAATTATAGACACTATACCTCATTGTAAAGAGCCATAATTTCTGCATGAAGAGATGCAGCTATCCTGGCCTGACTTTCCAATTTGCTTCTTTCTTCCGTTAGTGATTGATATAGAGCACCTTTCCACCGCTGCTGTTCTTCCGGCCTTAACCTCTTCACCCACTCTTTTGCACGTTCAATTATATTTCTATCGAAACCAATTGATTTAGCAATACTCAGTGCATTTGAATTACCAGTATTTCCCCAGAGAATTCGATAGGTAGGTTGTAAAGTTTCCAATGAAAATTCCATTGCTGCATTCTCAAATTGAGCATCCTTATCTTTTAGGCGACTTAAATCAGAATAATGAGTAGTTACAATTGCTAAACCAACACGATCTCTGAGATACTGCAAAATGCTGGTGGCAAGCGCTACACCTTCTGAAGGATCAGTTCCACTACCAATTTCATCAATGAGGACAAGAGATTCTCTTGAAACAATTTCCAAAATTTCAATAATCTGAGATATGTGTCCACTGAAAGTCGAGAGATTTTGTTCGAGAGACTTCAATGAAAAGAGCCAGAGTCAGAACAAAAAGGAATAACTAAACCAAAAGAACTAAGTATATTATCTAGTATAACAAGGTGAACTACTACCTGGTGATCACCAATATCTGCCAGAACAAGATCAAACCATGGAAGCCTTGGGTGGTTCTTAGCAGGTAAGTACATGCCAGCCTTTGACATAAGAGACGCAAGACCAAGAGTTTTCATGGAAGCAGTTTTTCCTCCTGTATTAGGTCCGGAGATCACAACCACTCTGGTTCCATGTTCAACTTTTATGTCTATTGGTATAGGAAAATCAGAAACATCTTTTGACAAACTTTCAATAGTCATCACACTATTTATTACATCCAATTGAGCTGGGTTTGCAGAGTTAGATGGAAAAACTGATAAACTTCTTAAAGAAGAACCGAGGAGCAGAGGATGCTGTATGCCTTCAATATCTATAGATAAAGAACAATCTTTTGCACCAGAATTGAAGCTCTCATGGTTCCCTGAACTTAAAATTGGACAGACTCCATTCATCCATTGAGCATAACCAGCTTTTGCAAAAGCAAGATCAACTTCGACAACT
Source organism: Xanthoceras sorbifolium (assembly GCA_003430845.1). Lineage (NCBI taxonomy): Eukaryota > Viridiplantae > Streptophyta > Magnoliopsida > Sapindales > Sapindaceae > Xanthoceras > Xanthoceras sorbifolium. The sequence continues at coordinate 6,851,791 of CM010618.1, forward strand.
CTATCCAACAAATACCTTATTTCTATCTCTGATTTTGCTATTTCTGTTGTAAGCAAGCTCAGAATGGCGATTTCCTCCGCTCTCTCATAGTTTGAAAGTCTCACCTCCATATTGTTCAACTCAACTGCCTCCTTGGGTTCCATAAAGTATGTTGCACCTGAACTACTAACATTTAGAACCACGCCATCTGGAAGCAAATATTTGTGAGTAGCCCTAATACCCACGCACATCCTAGACCGTCGCTTCGTTATTAAAGGCCTGTCAATACCCCCAGCCTGAAAAATTCGAGTTGATACTTTCTTCAATAAAGATTCCAGATTTTCCATGTTCTTCTTCCTTTCTGCTCTAATGATCTCCAAATCCTCACTAGCTCTATCAAGGATAACTGAAAGATTGCAGTCTATGCAAAATCCAATTTTCCGCTCCAACTCCATCTGGAAATTGCAATTCTTAAGTATTTCAAGTAGAGGCGCGTACCTGTTTGAAGCATAACAAGATAGATGAGACTTTATGAAACAAGTGCTATTTTCTAAAATGGAGATTCATGAAGTGAGGTCTTAAATTCCAGTTTAAGAACAGAAAAGAGGTATAAACATTGCACCCTTTAATTATTTAACAGTACCTTTGAAGAGACATTTCTTTTCAGTTTCAGGACCTTACTGAGAACCCATCACTAACCGTATGATTCATTCCTCTCTCCATATTGTGTCAAGCAAAAACGAAGACCTATCCACAGATGCATCAAATATGATTACTTACAAACAAATTCATTTCATGGGAAGGCCTTAAAAGTCCGTATGCCTAGAAGTCAACCTCTATCACGTAGAACAGATTGAATTAAGTTCATAATCTATCGCGATGACCCATAACTTTCGCAGAGATAAACAATAACTAAAATCTATTACATCTTTTCACTCTCAAGTCTCATCTACATCTGGCAAATACTTCATAATCTGATTTAAGAATTCGAATTTGAAAACCACACTCAAAAGCCAAAAACTCCCAACACTCATCTCACACAAACGAAAGCACTCAATTTTTTCACTCGTCAATGAATGCATTTAATTCAAAATGTGTAAATACTACTAGATAATTAAACAAAACGCTATCAAATTACCTCCTGGAAGAATCTCCATCTAGAGGCGGAGCCTCCGATAGCTTCTCCCACACGTCACTGACGGCTCTCAGCGTCCTCCTCACCGCACAAATCTCGCTCAGCGAGAGCAGCTCGCCCGAAGAAGCGGAGTCTACAATTCCGGAGATATCTTCGATTTTGGACAAATCCAACGGCTGGGATCGCATCATCGTCATCATCGCTAGAGCGGCGGAGGTCTGGTCGAGAAGCGTCCGGCTCTCGGCCAAAGATTGGCCGAAGGGGATTTGGGCTTTCTTGGTGAGGGAGAGGCCCATGGAGGTCTGCGCGAAGAGCGAGAGATGCTCACAGAGCGACGGCCATTCGAGGCTCTTCAGGGTCTCCTGCTGTAGAGATTCGGCGGAGAGACTCTGGGTGCGTTTGGGTGAGGTTGCGAGTGGGACTGTGGTGGCGGAGTTGCAGATGAATCTACGGTAGTGGTGGGAGAAGATTGGAGGATTTTGGAGGGAGAGAAAATGATTGGAGAGTTGCATTTGAGAAGCGAACTCGAGTATCCGTGGAGTAGTGTTTTTGAGTTTCGGTTTTATATACTATAATAATACTACTATACTACTACTCTGTCTCTTATCCATTGCGATTTCTAACCGAAAACACGTAAAGCCATTTGAGACTGACGTGGCACGCTTTGGGTGCCTCTAGGACTAGACTGTTTATTTTAGAGGTAATTGCACAAACAACCTCAAATTTATATCTAATTGCATATATATATATGGACCTTTTATCGAAATTAAAACAAATTTCGTCTACCGTTAGGCTAGACTGTTTATTTTAGAGGTAATTGCACAAACAATCTCAAATTTATATCTGATTGCATGTATATAGACCTTTTATTGAAATTGAAACAAATATTCTCTACCGTTAGTGGTCAATGATTAAAATTAACGGTTCACTCATTTTTTATGTAAAAGGTCTAAAATATCTCTTACATATAATTTTTATTATTTATTATTTAATAAAAAAATTAATTAAAAAATCAATTTTCATTTTTAATTAAATTTATTTATTTTAAGTAATGAAATTAGGTATTTGATGGATGGTGAAGATTTTTTTTTTTTTTTAATTTAAGTGATGAAGACGAAGTTTGGTATTTGATGAGTGATGAGGATGATGTTGGGTATTTTATGAGTGATAAGGATTTTATTATTATTATTTTTTGTTTGATTTAAGTGATGAAAATGAAGTTGGGTATTTGATGGGTAATGAGATGAAGCTTTTTTTTGTTTGATTTTAAGTTATAAATATGAAGTCGGGTATTTGATAGGTGATGAAGATTTAATTTTTTTTATTATTTAATTTAAGTGATGAAGATGAAGTTAGGGATTTGATGGGTAATGAGATGAAGCTTTTTTTTATTTGATTTTAAGTTATAAATATGAAGTCAGGTATTTGATAGGTGATGAAGATTTAATTTTTTTATTATTTAATTTAAGTGATGAAGATAAAGTTAGGGATTTGATGGGTAATGAGATGAAGCTTTTTTTTGTTTGATTTTAAGTTTATTTATAAATATGAAGTCGGGTATTTAATAGGTGATGAAGATTTAATTTTTTTATTATTTAATTTAAGTGATGAAGATGAAGTTGGGGATTTGATGGGTGATGAGATTAAAACTTTTTTTATTTGATTTAAGTGATAAAAATAAAGTTAGGTATTTGGTGGGTGATGAAAATAAATTTTTTTGTTTGTTTTTTTATTTAATGAATTTGGGTTGATGAAAATGAATATTAGAATAAGATGATTTATTTTTTATTAATATTTATTTTATTTTAATTAACTAAATAATTTTAATTAATTTAAAATTTAAAAGACCATTTTATCATTTTATCGTTATCCTCTAACTGTTAAATACCAACGGTATATGATGTTTGTGTTAATTTTAACAAAAGGTCTATATGCGTACAATTAGACCTAAACTCAGAAATATTTGCGTAATTACCCTTTTATTATATATATTGCGCGACATTGCATTTGCGATATTGTAACGTGACCACATTTTTTTTTGGGTGAAGTGGAGGGCTAAAAAGCCCATAACAAACAACAAACTATACAATGGCACTAACCAACCTAGCAGTGCTTAGTAGGGTAGGTACAAAAACTGTATCCAAACCGATTCGAACCGTATTCAAATTGTAATTTATAGTTTAAGTCGGTTTTAGTTTTAAATTTGGCTGGGTTCGGTTTTAATTTTTAAAATACCGTAATAAAAATGGTTTGGTTCGGTTTTGACTGTTCAAACCCGGTTTGAACCGGATAACTCGCACTATAAAAGGAAAAAAAAAACTACAGCTCACTCACCCACTCTAAACTTCAAACCCATTTCTCACCGGTTGTCGATCGTTGTTTGCTTCCTCGCCTCGCCGCGTCTTGTATCGTCATCCTTGTCGGTGGTTACGCCCTACTGCTGCTTGCTTCCTTGCCGCGCCGTGTCTCTCCAATCGTCGTCCTCGCCGGTCGCCGTAGCTCTTCTAATTTTAAAAGTAACCAGCCTCGATTGATGTTCGATCTTGAAGATTTTTGTAGTGTTTTTATCAAACTTTGTTTTAATCTGCTCAGCCTCCATCAACAGGTATAGAGAACTCAAGCGAAAGTCTTTGCTCTGAAGAAACAACAAGAAGAGAGTCTAGTGTCGGAAACATCACCAAATGTGGCACAAAATGTAGCTAAATAAACTCTGTTTTTCTATTCAATTAAAATATTTTTGGTAAAAAATGCTATTGCTTGATTGTGCATTTTAATGGTGTAATTTTGCTATTTTTATATATAATGTTTTGAGGTATTAGGGTTTACGTTTTTTACTTTTGAGTTTGATCTTCAGTTTCTATTTTAGATATTTTGTTCTGGCATTATTTCAATTAAGATCTAGTTGAATTGAATTTCCACAATTTTGATTATTTGATTTGCATCCTATTAATTTGTTGATCAAATTTTGTTTTACAATGCTAGGTTTGTAGGATTATGTAATTTACTTGGATACTTAGCTGCTTAAATATTATAGTAAACAGAGCGGTGTTTTGGTCTGTCTGGATGCTTCATTCATTTCTAATTTGGAATTGGGTATCTGCAATCGGCCTGATAATGACCTATCTTACCACAATTTCAACATTCAATGTTTCTTCTTGGCTTAGAATTGGTTTTGACGATCTCTGGATTTTGATCTTCTGGATCTCCGCTTTGATTTCCATCGATTGTCTTTGTCTTTGTTTCTGCCTCTACCCATGCTTTCCACATTCAAGGCTGATGACAAACTGCCACCCCATTCTTCGTGTCTTCTGGTCTCCTCAGTCATGATCATATTCATGACTTCCTAAAACTTTAATGGTGTCATCCTAATGATGTACTGATTGACTGTATTGCCCCTTTCCACTTGTCTGGCATTTGCCTCAGAATCAGTACCACTTGAATTTCTCCCTCGAACTTCAAGTATATAGAATTCAACTGATCAGTTACCTCGTTGAATGCATTCAGGTGCTCCTTGAAATCACTGTTTTCAAACATCTTTAAATTAAAGAGTTTCTTGATCAGATATACCTTTTTTACTGTCGATTACTGCTTATACATATTTATAAAAGCGTTCATCAGTGCTGTAGTAATTTCACAACTTTTGACGTTGAATGCAACTGACTTCGTTAGGCTGAGTCGAATTAATACAACCTAGTCTTCTAGCTTCATTGTTTCTGGCTTTCTCCTTGTCAACGATAGGAATAGGTCCTTTTGATACAAATAGTTTATCATCTGCATCTTCCAGAAACGTAGATAGTTCCATTGAACTTTACCACCCTAAAACCTTATTTCTATGATCTCATGCTTTCTGATAAAATCGAGTAGCTGCTGAATCTCTTGAGTTTGCTAGAACCGTGACGCCCAACTTAAGGCTCTGATACCAGTTGTTAGTAATTACGTCGAATCCCACCACAGTATAATGGTTCGCGATTAGCCAAAATCACACAAACACACAGACAAACAATAATAAACAAATAAAAAAAATAACAAGACATGATTTTTACGTGGTTTGAAAATTTTTTCTATATCTACAGAGCGCACCCGCATTCAATCCACTATATCAGAAGATTACACTCTCTCTTTCGCTCTCACTTTTCTTTTTGGTTGCCAATACATTACTAACCATTACATTAGGTATATTACTGATTTATTAGGGTAGGGTCGACCTAAACAAAGTCTAGTTTGAATAGGAAACAAATCCTTCCTAAATTGATTGTCTTGATTGAAACAAGATTTGTGTGCAACCTAATCGCGCGACCTTCTGGATGCGTCACACACTGCCAAAGTCTACCTTTCGTGCTCGTGCGACATGTTGCCGTGACCACTTGGTCGCGTGGCTCACGACCTTTCATTTTCTAAGTTTAATTCATCTTTACATCCCAACATTATTCACCCTCCCATGCACCAACAGTACCTCTAAATACTTCCCCATATCTTTAGTTCAATGAGAGCCACACATAGAGGCAACCTTTCTGGCATAAACTTCTTTCACATTGTTAGAAACAAAAACTCTATATTTTGAAAGCTAATCCGTTGTCCTGAACTATTGCAGAACTCATCAATACAATCTTTCACGTGACAAATTTTGTCGCAACAGCAATGGAAGGCTCATCCCTCTCTATGATACTCTCATTTACTTAATTGTAAACTGAATTTTCTATTTTTTAAAATTAATAAAGTAACTTTTTTTTAAAAAAAAAAAAGTATTTGATAATTATATTAAGTGTGTCATACAACAAAATTTGTTCAAATACAAGAGCTAGATTTCGATGCAAAGGTTCGCAAAAAATAAAAATACAAAACTCGAACAATTAGAAACTAAAAAAAGAGGGACAATTATTAATTTGGTCCTTAACTTTTGGAGAATTATTAATTTTTTAACACAATTTTGTTTATTGATACCTTGGGCCCTAAGTTTTCGTAAATATATCAATTGGACCCCTTAACCAATTTTTTAACAGTCAAACTAAGAGAAAATGTTAAAAAGATAGATTTGCCCTTAACTCTATTTAAATGAGTCAAAATTATAATTATACCCTTAAATTTTTAAAAATATTATTAATAATTAGAAGGGTAATATGGTCATTTATATTATATATTTTAAAAATAAAATTTTAAAAAAAATTCATAACATCTCATTAAATATTTTTAAAACTTATATTTTTTTAAAAAATTTAAAAAATTCTAAATTATATTTTTAAATGAGAGATCCATCTAATTTTTTTTTAAAATTTTTATTTTTAAAAAATTAATATAAAATGATCATATTAACTTTCTAATTATTAATAATATTTTTAAAAATTAATGGTAAAATTATAATTTTAATTCATTTAAATAGAGTTAAGGGCAAACCTGTTTTTTTTAATATTTTCAGTTAGTTTAACTGTTAAAAAATTGGTCCAAGTGACTAAATTAATATATTTACGAAAATTTTGGGTCCAAGAGTACTAAAAAACTAAACTGAATTAAAAAATTAATAATTTTCTAAAAATTAGAAACTAAATTAATAATTGTCAAAAAAAAAATGATTCTTTCTTATATCCATTAATGATATAAATTAGGTATAATAGTTAAACATGCATAATTATGCCTTTTTTTTTTTTTTTTAATATGATAACTGAAATAAATAATTGGAAAACAGAATGATTAAGCACACGTCAACACCAAACACCATTCTTTTACTTTAATTTAGTTTGTATTGCATACACTTCCAAGGAAGATAAAAAAAAAAAAAACCACACCAAATTGGCAAATACCTCCACCACTAGATAGAAAGGGCACCAGAGCTGTACAAAACAATGACCCGTTAAAGATAGACAAAAGGCTCATCCCCTGATCCACGTATCCTCCCTTGATAATTTCCAGGCACTGCCAACTTCCTTCAATCCATTGCATCACAACTTTCTTCAATCTCCAAATACGCCACTCAATCCCGATTTCCAAATTTTTGCTAAGATTTGTTGAATTCTCCCGAGGATGATGGGCGAGGAGCCTTGACTGGAAAAAACCCAGATAATTCCAAGTCAATACTAAAAAAAAAACGAAAAATAGAAAAAGCAATATGATCCAATCCAAGTCGAAATTTTTTTTTGAGATTTTATTTTATAGGAATTACTTACAAATTTGTTTTTGATGTTGCTAGGATTGGAGCTCCACAGGCAGCAGGAGCATGGTGTCCTTTGAAGACAAGGTTTCCTCTAACAAAAGTGGCCGCTACTTTTCCAGAGAGTCTTCTTCCCAGGTAGGCAGATATACTCTGCATATAGTAGATTACAACTTTGAAAATATTCTAAGAAAATACGGACACGTGTTCATACTAAAAATGTATATGAAAAAACACGTACAGGGTGCTTGATGTATATAGGATAGTCATCATTAATGTGAAATTCCACTTCAGGTTCCCATACTACAATGTCTGCATGGTTTCCAATTGCAATGGCTCCCTGCAATGAACAAAATAAATCTCATGTAAAATGAACCCTGTCTATGTTATAAAAAGTTGCTCACAAGTATATTCGAACCTTTAAGTCTAGTCCAGCAAGCTTGGCAGGCCTTTCACTCCACCAAGAAGCTATCTGTTCCCAAGTCACTCCATATTTTCGGCCGTATGACCATGTCACCGGAAGAACAAACTGCCGATGATCCCAAGAATTTGCCCGTCAGTTTTCGAAATTTATAATATAGAAATAGCAACTGGGAACATAATATCAATCGGATTAGAAATCGAAACAATGTATATGATATGACAGAGGTTAAGTCTCATGCATGTAGAGCCATGTATAGAATTGTATCAATAAACAGTCCAGTCTAATATCTTCTTTTTCCCCTTTTTGCTATTCAGTGTCCTGTGTTCATCTTCTATTGCATCATATAATATGATTTTATGGCTGCAGTTAATAGATCTTAATGATAAAATATCCTCAATTGAAATTAACATCTCTTTCAACAGGTGAAACCACAGATGATACCTAGTTGCAAATCAAAGAGGTTTCAATCAGACTCATCCAGGACTACCGAGTGATGCTTTGATTTAGTTTCACAGGTGGGTACATCACTGAAATCTATAATTGCACTACAAAGTTGGCAACTGAACGGTTTTAATCAGTTATGTTATCTCAGTACATACACTATTATGGAGAGCCAACAGTCAAATCAGCTCATTTTTATACTTGCTAGCTTTTTACTTCTAAAACTAGAAAACCAACCTGCAAAGATGATATGCCACCCCAAGCTTTCAAAAAGTTGCCTTCATCGAGGAGTTTAAGTTCTGGCACTGTCGGTGAATGATCGGAACTTAGCATATCAATATGTCCTTCCTAGAACAAATTACAGGCAAACAAAAACCAAATCAATCAGGAAATATAGTTGGAATTGTGAGGTATAACCGTATATATGATCGGAACTTAGCATATCAATATGTCCTTCCTAGAACAAATTACAGGCAAACAAAAACCAAATCAATCAGGAAATATAGTTGGAATTGTGAGGTACAACCGTATAAGTATCATCCTGAATCTCTATATAAGTACCATTAGAGCCTCCCATAATTTTTCTTTATTTGCTGCATCGCGTATGGGTGGAGCGCATTTAAAACGTGTGTCGCCATCCTGAATCTCTTCTGCTGAGAAAGCCAAGTAATGGGGGCAAGTCTCAATAGTTATGCTGTCACCATTATCTTTTGCTTCCTGAGTACACAGAGAACCGAAAAATCATGAATTTGTAACGCAGAAGTGCAAAGTACCATTCCCAAAAACAATTGCACACATTGAAAGAGATGTAGTTACGTGCCTTCAAAAGATCTAAGGAAGTACTAGCATCGGAAAGATGAACAACGTGAAGATGAGCTCCTTCTGCAGGGCCACCAGTCCTGGTGTCTTTTGTTACTGCCAAGAGTTCTCTGATAGCTGCCTCCTCCCTGCTTAGGACATCAACTAATGTAGCGAACTAGACACATAATAGAATAATTTGTTTCACGAAAGAGAGAGAAGGAAAATCTTACCATGAAGGTGGCCTTGTCTTCAGATAGGTAGAATAGGATCGAGCATCATCTTTGCCATCGTCAATGTCTAAATGGGAATCTTGTTGAATCTCGGCATGTACGAGTAAAGGCCTTTTGTATTTAGCCAATACAGATAGTCCTTCCTGAGAAACAAAATTTTAAAAATAAGAGACTGCTTTCATTTGTGTAATGCATAGTTAGGATGCAACAAAATTGGAAAAGCAAAGAAGTAAAAGCAATGAAAAAGGTGTATGTGTTCATTAATGTACAAGCTATACAAACTGTAAATTTTACTAGTATGGTCATCTTAATCAAACCTTAATGTGACTAGAATTTGTCATAGGAAAGTCGTTGATCCCTGAAGGACACATAAAAGACTACAAAAAAGAAAAAAAAGAAAAAGGGAAACAGTCAGATGGTGAGTAGATATACAAAGAGTTCTAAATGGAAGAACATGTTTTACATCTTGACACACTTAATAATGCAAATACAAAGGATAAATAAAGATCATTAAAATCACTTCTATTATAATTACCTTCAAACCAAGAGCCCCAGCACTCAGGAGAGCTTCTAGAGCAGTTGCATTGAATGCATTTTCGGGAACTAGACCTCCCCAAAAGCCTGTTAATAGCATGGTTAGGAAACAGAAGAAGTGCTTGATAAATTAGTTTGCTAAGGAATATTTCAAGAGCATACCAACATCAACATGGATTCTCTTCTTTGCAGCCTCAAGCTACACCAATCAAAAACATTATGAGAGAGAGCAGTAGATATCCAAAATAATAAACAATAAAATAGAAAATAGAAAAAACTTTGATTTGTGTATCATAATAAAATTTCTGACATTCCTTGATTAAAACAGAGTGATAAAACTGTCAGTCGACCCCTTTATACCTTGAGTTTCAAAGTTTCTGTGGAAACAGTAGAGGGATAGCTGTTCAGGGGCATGTCAATTAATGTAGTTATACCACCTGTAGAAACACAAATGTCATGGTTAGCATGTGCATATGAGATGGGAAAATCAAAACCTAAAACAACATTTTCATTGACGTTCAAAGGTTTATATGATCAGGAAAATGCAGAATTTTGAGTTGAAAGAACATTAATTCTCATCCTCCAAAATAACATTAGAAGTATCATGACGAAGTAACGAATATAGGAGGAAGAAGTTACCAGCAGCAGCTGCTTTAGTCCCTGAAAGAAATCCCTCCCACTCAGTTCTTCCTGGTTCATCAAGATGCGCATGCCTGCCATGGACATAATCAGATATACAACAAGAATTTTAAGTATATATGATAGCATATTGACATGCTTTGTTGTGGCTTAGAATGAAACAAAACAATCCATTGCCAAGAAAAAAAAATCCAAACATTTTGAATGTTTTTTAAGTTTTTGATAGTTGTGTAACATGTAACTTGAAACTCAGATTATGGCTATTACAGTAAATTTTTGCTACTGTTCCCATCCAACATCCACCTGCAAGATCTTTTTACAGTTCCTCTCCTCTGTTCCCTGTTCTGCTTTTTATCAAGCCAAAGTTATTTATATCTTTCCATCAACCAAATTAAGTATATTATGTCTTACACATCAATCAGGCCAGGCATGATTACAGCCTCTCCATAATCAATTACTTGTCCCGTCCTGGATTTCCTACGCCAGTCGTCTTCCTTAACAATAGATACGATATTCTCTCCCTCTACCTCAACTGCTCATTTACACATTTGAAAAACATAATCAGTAACAATACAATCATCATATATGATTTTAATATGTACTAATTATCGTAATTTTATACACCTTCTGAGTCCTGATCATGTTAAAACAAAGATTTTTTTTTAACTTTACTGCTGATCAGGATTTATAAAATCCATTGAAAAACCAATTATTCATTCAAATTACAGGATTTTAGATGCAAAGTATACCTGCACCGGAAATGACCCCATGCGGTGTCACGATGCGCTTGCTGGTTATCCAGTAATGGTTGTAAGGAAGAAGACTGCACTTATTGAGAGATAGCTGCAAAACAAAAGGTTATATATTATTAGCCGAGCAGAGTACAGATAGACTTTACCTGAAAAAAAAAAAAAACATTGGCAGGACATTTCACATATGAAACAACAGATGGATGCAACTGTTTATATGTAATCTACAGATTCTCTTCCATATTAAAATCTCTTTTGAGCTAAAAATATTATCCTTTTTTTTTTAACAAAAAACAACAACAAAGTGAATAAAGAAATATTGAAATATATTTGATTATAGAAAATAACAGTGTTTTATCTCGGAGCATTAAAAATCAGGATCTCAGCTAGCAACCGTTACATCTATCTAACCACTGCAAAAAAAAAAAAAAAGTGTCTTCTTCTCCGTGTTCAACACCAACAAGCCCGACTGTGATAATTAAAAAAAAAAAAAATCAGATTCATAAAATTATTTTACACATAATCCAAAGTAGAAAAATACCACTGATATTTTGTTTGGATGCTGAGAAAGTATATTGAAGAGAACAAAAAATAAAGAAAAAAAAAGCAACCAAAAAAAAAAATAGAGCGAGAGAAATAAGAAATTTGGAGTTATCAATTGGATCTCACAGTCCATGATACGATTATTTTGATCCATGACTGTTTCGTAATTTTCTCTCTTATTTCTTTTCTTCTCTATTTTTCTTATCAACCAAACATATAACATCAAAAGGTTACATGCAAAACAAAACCATACACACTCACAACCAAACACACACGTGAACACATACATACGCATATATTTGAGAGAGATATATTATATATAAACCAGACCTCGGAAGAGTCTTTAAAGTAAAACAAGAAGAGAGAAGAAGCCAGCAGCGTCAACATAGGAAAAAGTCTCCATTGAAGACGGCTTTCCATTTCTCTTCTCTGTTCTGCTCTCTCTCTTCTCTCCCTCTGTTATTAGGTCACCACTGACTGGAATGTTCGCGCGCCTCCCTTCTTATTGGAAAAAAGAACCAATCGCATTGTCTCGTCCCCCTCGTCGTGATTCCACCGTGGATTCATGAACCCAGCCAACAGAGTCTTAGTTGGAATTTTGGATTTGGATTAAATTTCATTTGTCAGTTTTTTCCTTTAATTTTGTTTTGTCATTTTTTTCTCTTGTGGAAAAATTTAATTTTGGATTCCACCACCCCACTTGCAGCCCCCACTTGCGCTGAGGGTGACTGGATTAACATCCAATGATATGCCGACAAAACGACACCACATCAGGCTCTTATTGGTTCGTGTATTCTTTATATATTTTTTTCGTGGGCAGAAAATCGGTGCTTTTCTTTTGGTTTGTGACTGAGGTGGCAAGTAATGTAACAGTAGAGAAGATTCGCTAAGATTCGCTAAAATTGGCATTAGAGGATGCCATGTCAGCGTCGTTATGTGATGGAATCTTACAGATGCCTGGACCCACACAAGAAAATGTTGATTCGTGGAATTTTCAACGTTGTTTTGTGGACCTGCACAACTACTATTCTACTTTTAAATAGTAAATATTTAAAATTAAAACATATCTTAATTTACTTAAATTAATTCATATAAATATTAAAAATATCTCAATCTATGGATAAGTATAACCTTGAAATTATTGCATGCTAACGATATTAGGTTAACTCAATCGCAGGCCTTTCACACTACATCAGTGAGATTGTCGTGTTTAAATTAAGTTTTTTCTCTTAAATTTTAAATTATAATAATTCAAAGAAAAATTATTAGATGTAAATCGGCCAAATATATTTCAATCTCATGGTTTGAACAATTGGTTTGATGCCCGAATAATATAGCTGATTTTGCTACTAAACATTGTTAACGATTGTAAATTGAATTCCAATTTGTGATGTAACAGTTTCATTCAAGATATACATTAATTTCACTATTACACGATCACATAAAAGTAGCACATTACAAGTAGAGATTCAAGTTGAAAATTCTAATATTATTTGTGTGTGAATTGAGCAATTGGTCTTGAGCATCTATACTTGAAAATGACTCTTTGTAACTTAATAATAATTTACATCTACCAAAAACAATAATAAAATGCCGACATGATATTTACTTAATGAATTGTGATCTTCTTCCCTAATCTCCTTCTCTGGAATAAAATATATATAAATTTACCTTTAAATTTTATTTTTGATTTTTGATTTTTTTGCTTTGTCCCACTATAAATATTTAATTTTAGTATAATAGTCCCTCCAAACATATACTTCCGACCCGGTCCCAATCACATCCCTTTCACCTACCCCTAAAATGCAAACTAAAAGAAAATAAAATAAAATCAATAGTTTCTTATAGGGTGTTTGTTAATCGGTAATGGAAATAAAAGGGATTCAAATTCTATTGAAAATATAATGGAAGGGAATTAAAATCAAGTTATTCAATTTCATTCCCGTATTTACTAACTTTTATGAATTATAAATGAAATGAAATTAATTTCCTTTAGTAGTGCTTACTACATTGAAGAATAAGAATGATACAAAAATATTCTTATATATACAATATTTTTAAAAAAATTTAATATAAAAAACATTGTATTGCTTATAACAATATAAGCATATTAATATATTTATATTGTAAAATTTGAACTAATTAGTTAAATTTTAATAAATAAAAAATTGAGAAATCATCATAAGGAAAAAAAAAGAACATCAATTTGACAAAAATTAAAATTAAAAAAAACGCAAGCCGAACTTGTAATAATATAAAAAATAAAAAGGTCGTGCTATTCATCAGTACTGTGACTTTTTTGCACTTGTAAACTAATATCAGCTGAAATGAACTAGATTGCCCCGACCCTCTTCTTTGTTGACTCCTATCTCTTCTGATCTGTTTATCTTTCTTAACCCTTTCAACCTTAAGGGCTGCTGATACCAATCTGGCAAAATCTTCCATTTGAAATGTTGTGACCTGAAGGCGAATATAATCATTCAGTCCATCTTCGAATCTCCTGCATCTATCTACCTCTGTGGCTACCATTTCCCTCGCATACTTGCTCAATCTGATAAATTCCCTTTCATACTCTGTTACTGTCATCTATATCTGTTTCAAATTGATAAACTCTCTCTTCATATTATCTGTATAAATACGACCGACATATTTTCGTCTAAATTCTCTCTGGAAGATGTAACACCCCCCGACCCGACCCGGCTGGACTGACCCAGGGAGCGCTACAAGGTTTTTTTAAAACTTTCTAAATTCTTTATATAACTGAAATCCATAAAATATATAATTTATAAATCGTTTCAAGTAAGCCCATCGAAAACAAACTTTTTACATAAATTCCGGCAGAGTTTCGTTTGTTTTTCGGATTTCCCAAAACCTGCTTTTACACAAATCAATTCAAATTCAATTCTCAACAACACTTCTATAACGTTTTCAAACAGTTGCGCATTCTGCCGTTTAGTGCGACTTTTCATCATATTTTATAAAAATAAAACAAATCAAACTTTAATATTTACAAACATAATACTAATATAAGACATAAATCACAAATATTTAATTACAAAACATATTTACAGACTCACTGTATATGCATGCTTACAAAATATATATATGTAACAATAGAACTACCCAACTGTAGTAATCCTGTGACTCGATCTGCAACTCTTTCTTCCTTCAGTCTTTAGCTTCTTCCGGATCCCTGGTACCTACGCGTTAGAAACAAAACTAACGCGCTAAGCATATAGCTTAGTGGGTGTACTATAAACTCAATTATGAAAATCATATATAACTTTTAAATGGAAAGCATATCACAATATAGTTATATTTCAACTCTATAATTTATAAATCCATTAAACTTTAAAAATCAAATCGTAAAACAGTTTCCAAGCACTTTAAATTCCACAATATAAGCAACATATAAATCGATTCATAAATTCATTCAGTTCACTTTCCAATTCACTTAAAATCTGGTCCGCTAGAATACTAAACATACTAGGACTGGAATATGGGTCAAACTCCCACCCGAGGATGAATCCTACGAGTGGTACGTATCTCCCTACTCTAGGACTGTGGGTATGGAACCTAGAGAGGTACATAACTCCCTATCCCAGGAACGAATCCTTAGGAAGGTACGTGGCTCCCAACCCCCAGGACGAATCCTGAGGAGGTACGTGTCTCCCAGCCTCTGGACGAATCCAAGAGGAGGTACATGAATATCATCAATAGCAATCAATAGCGGCGCAGTACTGCTCAGTAAAACCCAGCTGGTATACCAACCTCCTATATCCATTTCTATGTCTAAGTATCCTAGGGCCATGTCCGATAAACTAAATTCACAATAAATTTTGCAATAGTTAATCAATAAACAATAATTACTCAATAACATACAAGTCGCATAATATTCTTCCAGAAACATAAACAATAGTCATATAAAAGTCTGAATCAACTATTTAAAACGAAATCGAAATATTCGAACCACAAACAAAATGCGATCTAATATAAAATCTTTCCATAATCAACCATAGGTATATCAATCATCAATTTTACATATAAAGTAAGCACTTTTCATACGAAAATTAAAATCGAAAACTTTTAACGAAATCGAAAACGAAACGAAAACGAAACGAACACGAGAAACGAAATCGGAAATGAAAACGATAACGAAATACTTTTCGTAACGATTCCGAAAATGAAAGTACACCAACCTGGGAACTGTTTTTTTTGTTCGAGAAATCACGGTTCTACGATTTCGTTTTCCTTCCCTTTCTTTTTTTTTTCTTTCACCCACACTTACTTTCTCTCTCTTTCCTTCCTTCTCTTTCTTCTTCTTTCTCTCTTTTTTTTTTTCTTCTTCTTCTTCTTCTTTTTCTTTTCTTTTCTCGGTCTCTTCTCTCTCTTCTTGCTGTTTCTGTTTTTCTGGCTTCTGCGAGAAGCCTCTTCTTTTTTTTTTTATATTTTTTTCACTACCGCGACCGTTGTCGCGACCTGTGGTCGCGTCACCAGGTCGCGGTGCTCACTGGAGCATTCGCACCGCCTTCGTCGCGAGCACACCTCGCGGTCCCTTGGTCGCGCTGGTGGTCGCGTTGCTCACTGCCAGATTTTGACATTTTCATCGCGAGCAGCTCATCGCGACCTGTGGTCGCGGTGACTGGTCGCGATGCTCACTGCCAGAAATCTCGTTTTTCACCGCGAGCAAGCCATCGCGACCTGTGGTCGCGGTGACCAGGTCGCGATGCTCTCTGTCTCCATTTTCGATTTTTCATACATCAATTTTCAACCATTCAATCTGGTCAGCTGGAAATCATAAAAATAAACATACATTTAATTACATTTACACCCCTTCTAACAACAAAATTTATTTTCGCATATATAAAATTAATTACCCAAAATTCGGGATGTTACAGAAGAACCCCCAGGTTCTCTTCGCCCGTATTATCTGCATAATGGAGGCCCACCATTGATAGGCATCCTCTTGTAATAAAGATACTGCACACTCTAAATTCTCTTCGGGTGTGCAATGCATCTGTTGCAATATTCTTTATGTCCGCTCAAACCAATATTCGGCAGCGGATGCGTCCTCATCTTTTCTACCATAAAAGTCAATCGATCTGTATTTGGCCACTCGTTCTATCACTGACCTCCGTGGCGCTGCTCTTGCCACATTCTGAAAGAATTCAGCCATTTGCTGCATAAATGATGGCTAGCCATGAGCCTCTGGTCCAGCCATTCTTGGACTCATCGATTTTTCTGAAGCTTCCCCAGCCACACTGGCGAGACTTCCAGGTCTATCTCTATTTCCACTTCTAGAAGGTTCCATTTATTTTCTTCCCTTATCCTATATAAGACAGAAGAGGTATCTGTAGATTAGAGTTACATCCTCTTATAGTTTTCTTTATACAATGCATGTATATACAAAATATTTTTCTCAGGTCTAGGAACGCCTAAACCAGCGCTCTGATACCACTAAAATGTAACACTCTCTGACTCGATTCGCATGGACCGAATCAAGGAGCGCTACCCGGTTTCAAAACTTTTCTGACTTAAGCTAAATAATAACTTTGAAACTATATATTATATTTTGAAAAACGGTCAAATCGAATTTTATAAAAATTTTGCCATAGTTTCCTCTATTTTTCTGATTTTCCAAAAACCTGTTTAATAAAATCACAATTTCACAAATATACACTTCAAAAGTCTTTCAATCAGTTTGCGCACCCTACCAATTGTTTTTTTTTATGCGACTTTTAAAACATTTACAACAAATCAAATAAGTAAACGATATTTAAAAAATAATAAAATCTCATACGTTTAAACCACATAAACTATTAAATAAATATTTACAAAGCTTATATATATTACAAACTTTTACATTCTTTTGTATATGCATGCCATCAATAACCAAATAGATAACAAGAGTTAGATAAACTACCCAGAAGTGATGTGACTCTGAATTCTTCTCTGCAACTATCACCTCTTCAATCTGTCTTTGCTCTGGAATTCTCTTTACCTACGCATGGTAAATTAACAGCGCTAAGTATATAGCTTTAGTGGGTGTACACTAAACTGAATTTACAAATTTACTATAACAATAATTATATCAATTTATCAGAAATATAGATATCAGATAAATATTCAAATATGGGGCTCATAATTTTAATATAAAAAACATTGTATTGCTTATAACAATATAAGCATATTAATATATTTATATTGTAAAATTTGAACTAATTAGTTAAATTTTAATAAATAAAAAATTGAGAAATCATTATAAGGAAAAAAAAAAGAACATCAATTTGACAAAAATTAAAATAAATAAAAACGCAAGCCGAACTTGTAATAATATAAAAAATAAAAAGGTCACACTATTCATATGAGTACTGTGACTTTTTTGCACTTGTAAACTAATATCAAAAGAAAAGAAAGAGGTTGCAGTCGTAATATGAATCTCGGAGGGTCAGAAGTTGAAATACTACCAATATTCATAGGAATGCTTCCATAAATATTGCAAACAAAAAAAAAAAAAATGATAGATTGCATGAGGAGTATCTTTATTTGATCTTATTATAATAAAATTATGAGTTTAGTCTTAATTATATATTTATATTATACCGTTAATTGACTCAGTCAAATATATTGGTTTGACTAAAATTTTTACTTAAAATAACACAACTACATTTGGTTAAAAAAAAAATTATAATATTTTAAATGGATCTATACTGTCTTGATGGACGATGGAGATCATATTAAAATAATAATAATAAAAATTTCAAAAAAAAAAGTGAAGATCTAATATTGAGATGCAATTTGAAATTGGATCTTTATCCCTACCAAGAACAAAATTTTATTTCAAATTTTTTTATCAATATGATCTCCATCATCCATTAATCTTAATGGAAGGTATTTATTTAATTTTTTAAAAAATAATTAAAGTAAAAATGATCATATTACCTTTTGAACTATTGATTAACTGTTAACTCAAATGGTCAATCAGTTAGTCAAACATACCAATATATAATTAAAACTAAATTTACGGATTTGGTTACATTATAATTAAATATTAAAGTAATTTATTACAATTTGCACATAAAAAATTTATAAAATAAATAAAGGTAAAAGCAACAGTATTACATGTGACATTTTCAAAAAAAAAAAAAAACAGTATTACATGTGACGTGATTCAAAAACCAATGTTATTTGTTGGGATTGAAGTCATTTAACTACAAAGCCGCTGTGCGTCTGTAATTATTTATGATTGAAGTCATAACGCGCGCGCGTATGTATATAATTATTTTACATGTATTCAAGAAACAAAAATATACATAATTAATTCAAGATTTATATATATATATATAATATGGAATCAATACAATAATTATAAGAAAAAAAATTAATTTAAGAATATTTGTATATTTTATATACTAATTATATGAAGAAATCTATGTGTTATTATCAAATTCATTGTATATGTGAAGAAAATGATAAATAGAAAAGAATCATAGAGAATAATTTGTAGAAGATAATGGTTTTTTTAAAAATAAGTCAGAAAAGAGAACCATTCTGCAATTTATTTTTACTAATTTTAATTGAGAACATTTTAGTAAAAATATATACATTCCGTTTTTTAATCAGGAAAGAGAATTCTGATTCCCTTCAGGAACTTTATTTCGTAATTTGTATGTAGTGTCCACAAAACTGAATTGTTTCTCTCTCTAAGATTGATCATGTTATCGGAGATAGTTCTGATTGTTTGTCTCGCTTTCATTCCCCTATTAGTGTGGTTTTTGCCCCTCGTTCAGTTAATTTAGTTACTCATTTGCTTGCTAGATTAATTTTTCAGGGGTTTTTGCAGACTATCTGGATTGAGGATTATCCTTTGTGTATTCAAAAACACATTGCAGATGATTCTAGCTAGGGATGAACAAAAATTCAATGAACCGAACCGAACCAGTCCAAACCAATTTTGGATCGGTTTAAGATTCTTAATGGATCGGTTCGGTTAATTTTTTTAAGGAACCGGTCATTATCAGTTCGGTTCGTGGTTTGGATTTCGGAACCGAGATCCGAACCGCTAACCTGGTATATAAATTTTAAAAAAAATCCTAATCTACTGTCTCCCTTATTCAGTCATTTTTCTCAGCCTTATAAACACGGACAGAACATGATCTCTCTTCAAAACCATCTGGTTTGATTCTTCTATTATTTATTTGGAATTATTATTATTATTTATGGATTGATATTTGGATTATTATTTATTATTTAGTAGTTGTTTGTAGACTGTTATTTATGGACTGTTAATTGTTATATTTGTTATTTATAGAATGTTATTATGTTGTAATAGTTAAGATTTCAAATTTATTGGAATGTTATTTAAACATGTTTATATTGAGGACTTGAAATGTTATTTGAATTTTGAATATATTTATATTGAGGACTTGAAATGTTATTTAAATTTTGAATAGATTTATATTGAATTATTATACAACTTTTGTATAGTTGAGGACTTGAGGCTTAAATTAATAGGCTTAAAATATGAATAACAACAGAGTAAAAATCAAGTCCATTTGTATGACCCAATAGGTCTACGAACCGATCAAACCTAATCGGATCGAATCGGTCCAATTCGATTCGGATTGGTTCGGATCTCTTTAAACTTTTCGGTTGGATCAGATCACTTTTTGAAAAATCGATCAACTGTCGGATTAGTTCGGATCATACATAAAGTGCACCGATCCAACCAACGCCCACAGCTAATTCTAGCTTTGCATCTCTTGGTCTTTGATTAATATATTTCCCTTTTCAAAAAAAAAAAAAACACTTAATTCTCTAAAGATTTAGTAAACAGTAGAATTTACAAATTATTAATTAAATTGATAGAAATTAATTTCTCCTTTTTCGGGTTAAAATTCCTAATCAGCCCGCTGTGAAAAAAGATTTTACAGAATATTAAGTTTGGGAAGGAAATCAATTACGTGAAGATAAGTCTGATTTGTGATGGACAATTTGTCACATGATTTTGTTTTTGGTCAATGGTCATTCACGAGACAAGTTGATTTTTTTAGCTCTTTATGTCATTTGGCCGCCTAAAGTTAAGAAACTTTGAGTATGACATTTCAACTATGGCCGCCTAAATTTAAGATCTTTAATGCAAAACAGATTTGATTACCCGAATTAAGAATATACCATACATTTGATAATACGTCATTAAAAGTATGATTACTCATAAAATGAAGAGAGAGAATAAAAAAGAATGATTAGATATTATCATATTACTCATATAAGTTAGAATTAAAGGTAATTAAAGCAACAAATTTAATACTTTTTTGTTATTATTATTCATAACGTAAATAAAAAAAATTTATAATATAAAAAAAAAATCTGGATTTATTTTTTGTTTGGCCGACAAGAGTTATAAGAGTGCGTTGTTTGGTAAGAATTTTAAGAGTGCGGTGTTTGATATATTAATTAAAGGTGTGCTCTAATATTAAATTTTAAAAAAAATTATTTTTTAATTAATTTATTAAATATTTTTATAATTTTAAATTATAAAATAAAAAATTATTTTATAAGTTACTGTAAACTCAAATGCATTCTTAACCTAAAACCTAAATTTTAATGATGCGGGCTTGAAGCCCTTATCACAACATCAATTTAATATAGTAAAAGATATAAAATATATATTAAAAAATAAATCTAATTATTTTTATCAATGGAGTTCGTACACCTAAAATTTAACTTTTTTAAAAAATCTTACATCAAGTGAATTAGGTATCTACTGAGATCTACTAAGATTAAACACTATATATATGATCCGAATATAGCTACACCTACAACCCTAAAGAGAAGTTTTCCGTGCAGCCACACTTCCTAGTAAATATATAATGTAAACTTTAATTCATAAAAATGGAAGCAGGTGCATATCACCCATCCAAAAGTGGATATGTACTAGTAAAATTTTAAATTTTCGCAATTCATACAAGGGATTTTAAGTCTTAAAAAAAAAAAGAGATTACTTAAATTTTTATTAGGTTTTTGACTCGATAGTTGAAATATTATATTTAATTAACATTCCCATAAACTTTATATGGTTGAATTATTCATTTTTTTTTTTGACATTCATATTAACAAGTATATATATTTTAATTAAGGTGATGCAAATGGACAAAGGAATAGCATAACGATGTTGAAAGTGCATGTAAATATACATGTTTACAATCACTATTAGAGAATTAGATTCAATAAAATAAATATTATGTTCGATTCTTATGTGCCATCGAATAAAACCTTAATATGTATATGTAAATTTAAATTTAAAATTATTATTATAATTTTTTTAAGGAAAGAAAACTTATATTAAACTCAATAGCAAGAACAGCAGAAATATCATCTCTAGCTAGCTTGATAAGCCAATAGGAAAAAAGTTATCTCAAACAATAAAATTAGTAGAACTAAGGAGTTAGGGCCCTCTTAGTTATTTTTCGGTGTTTTATTACAACTTTTAAGAATATGATAAATGAAAACATGAATAGAATTAAACAATAACTCTCGAATGTCCTGAATTCAAATATCAACATCACATCTGGTAGTGGTCATACACCTTTACACAGGTATACCACGTTAAGAGCATCAGATTCCACCATTAGAGGAAATCATCATTTGTCAACGGCCAACTTCAACCCTTCAAGCAAAGTCATCGCCTCAGCTACCTCGACACTGAAACCACACTTAATAACCATAGCAGCAACCAACCAAACAGAGCCTCCATTGTCCCTAACCATAATCCCATTACCAATTTACTTGCCCTTTTTATCCATTGAAGCATCAACATTTTAGTGAAAGAATCACCAAGAGGAGGTTTCCAAACTTTCTTAATAACCGGAGAGACAACTTTGACAAAGTCACCCCCGCTAGCCTGATCAAAATCTTTCAAGAACACATTAGCCATGATCCACTCATCTCCAACTTTCCTCTATTTCTACTCTATCCCTACATAGACAAAATCATTCATATCACACCAAACCATCCAAGTTGTCACCGTAAACTGGTAAACAAAGGCCTTATCTTTAACAGAAAACTAGCTATAACAAACAATCAAGAAAAATTCACAACCTTAACCTTAGTTCAAATCATTTCTCAGCTGACAAGGATCCTAACAAGATTAGAATTTTCCAGATCCACAATATCGGGCATGTCCCAACATACAAACAAACAACTGAGGTAACAATATTCCTCTTCCAATAAAAAGGCCTTTGTAGGCGTAATATTTTTATAAGCTTTCCACAAATATTTTTTACCTTATTAGGGATCTGCAAAGACCACAACTGTTTCCACCATGGATGCTGACCATGATAACTGGAAGCGGCATGATCATTCTAATGGGTAAGGGCCAGCTTGAAGCACTTTCAATAGTGAACTCACATCTTTATCAAAGTGCCACAATATAGAATCATGCCTAGGTTTTGAACTTAAAAAAAATGTTTAAAATCAGCTCAGCTTCCTCAGGGATTAAATACCTTCTCACCAAATATTAACTCTAAGCACCTTGACCAGCAAACAAACTGGAGGCTAAAACCCTATCTGAAAGCCATTTATAAGATAGAACCCTAAAAATGTGAGGCCTAGGAATCCACTGATCATCATAAATTGAGACATTAAGACCATCACCAATTTTCCATCTCACATGCCTTAATAAATCATGTATACCCTAAAAGATGCTTCTCTAAATGAATAAAGGATTAATCCCAAAAGAGCAAGTAAGAAATGAAGATGAAGGAAAGTACTTAGCCTAAGCATTCTAGCCACCAAAGAGGAAGGATTACAAAGCAGCCTCCAACCTTGCTTAGCCAACATAACTTGGTTAAATGTTGCCACATTCCTAAAACTGATAGGACCTAATTTTTAGGTTGACATATATTCCCCCAAGTCAACCTATACATTTTTTTTTCTCATCCCTCCAAACCCTACCAAAAATCAGCAAACAATCATTTAATCTCAACACATAAAGAAATAGACGGCCTAAAACAACTCATAGCATAGGTTGGGATTGCCTGTGCCACAGCTTTAATCAAAACCTCCCTACCTCCAGTTAAAAAAAAAGCTTACTTTTCCACCCTTAGAGCTTTTGTCAAACCCTATCATTAATACTATTAAATACCTTCCTTTTATTCTTACTAATAGAGGATGACAACCATAAGTATTTCTCATGACTATACATCACTTCTATTTTGAATATATCCTTCATCTCGTGAACAATATCCCTATTTATATTAGGACTGCATGACAAGATAGATTTTTTAAAGTTCACAAGTTGGGACTGCCTGTGCCACA
Organism: Xanthoceras sorbifolium; assembly: GCA_003430845.1. Classification (NCBI taxonomy): domain Eukaryota; kingdom Viridiplantae; phylum Streptophyta; class Magnoliopsida; order Sapindales; family Sapindaceae; genus Xanthoceras; species Xanthoceras sorbifolium. The sequence continues at coordinate 6,875,726 of CM010618.1, forward strand.
ACCTTGATCAAAACCTTCCTCCCCAGCTAAAAAAACTTACTTTTCCACCTTTAGAGCTTTTGTCCAAAACCCTATCTTAATACTATCAAAGACCTTCATTTTTTTTTTGAAAAGAAAGACCTTCATTTATTCTTACTAATAGAGGATAACAACCATAAGTATTTCTCATGACAAGACACCACTTCTAAATTTTCAAATTCAATGGACTGACTTGTTGCACTTTCATGTTTGTCCAAGTTGCCTTAGGAAAACAGTAGGCCTCCTGTCAACTCTAAGAAAAAAAAAAAAAAGCATAATATCATTTTCAAAAAAGAGATGAGATATTGGGGGTACCTGCCTATCCACTTTAATGTCATGAATTCTACCATCAATCTCAGCCTTTAAAAACATAGTTAAAAATGATTTGATATTACTCATAATAGATAGAGTTAAAGGTAATTAAAGCAACAAATTTGATATTTTTTTGTTATGATTACTCATAACCTAAATAAAAAAATGTTTATAATATATAAAAAAAATAGAAGAAAACTGGATTTTTTTTTTGCCGACTAGAGTTATAAAAGTGCGTTGTTTGGTAAGAGTTTTAAGAGTGCGATGTTTAATATATCAATTAAAGGTGTGCTCTAATATTAAATTTTCAAAGTAAAATAAAAAATAATTAATTTATTAAATATTTTTGTAACTCTAAATTATAAAATAAGAGATTATTTTATAAGTTACAATAAATTCAAACGCACTCTTAATCTAAGATCTAAGATTTTAATGATGTGGGTTTGAAGCTCTCGTCACAACATCCATTTAATACAGCAAAAGAAATGTGATATATATATATATATATATATATATATATGATTAGTGGCTGAAAAATGTATATTAAAAAATAAAGCTAATTATTTTTATCAATGAAATTCTTACACCTAAAATTTAACTTTTAAAAAATCTTACATTAAGTAAATTAGATGCCTACTGAAATCCACCGAAATTAAACACTATATATATGTCCGAATATAGCTATATCTACAACCCTAGAGAGAAGTTTTCCAATAGAAGCAAGGTGCATATCCCCCCATCCCAAAGTGGATATGTACTTGTAAAATTTTAAAGGATAAATTACACCTAACCTACCTGAGGTTTGCCTTTCTACACTTAGAAATAACTTTATCAAAAATTAACAATGAACCCCCCTCCAGTTATCTTTGATAGTTAAAAATTAACGGTTGACCAAATCAAACAGTGAAAAGACTAATTTGCCCTTGAATCCATTTAAATAAGTGAAAATTACAATTTTAACCTTAAATTTTTAAATTTTTTTTAATAATTATAATTTTAAACTCAAATTTTATAAAAAAAAATTATTAATAAAATTTTAAAATAAAATTAAAAAAATTATGAAATTTTTTTAAACTAATCTGGACCGTACATCAGATCTGATGAACGGTCTAGATCATATGTGGACCAATTTTTAAAAAAATTTAAAAAACTGAAAAAATTTTTTAAAAAAGTAAAAACAATTAAAAAAATCCAGATCAAATCTGGACCGTCCACCAGATCCGATGGATGGTCCATATTTGATCTGGACTGCCCTTCCATGGATTCAATGAATCCATGGAGATCGAAGAACCCAGATTTCCCAGTTCACTGACTGTGTGCTGTGCATTTGAACTGCAAGTACAATGAGGGTGAGCAAGAACACAACATAAACGAAAGATAACAGGGCTCTTTGAGGACATGGTGAGAGGAAAATGAATCTTAGCCACTGGAAGATCAATGGAAGGGAGGTGTCTGCTGATGATTGAATCACAGAGCTTGAACATGAAAGTGATGTGATCCAAGATGCAGAAGACATGTTTCAAAACCTTCACGTCAGATATTTAGAAAACAATCTCCTTCACCTCCCTGGAAATGTAACAGCAAAATAAATGATTGTGTGTGAGTCCTTCAAAATTTGAAAACGAAAATAACACCAAAAAAAAAAAAAGATTTCAAGCAAATTTGAAATCAAAATCATTAACAGGATTACTAGGAATGCAAATTTGAAATCAAAACCTTCACAGCACATAGTCAGGAATCCATGGCCAAGAACCCAGATTTGATCTGCACAGCACCCAGACTAAAAATATTTCCCCAGTTCTTCGATCGACGAAGAACCCAGAAGTTTCTGGGTTCTTCATCGATCGAAGATTTCTACAATTTTTTTTTTTTTTTTTGTTCTTGGCCATGGATTCATCGATCAACCACATCGAAGATCGAAGAACCACATTGAAGAACAGATCGAAGAACAACGAAACTCTTCGATCGACGAAGAATTATGGGTTCTTCGTCGATCGAAGAACCAGTTTCGTCTGGTTCTTCGATCGATGAAGAACCCTCTTCGTCGATCGAGTTCTTCGATCGACGAAGAACCCAAAGTTTCTGGGTTCTTCATCGATCGAAGATTTCTGCAAATTTTTTTTTTTTTTTTTTTGGTGTTCTTGGCCATGGATTCATGGATCATGGAGGGGCGGTCCAGATTTGATCTGGATTTTTTAATTGTTTTTACTTTTTTTTAATTTTTTTCAGCTTTTTTAATTTTTTTAAAAATTGGTCCATATATGATCTAGACCGTCCATCAGATCTAATGGACGGTCCAGATTAGTTTAAAAACATTTCATAATTTTTTTAATTTTATTAATAATTTTTTTTATAAAATTTGAGTTTAAAATTTTTTAATTTTATTTTTAAAAATTAATATAAAATAACTATACTACCCTTCTAATTATTAAAAAAAATTTAAAAATTTAAGATTAAAATTATAATTTTAACTTATTTAAATGGATTCAAGGGCAAATCAGTCTTTTCACTATTTGATTTGGTCAACCGTTAGTTTTTAACGGTCAAAGATAACTAGAGGGGGGTTCACTGTCAATTTTTGATAAAGTTATTTTTAGGTGTAGAAAGGCAAACCTTAGATAGGTTAGGTGTAATTTATCCAATTTTAAAATTTTGCAATTCATATAAGGATTTAAGTCTTAAAAAAAAGAAAGGGAAAAGAGATCGCTTAAATTTTTATTAGGTTTCTGACTCGATAATTGAAAATATTATATTTAATTAATATTCCCACAAAATTTATAAACTTTATATAGGTTGAATTATTCACTTTTTTTTTTTACTTTTACATTTTTTTTTAAATGTTCGTATCCGTATTAACATATATATATATATATATATATATATATATATATATCTATTTTAATTAAGGTGATGCAAATTGATAAAGGAACAGCATAACGATGTTGAAAGTGCATGTAAATATACATGTTCACAATCACAACTAGAGAATAAGATTCAATAAAATAAATAATATGTTCGATTCTTATGTGTCGTCTAATAAAACCTTAATATGTATATGTAAATTTAAATTTAAAATTGTTATTATTATTTTTTAAAAGGAAAACTTTAATTTAGTCCTTACTTTTAATATAACATAATTTTTTTTACTTCCATTTCCTTTTTTGATTTGCGTAGTCCCTGATATTTCCTAAATAGATCAAATTGGTCATTCTGACCAACTTTTTGATGGTCAACTATCACAAAATTATCTAAAAAACATTTTTGCCCTTAAAGAATTTAATTAATAGAATTACGATTTTACCTTCTAATTAAAATATAATAAAATTAATAAAATAATATTAAATTAAATTATAAAAATTTAAACATATAAAACCTGTTAAAAAAAATTCAAATTAAGTTTTTTTTGTAACACCCCTAATTTTTCATAATTATGAAAAATATTATTATTAATTATTATTAAGCAAGTAAAAACTAAGTATGTGATTTAAATTGGTGGAAAGTATATATATTCGATATATAGTGTATAAATGAATAGTGAATTTAACCGATTTAACTCCCATTAGAGATATTATATTATTTTCATGTTGCAATTGGAGAATAATAGGTCCAAGTGAATATTGGTGAAGTTAATTTGGTAATTGGATAAGTGTGAAATACTTTTGGGATAAGTGTGAAATATTTTTAGAATAAGTATTGAGATGAAATGTGATTGGTGGGTTAGTTTGATAATTCAAGGATGATTGGTAAATCACATGTAATTAATTGTGAAGTTGTTGCCATTTTAGGATTTTAAGAAGTTAAAATGAGCGAATTGCAATTATTATATATATATATATATATATATATATAAGCTTGACAAGTCAAGTGGAATTCCACTTGTTCAAACCATAAAACATAAAAGCAACATTCAAATGCAAAGTAAAAAAAAAAATTAGAAACAAACACACAGAGAATGAACAGGAGATCGGCGAGCGGAAGAAAGAAAAAAAAAAAAAGGAGAAGAAGAAGAGGAAGAAGAAGAAGTTGAAGAAGTAGAAGGAAAGAGAAGAAGAAGGAGAAGAAGAGAAGGAAGAAAGGGTGATTCAGGTTCGATATACACTAGTTTTAATTTTTCCAGAATATTTCGAAATAATCGAATTTTATTGATTTTGAATTATATTGATTAGAATTTATAGTTTGAAATTGATTTTGGATTGATTTGAATTACGTATTTTCGAAATATAGTTTATATTCGAAATATTGATTGTGAATAATATTACGAATTAATTTTAATATGTTATGATTTTATTATTGAGATGTGAAATATAATTGAAAGTAATTTGAAATATACTGTTTTGTGAAATGTATAAAAAAAATGATTTTGGGTCATTTTGATTTAATATGGATTTACGAAATATATTCAAATACGATTTTGAATTGATTTGATGCAATTATTGGTTTCAGAAATATATTTGAATATGATTTTGTATATTTCCTTTATATGAATATTGATGAAATTTAGATTTCGTAAATATGTATATCGATTTGGATTAATTGAAAGTTGAATTTATTTATAAAAGAATGATCTGTAAATTTGTATTGTGAAATTGAAATTTCGAAATCGAAATTGAATGCTTTGAAAGTTGAATTTGATAGTTCTGAATGAAAAGAAATGAGTTGATATTGAATTTGAGAAATCATATTATGAAATGGCTCTGATATATATATGAATTTAATTTATTTTTTTAGCAATTTTTATTTTTTTTAATTTTTAATTTTTTTAAATATTAATTTTTCTAATAAAATAATTTAATTTGAATATTTTTTAGATTTTAGATTTTTAAATTTTTATAATTTAATTTAATAATATTTTATTCATTTTTTATATTTATATTTATTATATTTTAATTGAAAGGTAAAATTATAATTCTATTAATTTTTCAAAGTAAAACTGTCAAATAGTGATGGTTGATCATCAAATAGTTGGTCAGATGGTCAATTTGATCTATTTAGGAAACGTGAGGGACCATGCGAACTAAAAAAGAAAACGTAAGTTAAAAAGTAATGTTTTATCAAACATTAGGAACTAAATTGAAGTTTTTCCCTTTTTAAAGGAATGAAAACTTATATTAAACTCAATAGCAAGAACAACAGAAATATCATCCCTAGCTAGCTTGATAAGCCAATAGGAAAATAGTTATCTCAAACAACAAAATTAGTAGAACTAAGGAGTAAGGCCCCTCTTAGTTATTTTTCGGTGTTTTATTACAACTTTTAAGAATATGATAAATGAAAACATGAATAGAATTAAATAATAACTCTCGAATGTCCTGAATTCAAATATCAACATCACATCTGGTAGTGGTCATACACATTTACACAGGTTTATCACGTTAAGAGCATTAGACTCCACCATTAGTGAAATTATCATTTGTCAACGGCCAACTTCAAGCCTTCAAGCAAAATCATTGCCTCAGCTACCTCGACATTGAAACCACACTTAATAACCATAGCAACAACCAACCAAACAGAGCCCCTATTATCCCTAACCATAATCCCATTACCAATTTACTTGCCCTATTTATCCATTGAAGCATCAACATTTTAGTGAAAGAATCACCAAAAGGAGGTTCCCAAACTTCCTTTGTAACCGGAGAGACAAACTTTGACAAAGTCACCCCTGCTAGCCTGATCAAAATCTTTCAAGAACACACCAGTCCTGATCCACTCATCATTAACTTTCCTCTCTTTCCCTATATAGATAAAAGCATTCTTATCACACCAAACCATCCAAGTTGTCACCACAAACAGAGAAACAAAGACTTTATCTTTAACAGAAAACTAGCCATAACAAGCGATCATGAAAATTCACAATCTTAACCTTGTTCAAATCATCTCTTAGCTGACAAGAATCCTAACAAGATTTGAATTTCTCAAATCAACAATATCGAGCATGTCTCAACATACAGACAAACCATTGAGTTAACAATATTCATCTTCCAACAAAAAAGCATTCATTAGCATAATCCTTTTACAAGCTTTCCACAATTTTTTTTTTACTTTATTAGCGATCTGCAAAGACGACAATTGTTTCCACCATGGATGATGACTATGATAATTGAAAGCTACATGAACATTCTGATGGGTAAGGGCCAACTTATATTCACTTTTAACAGTGAACTCACATCTTTATCAAAGTGCCACAATATAGAATCATGCCTAGGTTTTGAACTTAAAAGAATGTTTAAAATCAGCTCAGCTTTCTTAGTGATTAAATACCTTCTCACCAAATATTCACTCTAAACACATTGACCAGCAAATAGACTAAAGGCTAAAACCCTATCTGGCAGCCATCTATAAGATAGAATCCTAAAAATGTGAGGCTTAGAAATCCACTGATCATCATAAATTGAGACATTAAGACCATCACCAATTCTCCATCTCACATGCCTTAACAAATCCTCTCTACCCCAAAAGATGTTTCTCTAAATGAATAAAGAATTAATTCCAAAAAAGTAGGTAAGGAATGAAGATGAAGGAATGTACTTAGCCTAGACACTCTAGCCACCGATGAAGGATTACAAAGCAGCCTCCAACCTTGCTTAGCCAACATAGCTTGATTAAATGCTGCCGCATCCCTAAAACTCATACGGCCTAATTTTTAGGCTGACATATATTCTCCTAAGTCAACCTATACATTTTCTTTCTTATCCCTGTAAACCTCACCAGAAATCAGCAATCTTAACAAATAAAGAAATAGACGGCCTAAAACAACTCATGGTACAGGTTGGGACTACCTGTGCCATAGCCTTAATCAAAACCTCCATACCTCCAATTAAAAAAAAACTTACTTTTCCATCCTTAGAGTTTTTGTCAAACCCTATCTTTAATACTATCAAAGATCATCATTTTATTCTTACTATAGAGGATGACAAACCTAAGTATTTCTCATGACTATACATCACTTCTATTTTGAATATATCCTTCACCTCATGAACAATATCCCTATTTACATTAGGACAATAGAACAAGGCAGATTTTTCAAAGTTCACAAGTCAGGACTGATTGTGCCACAGCCTTGATCAAAACCTTCCTACCCCCAGCTAAAAAAAGCTTACTTTTCCACATTTAGAGCTTTTGTCAAACCCTATCTTAATACTATCAAAGGCCTTTATTTTATTCTTACTAATAAAGGATAACAACCCTAAGTATTTCTCATGACTAGACACCACTTCTATTTTGAATATATCATCCATCTCATGAACAATATCCATATTAGGACCACAGGACAAGACAGATTTTTCAAAGTCAATGGACTTACTTGTTGCACTATCATATTTGTTGAAGTTGCCTTGAGAAAACAGTAGGTCCTCCCTGTTAACTTTTAAGAAAAAAAAAATGCATAATATCATGTTCAAAAAAGAGGTGAGATATTAGGGGTGCTTGCCTATCCACTTTAATGCCATGAATTCTACCATCAATCTCTGCCTTTGAAAACATAGCTGAAAAATCCTTTGCACACAAGAGAAAGAGATATGGTGAAAGTGGATAACCTTGCACCAACCCTCTATTGGGAACCACCATTCTATAAGTTTCACCGTTGATTAGAGAAGTGTAAGATGCTAAAGTAACACTCTTCATCACCTTATTGACCCAATTATACTGAAGCCAATCTAACTATCATCCCTTGCAAAAAGCCACACTCCGTCGTGTCATAAGCTTTACCCATGTCAAGCTTGATAGCTATATAACCTCTTGCACTAACCTTTCTACTTCTTAAAGCATGTGGGCACTCAAAACCCACCACTGTGTTATCTGTTATTAAATGCCTAAGGCATAAAAGCACTCTGCTGATCTGAGATAATTTTTTCAAGAACATGTTTATTCTATTGGCTATCACCTTTGCAATGAGTTTATAAACAATATTGTCAGGCTAATTAGCCTAAATTCTGAAACCTTGACAGAGAGTTTGACCTTTGAGATTAAAGCCACCATAGAATTACCAATTGGGCCCACTAGACATCCTAATTAAGAATAACTAACACAGCTCTGACTACTTTTAAGCCCACAATGTCCCAAAACTTCTAAAAGAAGGAGGCCGTCAATCCATCAAGTCCCGGAGCTTTTAACGGGACTGTCTGCTTTAAATCTACCTCAATCTTGCCTCTAGAAAATCTAGTAGACACTCTTTCATCTAATGAGAAACCCTGCACTCCATTGCATCCAACAAACTTTTCACCTCATTATCAAAATGATTAAAAAACTTAAACAACTTGTTAAAAGAACTAGCCACAACACTCTCATACATCTTCCACATTGTCTTTCTTACCACCCTCATCATCAACCAAACCTAGAATCCTATTTCTTGATTTTCTCTTAAATGCCTTAAGTTGAAAGAATTCAGTGTTTTTTATCACCAGCCTTCAATCAAAGTGCTCTTGACCTCTGCTTTCCAATATATATATATATATATATATATATATATATATATATATATATATATATATATATATATATATATATATAAAGATCTTAACAACCTTATCCTATATACTCTTAACCCTATTATAATTTATATCACAACCACCATTCTTATAAAGATCCTCTAACTCCTTTTGAAAATCAGCTAACTCTCTTCCTATCTTTTTTTTTATTTTTTATTTTTAACTTTGTTCCATTCATTCAAGAAAGCAGACACAACAGAGATACTGTCCCTAAGGCTAGAAACAGTATTGACAACCAATCTCATACCCCCAGCCATTTTTAACAATATTTCTACATTCTCCATCATCAGCCCAAGACTGATCAAAATAAAATTTAGAGCATCAGCTGTTGTACTATTTATCACTAAGGCTATGTTATCAGATTCCCTGAGATTCCTTGTGAACAACCATGACCTCTAAAAATATTATTCTCAACCTATAAAAGTATAAAAATCTATCCAATCTTTCTTGGATTAGACCCCCATTAAACTGTCTATTTCTTCAAGTAAAGTTATTTCCATTAAAATCCATTTCCAACAACTTACACTCAGCTATAGCCTCCCTAAACCGATTCATAGCATTAAAATCCTATTATAATCCTCTAACTTCTCACCATCCCTAAGAATTTCATTAAAATCATCTCATATCACAGAGGCAAGTTACTCAAACCCCAGCCTTTTCAATAAAGACCAAGAATGCACCATAATAAACTATTTTGGCTCACCATAAAAGCCAGTGAATCTCCACACTTGCCGATCCTCATCCTTAACTATTGAGTCAATATGTCCCTTAATATAAGATTGAACATAAACCTCAATTGAATCCTTCCATAACTACGCAAGACCACCACTACTGCCCACTTTATCCACCATGAAACAACCGTCATAACCTAAATATCTTCTGAACCTACCTGAACAACTCTGCTCTAACCTAGTTTCTGAAAGGAAAACTATAAATGATCATGCTGCTGCAGTAAGCTAGATAGGGCTCTGAATGTAAGATGACTCCCCAGTCCTCGAACATTCCAACTTAGGATTTTCGTAGCTGTCGGCGATGCTGGAAACTAGCCACCTCGATATCTCAGAGGAAACCTCTGCAATTTTTCCTTTCATACTTAACTGCTCATCCCCACCATTAATTATAAAATGTTCTCCTAAAATAGCCATTCTACCACCTTTATATCCTCTTCAAACTTTCTTTCTTGCTAACCTCTTCCTCTTCCTTTGTTTAGGAATAGCACCCTCATCTTTTACACCTAAATTTTGGATTGAAATAAGCTCATCTGAAGAGATAAGCTCATTGGAAACCTTATAATTTGGATGCACAATAGGAGATTTAACCTTGGCTATAAGAGACTCTTCTTTATCTTTACTCGTCTCACTCATCACCTCATCTCTAACATTCACCCTCTTACCCACAAAAGAATTAGCATCAATCTCACCCAACATCTATCTGTTCCTAACTGGAGACACCACAGACCCCTTTTCAGTAACCCTGTTAACAAGTACCGAATTCTCCTCTAAATCTTTCTTAGAACAATCAGGATCCTTCCTTTCATTCTCATCATTATTCTTTTTTATAGAAGAATTAGATTTTTGCCCTTTCCTCTCATCTCCATTTCCAAAATCTATTTAGCATATTGACTCCATCTGTTTCTATTTCTTTGTAGTAACATAGCTTGCAACCAATGACCAAGTTTCAGAGAAGAGTCGTCAGTTAATCCCTAATTAAGTGACCAATCTTACCACAATAATAACAAAAAAATTGGTAATCTCTTATAGCAAACCAACGTCGTACACACCTCTCCCTTCTCACCCAAAGTAAATCTCAAACCCCTCCTCAAGGGTTGATTAATGTCAACCACCACTTATACACTGATGGACCTCCTAGAGCACTCTCCATTCGACCTAGTATCAATCTCCCTAATCACCCCTGATATCTCATCCAGCCTCAACCCGATCTGTTTGTTAATACAAATCAAAGGTATATTATACAACTGAGCCCAAAAGGGAACCAAATTAAAGTCAACCTCAGCTAATCTACCCACACCAACAGCTTCTTTATCACAATTATTTGTTTGTTAAAAGACCAAGGCCCTTCTTCTAAAACACTCTTTCTATCCCCAAGGACATTAAAATTTAAACATAAACAAATTAAGCCCAATTGAATCTATAGTAAAGTCTATTATCTTTCTCTAAATCGATGTGATTATGATCTTGAATGCATCCCTGTTGACCTCTAGGTTTGTGATTATCTTCCTTACTAGACACAACGCTAGCTCTCTCATTCCCCTATCTTGTAGAGAATCTTCAACTACACCCACTGGACTATCTTCATCAATAAGAGATAACTTTGCACATCTTCTCTCAATCTCATCAAAATCCATTGATTAAAAAACTAAATAATAAACAAAAAATCAAGAATCAGATAAATGCATAACAGAAAAGGCATCCATCAAGATAAGATCTACACGCAGAAACACTTGAATTCAACTTTTACGATCCACTCCTAATAAGCTTCTAGCTAGAGCTCGTGCGAGAGGAAAGAAGACTTTTCAATTATTATTATAATTGATAATTGTTTTATAAAAAATACAGATGTTTGTATTATTATCATAATTTATACAAATGTATTGTACTTGTGAGACATACAAATGGCTAAGTAGTCTATGGCATTTTCTCAACTTTTAAGATTAGAATATGAAAAGGGAATATTTTGCTACCACGGAATGCACATGAGTTGTTCACCACTAAGTTTTTTTTTTTTATTTTTTATTTTTTTTATTTTATAAAGCTGACATCGATCAGGTAAGGGATTTACAGGGACTTGACGAGATCAACTACTATAAGTACAGGTTCAAATCAACTTCCGTAATGGGGGATAGATTTTTCCACACTCTGTTTATTTATTAATAAAGGTGAGACTTAAACCCCTTATGTGAAGGAAAAATAAACTAACTACTTGAATTATGAGTGGATACTTCACCATAAATATTTTGGTTTTGCATTGGGTTCATTTTAATTTAGTCTATGTACATACCTAATTATTATTTCATACCCCTCATAATTGTATAGTTTAACTGCTATACATTTTTTTCATAATTAATGGGTAATTATGAGATCAGTATGTGTGTGTGTGTGTCTATATTTAATTTCTAATATTTTTTATTTTTAAAATTAGTTATGTTCCTCATTTCTCGTTTAGCAAAAACTAATTGAGCTCCATTTGATCTCCCAAAAGCGGAAGCTAAATCAATTGTAGTCTATAATATAGAATATGCGTAAGATGCAATCCTTAATAGTTCATTGTTGGCAGAAGCCAATGTCCCGAGGTCTCGAGGAATCATTCTGCAAGATGCGGGGAGGGATGTGAATCCTTATAATATAATCTAATGACTATTTATTATTTGTTTAATTGTACATATACTATATAATTGTTATAAATTATAAATTCATAACCGCAAACTCTTATTAGCTTATAAAAATGGAAATTGTAGCAACATAAATAAGGCCATATTTGGTGGGGCTTTTACTTTGAACTTTTGACTTCTTAGAAGTTCTTCCTGCAAAAGTCACATTTTGGCTTTGCCTTGAAGAGTTTTTAAAACTTAAAAGCTCTTCTATGAGAACATCCAAACACTCTCAAAATGGCTTTTAGGCTCAAAAAGCTAAAAGCAGACTTTCAAAAATCCCGCTAAACAAGCCTCAAGTATTTTGACGATACAAAAATAAATTAATAAAAAATATATATATTCAAGCCACGTGTGTGATATATGTAGGTTTGAGCTTTTTTTTTTTTTTTTGAAATTTAGATTAATAGTTTTATTAACACTACGTTGTAATTTGATAGATAAATGCTTGAAATTACATTTTAGCATAAATTACAATGGAATACCTTAATATTTGATCATATTACAATGAAACCGCACTTTTACATAAACTATAACTTACACCTTGGACAATTATTAATTTGGTCCCTAATTTATATAGAAATATCACTTTTAATTTATTTTTACTTTTTTAGCTCGCGTGGTCTCCAAGTTTTTCAAAATAAATCAATTTAGTCTCTATGACCAAACTCATTTTACTGTTTATATTAAATTAGTAAATTTTACATTTTAACTTTTTACATTTTAACAACTTTATATATTTGGATAGTCCAGTAATAAATTGATCATATGTTATAAAAATTTAATATTTTTAAAAGCACTTAAAATTTAAAAAGGATTAAATAATAAAATAAATATGATAAAATTTATTAAAAATTAAAAATAAGTATCAAATTATTATAAAAATTAAAAAAATCTAAAAGTAATATAATTTATTAAAAATAAAATAAAATTCAAGATTGAATACTTATAAAACTCAAAATTTATTAATTTAATACATACATATGTGTGTGTGTATATATATATATATATTGTAGTTTTATTATTATAATATAATAATACTATATGTATATAATAATTTTATTATTATATTTTATTTTTATAATATATATATATATAATTAATGTGTATATATATACTATCTAATATACTCTAAAATATGTATATATAATATTTTACTGCTTTAGATTTTTGAACTAAATTTTGAGTTTTATAAGTAGTCAATTTTGAATTTTATTTTATTTTTAATAAATGATATTACTTTTAAGATTTTTTTTAATTTTTATTATATTTTGATTTTGATTTTTGATTTTTAATGAATTTGATCATATTTATTTTTTTTATTTAACACTTTTTAAGTGTATTTTTTTAAAAAAAATAAGTTTTTATAATATATATCAATTTCTTATTGGACCATACAAATAAGTAAAGTTGTTAAAATATAAAAAAATTAGAGAGTAAAAGCAGTCATTCTAATTTAATAATTTAATAAATAAAGAGTAAAAATTTTACTTATACTTTCTGTCAGGTTAGACTGTCAAAATTTTAGTCATACGGATTAATTGATGTATTTTGAAAAATGTTAGAGACCATGTAAGCTAAAATAGTAAAAATTGATCAAAAAATAATATTTTCAAATAAGTTAGGAATTAAATTGATAATTGCTCTAAGTAGTAGTTTAAGTAAAAGTACAATTTTGTTGCAATATGACCAAATGTCATAATATTCCATTATAATTTACCCTACATTTTAATGTGTTATTGTTAGCAGTACAGTAACATAAATTGTGTATATAAGAAAAAGATATTGTTATTATACTATTACAAAAATATTTAAACGAGATGACCTATCACACAGTCTCTATACATGTCTAATAATACTGTACATTCATAGATTTCCTGTTTCTCAATTTAATGATGATTTTATTGGATAAGATAAAGTTGGTTCAATGGTATACCTTTTATATTTATACTTTGAGTTGTAAATTCGAATCATACCCCCTCTCTTAAATTCATAATTAATTATAAGAGTTAAAAAAAAAAAAAATGGTAACAGCCATCATTCAGCAATACGAGTTGTGAAAATCATATATGGGCATGTAATGTGAGATTGATTTATAGATTAATTGTTTTTGGGCTGGGAAGCATTTCTAATTTTTATATTGATTTTTCAGATTTTTGGACCCGTCCATACTAAAGTTTAAAATGGTTCCAAGTTCGACCCGAACCAAGAAGACCGGCAACGACTCGTATCATAATTCATAACAACAACCAAAAATGACCGAAATAGCCCTGTACAAAAGGAAGCTTTTCTTGTTAAAAAGATAGAAACCGCGGTCAGAGATAAAAAGAAAGAGAGCGAGAAAATTGAATCAAAAATCAAATAATGCCGCAACAATGGGGGTCTCCCTGTGGAAACCATTGCACCAGCAAATTCTCAGCCCTCACGCAGATTCCATGTAACGTTTTTGTTTCTCTCCCTCTCTCACTTTCAGTTTTTTTTATTAAAAAAAATTCAAATTCAAATTCAAATTAAACGTTATATTTGTTCTAATATGCCAATTTTTAGTGTATTGGATGGATAATTTTGATGAAATTCTCGTTTGGTTGGAGTCGTATTGAAATTTGTTTCATTTTGTTTTCCGGTTTATAGTTCTACGTTCAATTAGAATTGCGTTTTCATTTCTATGGTTCTTGTTTGTTGCTGGCATTGTTGACATGTTTCTGCATTTTTAGGTGCCACATTGTGAAACTATGTTGAGATGAATGAATAATGATTCTATTTTTTTGCAAAAAAATTGATCTGTCAATCCCGTGACCTCTTGGTTGTAGGTACCGTCTAGTTTAGTTGCTCTCATGTCTTTTAATTATATTAAGAGGTTATATTAAGAGGTATAGGGATCAAATCCCAACCGTTTGGCTCGTAATTATGGAGTAGTTATTATGTAAGATTCTATTTCCTTGTTAGGTGTAGGATCCACCGATGTTTTATGGTGCACTTTTCAAGACCAAATGGACAGATTAGGTATGGGTGTTACATGTAACGTAACACTTGGCAAACACGTATTCGTTGGTTTGACAGGTGAGGTGGTATGAAGGCATATCCATTAGTTTCTTGTATTTGAGAGGTCATATAGTAAGTAGTAACGAGGTTGATTTTTCCTTAGACGGTGAATTTTGAGTATGTGATCATTCCCATACCAACAGGGTCAGCTTTTTTAGTTGTGTCTAAACTATCTAATAGTGGGACTATTGATACAATTCTGATAGTTTTATTAGGCAAATCTTAATTAGTTTCGAATAGATGTCATCATGTGATGTTGGAATCCAAGTTTTGGTTGTCTTTAAGTAGTGCTCCTTTTGAGTGTATTGTTTCTTGATTGCTTAATTTGTTTTGATTTTTTCTAATCTAAAGCTTAATCAGAAATTTGTAACAAGTAGCATATTATCTTGTAGGGAGAGTATTCTGCAAAAAAGCTTGTACCTCCGACGGGGAGACATGGGAAGAATGTAAGCATTTCTCCTCTTTGTTCTATATTGTAGTCTATAGTACCATTTCAGATATCAATTTATGTTTTTCTTGTATGGAAATTTGGAGTATAGACTTTACATAACTGTATGATTGGACCCAATCAGCATTCAAATTATATATTAGTTCCCAATGCATCAGCTTTAAGTAAAGGATTTAGTGTCAAAATAAATCTGATTAAATGGTTCGGACATGTTGGCTCTATTTGTCTTAAGAAGAAAAATAATAATTAATAATTAAATGCAATAATGTGGTTTTGGATGAGGCACTCTACGAACATTTCAATTGTGATAGATATTACTTTTTATTTTCAGAGAAAAAGAAATTCATTATAACGATGCACATATCTTATGGTTTTTAAAGCTCATTCTTGGTTAATGGCTTGGCCATTATGATTTCAACAATCTGCTTACGCATTGTAACTGTGTGCAAAGAAATTACTGGTTTGAAGAGTTTCTTTATGAATCCTAAAGTAAGCTTTCATTTAGCTTGAAAGTGTCAATATATCATTTTCAAGTTTTTTGTGAGCTCTATTTATTAGATTACTGCATCTCCAGGCTTGGCAGGGTGCGATGAAATATGCTATAAGGACCCTGTATTAAAGGACCACCAGTGGAGCGCTTACATTGACCGTTCTCCTGGATCTGCTAGTTACTCTGCGGTATTAACTTTTAAGTCATTTTTAACACTGATGAATCTCGGTTTTTGTGATTTAGAATGATGGCTTTGTAAACTTAATGTGTAGGAGAT
Organism: Xanthoceras sorbifolium; assembly: GCA_003430845.1. Taxonomy (NCBI): domain Eukaryota; kingdom Viridiplantae; phylum Streptophyta; class Magnoliopsida; order Sapindales; family Sapindaceae; genus Xanthoceras; species Xanthoceras sorbifolium. The sequence goes on from CM010618.1 coordinate 6,892,184, forward strand.
GCAAATATAATATCGGTGTTTAGAAACAATTATCAATTTGACCTCAGCCTTTTCAGTTAAATTTTTTTTTAAGCTAATTGATTAGTTCTGAGAAGGAGGGAGGTCAGATTAACTAGAAAATAGTTATGAGAGATGTCATAAATGAACTGCTAATAGTTAATTATAATGAGTATATAATCACTATATGGCTTCTCATAAAATCTGAAATATGGAACTCCTTGTCTTAATGCTGAGCTGAATATGGTGCTTTGCACCATTTGAATCCTCTGTACCATCAAAGATTGCTGTACACATTAAATCAGAATACTCATAGTCTATGAGTTTGAACTAGCACAAGATCCATGTGAAAAATTTCAGTCCAACAAGCGAGTTTGAATTTCAACTATATATGGTAATTTGGGTGACAGGTGGTGTCTGAAACTTATTATTGATTTCATCATATGTTGTATGCTAAAAATATTATTGGCTCTCAAATGCCTTTTTGGATCTATGACAAAATGTAGCAAGCAGTAGGTTTGCTTGGTCACCTCCGGTTGAGCTGTTAGAAAAGTAGTGTTTTTTTTAATTTAATGTCTTTGAATGAGGAAGGTACATGTATTAGTTTTGTGAAAAAGAAGGAAATAATGCAACTATAGGAACTTCTTTATCCTATAGCAAACAAGTGAATGATTAAGCTGGTCAATAATTGCCAATTTCCTTGTTATCACATGTGAAAATTGCACGATTAAAAATTGAATGGGATTAGTTTGGATGTGTACATATCTCCAACCAGGAGTGAAAACCCATTATTAGACGCTTACGAACCCATATTTACCTGGAAAGGCACTGCATCTTGCAGCTCTGGTACTGGTACCTGTTCAACCTAGGGAGCTTCATGGGCACAAAATTTTTAGCAGTCTGTTCTGCATCTTGCTTTAGAACTTCTAAACTGAAGACAAAATACTTTTAAATGCAAACAATAACTATGGGGAGAGATGCTATAATGCATTTTTTGTTCTTTTTCACTTAATAGGAAATGTATCAGATGGGGGTTGAGCCTAAATACTCAAAAGACTTGTGGTTTGGTCAATGAATCCTGTGCACATATGGCTTTTTTGTTTGATACACTTTCCTAGTTCTGGAATTTGATATCCATAAATTTAGTGAGTCCTTGTGCATTTTTATAGTTTCACAATGGTTTGGAATAGCTAATATGGAAGTAAAGCATATGATTTTAGTCAAAATGATAGCTTCATCATCTGAATGATCATGGATCCCTTTTTGTGTACAGGAATGTTTCACTGCTTGTGTATCTGGCTGTGCTTTCAAGGTCAGTTTGTCCCCGCATTCAGAGAAGATCTATATTGCATTATAGCTAAGGTCTTGTTTACTTTGTCATTCGCTGTGCTACATTGCCTAATTGATATCTATATTGCAGTTTGACATGCTCTCAGAGAAGATCAACCAAGTTCGTCCTAACAGGTCACCTCCTCCTCCCCCAGCTCCGAAGCCCATTGTCAAACCCAATAAACCTATTGAAGACGTGCCGAGCAGTTCGGCATAGTCAGACTCTAATACAATGTAATTTCAAGAAAAACAAGAAAACAAATAACAAATAACTTATACCCTAAAAATTTTGTTAGATAAATAGTTCGTGGGAGGTAATTGTTGCGTCTTACATCCCATTATATGGATCATTAGTCTTAAGATTTTCTAGCTGCCAGAAGCTTATATCTTTTCAACAAGTTTTTGCCCTTCTTGATGGTTTTAAAGTTTTCGCGTCAATTAACTCCAGATTTTTATATGATACCTAGGATATATACTAGATGTAAGTTTGATATGTTAACTTGACGGCACAGTCAAGAAGTTGACGTCAATAATTTTTGGAAGATTGATACCAGAAAACTTGATAATTTGTTCGCTAATTTTTTGTTGAGAACCCACATTTTAGAGATTATGTTCATCTGGATCCGATTTGTGGCAGAAGTTATTCAAATTTTCAGTGGTGATTCCTGTCAATGCAGCAAAGAACACGGTTGCTACCTTCTCTCTTACAATGTGCTTGTGATGTTTTCATGTGCGGTCTTATGGCTGAGGTCTCCATCATCGTACAAGTACAAAACTCAAATATTTGATGGTGCGGATACCTGTTGTCATTGTTTTGTGTTTCCTTTTCTTATATGTTTTCAATGCCATGTCGCCTTGTCAAAGTTGAGGTGGTTCAATGGTTAAGCTTCCCGTACTCATATTAATGAAGTTGTGGTTTCAAATAGTGTCCTCCTCCCAGTTTTCGAATTTTGTAGTTAAATATTGCATTATTGTTGTATTTTCTTTGTATGCTTTATTGACTTCCATTTTGCTAAATACATATACTCGGAGATTTATTTAGTAGATTTTGCATTTCGTTTAAAGATTTAATAATAACATTCTGCTTTCAATTTTATAGAAAAATTGTCCGAATTGAGGCTTATGCCTGCTCCAACCTATTTCTTCTCAATTCTAACCACTGTTTTTTTGGGTGGTTCGAGATTTTTTTGAATAAGATTCTTTATTATAATTTTAAACGTTTATATTTTATTTTATAATATTCAATTATCATCTATCTTTTAATACATTCTAGACATAAATTAAAATGCATAGTTTGATGTTAGAATATAACCAATTAGATTATTCTTTTAATGTATGATATAATTCGAAATATATATATAATAGAAAAATTAATATGAATGGGTCAGAGAACTATTCAGATATGCGATTCGAATAAATAGTGATATCTCCTTCAATATTCAGAGGCATCTATTTTTATCAAAATAAAAATAAAAATTCTCAAATATGATACATATGTATTGCCTCCTATCACTAACATGAATGATAAATAGGATTACCTTAAGAATATACTATTTTTCAAAATTCACCGACTTTTTTTTTTTTTTTGAAGGGGGTACAATTACAATATCAATAACTGTCGGGATATGTCGAGATTAACCCTTAAATGCGCGGTCCGGATATCTACTTCCATGGCGGGAGAATACTACTCCCATAATAAGGGAAAAAAAACTACCCACACATGCATATTGAGGTTGGAGGGAGGTGCCCTAACCATTGTCCTAAAGTGGTTGTGCAAAAAAAATTCACCACTTTTAGTTTCACTTATTACATTTACATACAAGTTAAACAAAAATAAATTAAAATATGTACTTTCATATCTAAACACAGTGACAGTCTTGTAACTCTAGCCATTCCTCTCCCGAAAAACAATATAAATACTCTCAGGTGATTTCAATCAGTAGTAGTCGCATCAGTTGATTGTATACTCTCAGACTGATCAGACCCATCGAGCTTCAAGTATATTGCAGCAAATTGCAAATTTATTCAGTGCTTGAATTGAAAGCAGTTGATTCATTAAACCCCTCACAAAACCCTAAAAAGAATTTAATTTATAAAATCAGAGAGTAAAATCGAAATTTTTTGGGCGCAGAAACAATGCCGCAGGTGAAGATTATAGCGAAGAATTTTATGGACATGGTGGCTTCATTGACCGCCAGAGACCTCGACAAGCTCTACGAGAGCCCCTTCATTTGCGAAGCCATTCTCAGGTATTTTTCCATTTTCGTATCCTTTTCTAGCTGTGATTAAGTAAATTGTGTTTTAGATGTTCGAAGAATACATTAATTGAAGCCAAAAAACTTGTTGAATTTGAGATTTCAAGAAGAAAAATAGAGAAATTACAAGTTTTTATTATTGTTTAATGGTTGGTTGTGATTGTTGTGTTTAGTTGAAGTTGCTGATTTAAAGAGCACTATTGCTCTCCGTGGCTAGCATTAATGTATTTGTTGTTTGTTTTGGATTTTAAGGTCATTGCCGCCTCTAGCGAAGAAGTATGTGTTACAAATGTTGTACATGGATGGTTCAGTACCGGCCAAGTCCATGGAGGAGTGGGTGCTTGCTGATGGTTTGACCAAGCACAGAGTTGCAATCGACCGTTTGGTTCAGTTGAGAATATTTTCAGAGGAAAAGTATGCACCGTTTCTGTTGTTTTTGTAATTTTCTTCTTCGGAAGAACTAAAGAGCCTCTTTTGTTATGAGATATGTGAAGTTTAATTTAGTTTGATGACGTTTTCATACCCTTTTTGGTTTGTCGTCATTAAAGATGTGAGATAGTTAGTTATACCAAGGATTTGACTTTACTTTTAAACCATCTCTTACATACACTGTGTACTGCATTCCATTGGTTGGAACTTTTTCATAGTATAATATGCAGGTCATTTTGTCCTCGGTACACTTGTTTTTGGTTAGAATATTTTGTCTTGTCATTTCGCTTTATATTTTGATTGGGACGTTAGAAAAGTGAAGTGCATTTGTGTTTAAGTTTCTTTTTCTGAAGTTTTTTGTAAAATTATAAGTTTTGTAGTTTTATTGTTACTCCTTTATTTGCAGTCCTTGAATGATGATATCAACCTATTAGTCACCATTTTCAAATGGTTTTGAATTTGACTCTAGGCTTTCTGCTGTATGCTGAAGTTCTTTTATTGGCAGGAAAAAGGAAACTAGTTACAGATTAAATCCAACATTCCAGACTAACCTCCAGAAGCATTTAATATATGGGTGAGTTTTTGGATTCAAATAGTTTGCTGATTGGATTTTTTTTTTTTTTTTTTCACAATTGGATGTTTTTCCACTCTTATTTTTCTTTCTCCTCATTTGGTGGGGGGCTTGTGGTATCAAAATAAAGCAGGAACATTGAGATGAAATTTTCCCTTCTATATATACTCTGTAGCGTCATGTGGAAGAGAGGTTTGTGGATGTCAGTTCATTGATTGTACTGTGTGTTTATAAACTTTCAAATCTGACTGTCCATTTCATCGTCATAAACTTGTAAATATCATTAGTTGACTTAGGATGTGGTTTTTTTCAATTGTACCACATTTAAGTATTATGCATGCAGTTGTTTTATGCCATGAGGTTGCATTGGCCGTTGCCATTAACTTCCCAAGTTTTGTATATAAATACCTTTTATCATGTTTTACTGACAATTGATGAATCTAAACTTGTAGTGGAGCCTTGCCAAGGGAACCAATGCCTTCAAATGTTACTGTCAGACTCCCAACTTTGGAGGAACTTGAGGTCTATGCCCTTGGACAATGGGAGGTGTGAACTCTACACATGTTTAGTGCATTTAAGGATACTTTGTTCCAGTTACAGTCTATGTTATATGGACTGACAAAGAAGAATATTCTTGCAATTGTTTGTTATTCATTTTCATTATTGTTTTGGCTACTGTCTTATGTCTTGTGATTGTGTTAAACCAGTGTTTCTTGCTGCAACTTATTAGTTCAGCCCAAGCTGAAAAGCCGACAAATTTCAGCTCTTCCATGATGAAGGTATTCCAGCGTGGCCTTTTGACTCAGAGGTATTATTTCTTGCTCAGTTTACTTTTTGTGATTAACAATTGAGGATCCTGCTTCTGCCTTCTTATATCGTGTTGTAAATGTCCCCTGTTTACAGGGATAAAGAAGCCCCAAGATTATCGGAGAGCGGTTTTCAATTTTTGGTATGAACGTAAATGATAAGGTTTTTGAATTTCTTATGGCATGTGACTTGTAGAAAGTGTTTTAATATGTGTAAATTTGCAGCTGATGGATACTAGTGCACAGCTCTGGTACATCATTAGAGAATATATCTCCAATTCTCAGGTATAGACTCTTGCGATTCTGTAGATGGTTCTCTCGGCATTGAATTTTTTGATATTACTCTGTGACTGGTGTTTTCTGTCATTGTAAAAATGGAAGTTATGTTCATGATTTGAAGGACAAAAGAAAAAAGTCAAAAACTAACTGATCATTGAATCCCTTTGTGATATCTAATCATTCATATTAGAGCTTTGATTTTCTTTTTGGTTATTAATAGGTTTTTGTGACTAACACATTTTTTTTTAGCAGCATTAGTCTTCTTTTTAATATAATATATGGCTATTATTACTTAATTAGATCTTTATAACGAGAATACCACAAATAATAATTAAATGGTCTTACTTTGGAATTTGTTTGACCGGTTATTGGAAATAAAAGAGCACAAGCTTCTGGTTAGGTCTATTGGATTAACTGGAGTTTGAGGGATTGTGAGACATTAGGTTTGTTCTTTATCATATAAGATTCCAATTTAAATCAATATTTGTCATTTTGCTACAGGAACGAGGTGTAAATCAAGCAGATCTGATTTCATTTCTCTTAGAGCTTAGTTTTCATGTTGCGGGAGAGGTACTATTCATGTAATCTTTTTTTTGTAACCATTCTCTTGATTATTCAATTTACTTTGCTTGGAGAAGTGAGTAAAACTATGTGGCTTCCATTCGGATAATACTTCCCTTTTCAGTAAGAATTAAATATTCTTTTATTCCATTGTTGCTCCTAATACTATCTTTTCTTTTCTTATTCTTTGTTGTGAAATGCTTCTGTTTCTTGCTAATCCTTTTTTCTTCACTATCTCTTGAGTTTCTTTTAGTGTTTTTCCAAGGAATTCTCTAATTAAATGTGAAATCTCAGTTTATCACTGTATTTCTGCTTCTTCATGTTATAGGCATATAATGTAAATACACTGAGTGAGTTACAAAAAAATATGATCAAGGATTTTGCAGACTTGGGATTGGTCAAGCTTCAGCAGGTTCTACTAGTCTTTGCTATAAAACATGCTGATTACACTTGCTCTACTGGAGTTCTGATCTGATTTATGTGTGCATATCCAGGGCAGAAAAGACAGTTGGTTTATACCAACTAAATTAGCTACCAATCTCTCAGTAAGCTTAACAGATTCATCATCACGGAAAGAGGTATATATGCTATTTCTGATATCATTGCCTAACTCTGAATCAAAATTTTAGTAAATAAGCAGAACAGATATAAGCTCAATTACTCTTCAATGTGCAGATAGTGTTAATTATTATTTTGATTTGCGCTGCATGTCTCCAGTATTTTCATTGTGGGGGTTAGTGATGAGAACCTCACTAGGACTAGGAGATTAGAGAGATTGAGAATGAGAGAAGTACATTAGTTTGAGTTTTAATTCTTTTTTAACTAGTTCTTTTGCTATTAGGTTTTTAGTATTAGAATTGTATTAGGTTTGTTATTATTTATTTGCTATTAGAATTGTTTTAGGTTTTTATATTTGTTTCCTATTAGGTCTAGGTTAGGTTAAGGATTTATTATAAATAGGCCAAGTTTGTAATCAATTGGAATAATTCAGATATCAATAAAAGTGAGAGAGACTTCTCTATTTCGGCTTGTGTAAAGCTTGGGCTAGTTCTAAGGCTAATAACCTTGATCTAGATTTATCGGCTTTTTCCGAGACCAAAACTTTGGAAATCGCTTGGGTTAGGGTTAGTTCTCCAACAAGGACTAATTCTAGAGGTTTGATTGGTTAAATTCTTGATTAGTCAAACCAAAACTCCCTAATCTTCCCTAATCTTGGAATTCTATTTCTAGGATTAAGGTTTCAAATTGGGGATTTGGAGAATTTTGACCTAGGTCCTCACAAGTCACGCACACACATGATAGTTGTAAGTTAGATCACCTTATTTAGGGATTCCCAATTCTCTAGAACGCAAGTTATTTAGCCTTTGCCCTAGCCCAAGCCAATCTCGAATGCGAATTCCAAGAAAAGCCGAATAAATCTAGACTCGGGGTATTAGCCCTCGTACTAGCATAAGCTTTACACAAGCCAAAATAAAGAAGTCTCTCTCACTTTTATTGATATCTGAATATTCCAATGATGCGAACCTCACTAGGACTAGGAGATTAGAGAGATTGAGATTGAGATTGAGAGAAGTACATTAGTTTGAGTTGTAATTCAAGTAAAATACCTTAGTTGAGTTTTAATTCTTTTTTAACTAGTTCTTTTGCTATTAGGTTTTTAGTATTAGAATTGTATTAGGTTTGTTATTATTTATTTGCTATTAGAATTGTTTTAGGTTTTTATATTTGTTTTCTATTAGGTCTAGGTTAGGTTAAGGATTTATTATAAATAGGCCAAGTTTGTAATCAATTGGAATAATTCAGATATCAATAAAAGTGAGAGAGAGACTTCTCTATTTCGGCTTGTATAAAGCTTGGGCTAGTACGAGGGCTAATACCCCGAGTCTAGATTTATTCGGCTTTTCTTGGAATTCGCATTCGAGATTGACTTGGGCTAGGGCAAAGGCTAAATAACCTGCGTTCTAGAGAGTTAGTGATCCCTAAATAAGGTGATCTAACTCACAACTATCGTGTGTGTGCGTGACTTGCTTCGCAAGTTAGGACTTGTTGTTGAATCTAGACCTAGGTCCTCAACAGTTAGTTTGAATTAAACCTATTGGAGTTATCTCATTTTTCTTAAATCAATAATTAAGATAGTGAATGTATGTCATAAATTTTGGTATGTAGTTTTTAGTCCTTGGACTTCAGTTATGACTTGAAACAAGTTGCCTTTCACTTTGTACAAGCTAAAATGCTTACTCTTTTAGGTTCTCACTCTTTCCTTTTTCTTCTGTAAATGGGATGTACATTAGTAATTATTTTATGTACTTCATACTATGATTTCTTCTCTTCAGGGATTTGTTGTTGTGGAAACTAACTTCAGGCTGTATGCTTACTCAACATCAAAGTTACACTGTGAAATTTTACGTCTTTTCTCAAGGTAATCCACCCATCTGCTTGATAGGGTTAATATAACTTTTTCTGGCATTCTGCTTTCTTTGGCATTATTTTTTAACTTCATTAAGAAATCAGTGGGTTAATTTGTACGTTGAAAGCATACTACCCTTTCACAGCATTCTGGTGCTTTAATGTTAGTCTCTTTAAAGTATTAATAAGAGCAGACTCCTGAACAATTTTTTTATAGCCATCAGAAGTCATTAACCCCTGCAGAATTTTGCACATACACTTAATGCGGATGAAGAACCAAAACAAATCTTCTTTTTCCTTCGCAAGTAATTGATGCAGATGTGTCGTTCCTTTCCCTCTTTATTAATTTACTTGAGTTTTTCTTTATAATCTGCTCATATTTGTTTATATCCTGCAAACTCTTACTGTCTGCTTGGTATTAGGAAAGTAGTGTGCTGATAATATTGTGCTAATGCATGCAGGATAGAATATCAACTTCCAAACCTTATAGTTGGAGCGATAACAAAAGAAAGCTTGTACGCCGCTTTTGAGAATGGCATTGCAGGAGAACAGGTGAATGGATGACATTAGTAGATCTGTTGATCAGTTTTCCATCTGAGGTTCAACTAAGTACTTTTCAATAAGTCACAGCACATGCATTTTATACGAGTTTCTTCTAGGTGTAAAGGCTACTTAAGAAGCTTATCTACTGGTTTTTATATTTTGGAAGTCTTAATGTGCATGGTTATCTCTCCCGTTTGTAATTCTTGGAGCCATTTTGCATGTAGATAACGGACCTTCATGTTTGCAGATAATTTCTTTCCTTCAACAAAATGCACATCCTCGAGTTGCAGACAGAATACCGTCTGTACCGGAAAATGTTTGTGATCAGGTAGCAACTTTTCTGTATATTCAGCTATTCATTTGACTTATATATTGTAGTTATGGTCTTGTTGAAGTCATGTGAAGAATTTGTGCTTCCCGACCCTCTATTAGAATTGAAGTCACTTCTGCTCTTTGTCAATCAGCAATTTTCTCAATTTCTAATGTTTTAAAGTGTTTCTTTTTTTCTTATGACAGATAAGATTGTGGGAATCAGATCTGAATAGGGTTGAGGCGACCCCTGCTTATTTTTATGATGAATTCCCTTCTAGGGTAAATCTCAAACATCTCACTTTGACAAGATTCTTGTCACCACACTTCGTATTTCAGTGATCATATTGGAGAGTTGTCTTTTATCTGGCAGGATGTCTTTGAAGCTGCTTGTGACTATGCACGAGATCGAAGTGGCTTGCTATGGGAGGATTCAAAGAAAATGCGTCTAGCAGTCAAGGCAGAAATACACACACATATGCGAGAGTTTCTTCGTGGTCAAAGTTAGTCCAGATTTATCTTGTCTTATAACAGTGCAGACTCGGAGAATTCGAAGAATGATAGGGAACCTGTGTGTTGTTGGAGACCCTTTAGGATTATCCTAATCCAGAGTTTTTCTTGTCGCCATTTTAGTTCATGTCTGCGGAGATAAGCTGCCATTTCAGCGCAGTCCAAAACAACACCGGGATACAAAAGACACATTCGATGCTGAAATTAGACTGATGACATAACACTTTTAAGGGAATGTACAAAAAACTCAGAGCTGAGTTTTAAAGAGTGCAAATAGTTATAAGAACCAGTTACACCATGAAAAAATGTACAAACTATAAAGAAAAAGAGCTAACAAAGGTAGTGGGCTGATTATTTTTGGTACAATGGTGCATACATATAATTTGGTTTTCTTTACGGGACCAATCCCGTGAAAAGTGTCACGTAACCTTTAAAATGACCCATTATTCAAATTTGAATGGCCACAATGTGGCTGCTGGTTTGTACTAAAGCTAATCAAAATTCAATTTTAAGGAACCAAATTAAATGCCTTTTGACTTGTTAAGTACAGAGTTTTGTCCTGTCACAACAATGATCATCCAAACATGTAGAAGAAGCGAGATAACTGCAACTAGATCATCGAGACATCTTGACTCGATGAGCACGAGAGACCCTCTTGACTTAACAATTGAGTCAATAATCATTATTGACTCGATAATCAAGATATCATTGACTTGATAATCAAGACAGATAGACTCAATTATCGATACAGAATTTAGCTGGATAATCATATAAGAGGATTTAATTTAATGATGGAGACATAATTAACTCGATAATTGAGATAGGATGGTTTGATTATTATTATATTGGCTAAACTGTGAAAACAATTGACTCGATAATCGAAACATTAATGTCTCGATGGACGAGACATAACTAACTCAATGACGAGGCAATAATAACAAGATTACTGAGACAACAATGACTCGACAACCCTAAATGTCAAATTAGGTCATATATGTTGTTAACAAGGCAAATAACCCAAGAATCAAAGCTATATCCTACTTTTTTAATTTTTTATATAATTTTTTAAAAAAATATATGTAACTTTTTTTTTTGTCATTTTTGAGGAAGAGAAAAAAATAATATGTTATATATATTTTTAAGTGCTAATTGCAATAAAGTATCCTGATGTTTGGCTATATTACAATGAAATCGTGAGTTTAGACTTAATTGCATGTTAGTACCCTACCGTCAGTTGACCAGTCAAATATAACGGTTTGACTTTGACTTTTGTGTAAAATGACATAATTGTCCCTAGTTTTAAAAAATAAATTAAATAAAAATTTAAAAAAATTAAAAAATTAAAATTTTTAAAAATGGATCTCCACCGTCCATCAATCTTGATGGACGGTGGAGATACATTTAAAAAAAAAAATTAAAAAAATCATACAATTAAAAAAGTTTTAAAAAAAAATTATATTAAAATTTTTTTTGGTGTTCTTGGTGGAGATCCAATCAAAAACATCAAGAACAAAACAATAAAAAAAAAAAAAAAAACTTTGTTCAAACCCAGCAACTGGGTTCGTTGCGATGAACTCCATCGCAGATGGAGCTGCGATGGAGCTTCTCCGTCGTCGATGGAGCAGCTATGGAGCGACTGCTCCATCAACGGGAGTAGATCTGCTCTCGTTAATAGAGATCTGGGCAAAATTTTTTTTTTTTTTTTCTAGGTTGAGTTGCGATGGAGCAGCTCCATTGCAACCAAAAATATTTTTTTTTATTTTTTTTATAAATATAATCTCCACCGTCCATCAATTTTGATGGACGGTGGAGATTTATTTAACTTTTTTTATAATTTATAAAAAAAAATTTTATTTTTTTAAAAATTAATTAAGATCAAAAAGACTAAAATACCCTTTGACTATTGGTTGACCGTCAACTCTAACGGTCAACCAGTTAGTGAAGGGTACTAACGTACAATTAATCAGTTAGTTAAGGGTATTAACATGCAATTAAGGCTAAACTCACGATTTCATTGCAATATAGCCAAACGTCAGGGTATTTTATTGCAATTATTCCTATTTTTAATTTAGTTTTTAATTTTTTTTAATGTTTATTTTTTAAATTAAAAAAATATATGTAATTGTTTTTGGAGAAAAAATAAAAAAATAATTTAATTATAGATATAATTTTAATTTGAAGTAGAATTAAAACTATAGTAACTTATGTGGTTAGTTTATAATATTTATTTAAGTAGTTATATTATACAAATTTTAGGGTTAATAATAACTAAAGAGATTAAACTACCCTTCGCTCAATATGTAGACTTTAAAGATAAGGAGTGTTTGTACTAGTTTTAGTCATCTATTTGAAATTTTATTAGTATCACTAAATTCAAGGGAGTTAGTGCAATTAACCCCCTTTTTTTTCTATTTTTAATTAAAATAAAATATGTGATTGTCACTTTCAGTATTCTTCCGAACCAATATCCACGTTGATCAACATTATCGACACTAATCCAGCAGTAACACTTTCCTATACGGCAGCTTCACTTGCTGTCAATATTTGATGTGATAATATTATGCATATACACAACACTAACACGTCTTAATCTAACCTATAAGGTGCACGATTTTATTACTAGAACATATAAGATTATAGTATGGTAAGAGCTTGCTAGGTGCTCCATAAGCGGTTGTGATACCAAATGATACATGTACATTTGATATGGCACCAAAAATATAATTTGGTTTCTTTGAGGAACCAGAATTTCAAATTTCATTTTTTAATTAATATAGAACAGAGATTTTTTTCTTGAAAAAGAATTGTTCGAGTCTGCTGTGCAAAAAATATATGAATTAATTTCCAAGTGTTGCTGCCCAGGATCGAACTGGGGACCTTTAGTGTGTAAGACTAACGTGATAACCACTACACCACAGCAACTTGTTTGTTGAAGGTTCAAGTCATATTTATTACTAACCAAAACACAAGTGTTTTTACACTGCCAGAGACGAAAATGAGGTCTCCACAAATTTGCCAGCTACAAGAAGAGAAAACAGATTGAGAGTTTCGAGGAAATTTCCTGGCTCACACGTAAAACTGCTCTTTACACATGTAGATGTAGTGATGTAAGAATATGATACAATTTCCAAGTTTTATTAACACTTGCATAAATTGGTCATTTTCAAACTTTGCTTACATCTTTAAGACGAGAAAGAAAAAATAACACAAACTAATCAAAGAAAGCTTTGTTCTTCATCAATCTATCAGCTGGGTTGGATAAAAAAAAGGACTTGTGAGAATGGGAAGAATTGCAAGAACTTGCCTGCAGTCATTCATGAAAGCTATGAATCTGATAATGGGAATGGTTGGTGTTGCCATGATCTTGTATGGCTTTTGGATGGTTAGAGTGTGGCAGAGAGACAAGGAAGGATCATCTTCTCATGATTATGACTCTACTGCTCCATGGTAACCTCTCTATGTGCCTTTTTTTTTTTTTTCCCTTTTCTTTTCAAGTGTTAGTTTCATTAATCTTCGGTTATCAATATCTTACAATGTTCTTTTCGCTTTATTTTTTTTTTCTTTTCCCATGTCAAGCAACTAAGTGGGCTAGTGAATAATTAGGAGCATAACACAGAGATTTGGTGTTTTCCATTGTTTGTTTGTTCTGAGAAGAATTTTGAATGGTGACTGGTGATTTAAAAGTTCTTATGCAATTCTATATATTGATTTGCAGGTTTATATACACATTTCTTGGTGTTGGTGTCACCTTTTGCCTCATAACATGCCTGGGTCATATTGCTGCTGCTAGTGCAAATTGTTTTTGCCTTTATTGTGTATCCTTCTTCATTTCAATGTGCTTCCACACACATTATAGTTTTATATGTGTTCAAAAATGCTTTTTTAAAACTGCTTTTATGTGAAAAATGCTTTGTTGTTTAAGTACTTCAAAGTTTCAGAAACACATATTAAGTATTTTCCAATAATCAATATTTAGAAGCAAAAATGAAAGCAGTATATAATAAGCACAAAATGTAGTATTGCTAGCTCTTTTTAACAAATTCTTGTGCAATCCTGGTAAAATTATGTCATGCTAAGCAAAAACTGTGATTGATGTTCTCTCACAACTCAAGTTACTTTTTTCAAGTATTTGTTTACCTTGAGTGGACAAAGTATATGTCGATTATCTGTTTGGTTCTTCTTTTAGAGACTGCAATGGCAGCAGACGTAGTGCTAAATTCTGACTGGGAGAAGGTAACATTATCATAAATTCTCTCTTCCATATATAGCAAAACTGTAGCTTGGTTTCTTGTAGTTAAATTTGCTATGATGCAAATCAGGATTTACCAGAGGATCCAACAGGGAGGTTCCATGATTTCAAAGAATTCGTGGATTCGAACTTTGATACCTTCAAATGGATATCCCTTTTGATCATCTTAGCACAGGTAATTGATTTTGGTTCCGTGATCAGGAGAAGATCTGAATTCCTTGTGAAATCACCTTTGCTCTAACAAAAATATTGTGTTTCAGGGAAGTTCGATTTTGCTGGGGATGGCTCTGAAAGCTCTTGGACCAAACCGGGGCTCCAACTATGACAGTGATGAGGATGAGAACTCTCATGCCAGGCTTCCGCTCATAAATCACCAAGTTCAGCCACCTGCATATGTCATTGGTGATCCGCGCATTGCCCTCAAGAATGACCCTGTTAAACCACCTACATATAATACCTGGAATGTAAATAATATTCATTTTGAACTTACCCAGAATTTTTTTTTTTTCTTTTTAAACTTCTTCAATTGATTCTCATAGCTTCCTGTCCAAGTTGATGAACCTAAGCATGTGTTCTCTATTATTGTTTACAGGCAAACAAGTAAAGAGAGCAGCACCAAAATTTTCCTGAAAGGCGGTGTGCGAGAGATGCAACCATGAATCCGTGATTGAGCATCACCAGCCTGCGCAACGCGAAGCGGGTTTGATGGTAAAAGTTGATAGAAAGATGGAGTTGGATTAGTGCTTTGTACCATTGAGATTAGCTATTTTGTAGCTTGTATGTTTGTACTTTGTATCTTCCATTTTCTTCAATTTTAGTTAATTTTTATATTTTGTAACTAAAAGCATTTAAATGGCTCCTATAAGGATCTATGATCGTAAAATGTAGGGCGAATTACAGAACACCCCTATGGTTTGGTAATATTATACGAATAAATAAGGTTTGGACATATTAATAAAAACTTACCCTGATGTTTCATTGTTGTTTTATGAACATCCCCTATTACCGTCATCTGTCCATTAACATTAGTCTAACAGTGTAAAAGTAAGGGTAAAATGGTAATCTTAGTAGAGTAAGGGTAAAATGATAATCTTAGCAGAGACATCAAATATAATTAATAAAGAGGTACAAAGAATATATTATTTAATTAATTAACCGATTAAAAATTAATATTATATTAAATAATTAAAAATTAATATTAAAAAAATTTGAAAAATTAAATAATAAAAATATAATGGACCAGATGATCTGATCCGTTATTATTTAAAAAAAAAAAATTTATGTTCATTGATGGACCAGATCAATTCTGGTCAAATTAGATAGAGATAATATATCCATTTATCTCCATTTAATGGACCAAATGATCTAATCTATTATTTTTAATATATATATATATTAAACAAAAAAAATTGGTGGATTAGATTAGATTTGGTCCATTATTATTTATTAAAAAAAAACAATAAAACTTAAAAGGGAGATGGAAAGCTCCATCTCCAAAGATTTTTAAAAATCGCTAACGCGCTCCGACGCTTTCATGAGATGGAGTCCGGCTCTCCATGGAGACCGGGCTTCATCTCTCCATCGCTCCATCTCCTCTTTTTTTTTATGTTTCTCAATTTATAGAGTTGATGGAACGATCTGCTCCATCTCCCTATGAATTTTTTTTTTTCCTTGCAATTTTGCAAAAAGGCTATTAGGTTTTTATGCTAATGAGGACCTAGGGATTGTTAAATAATGGGATCCAAGGGGTTCTCAATTATCCTCATCCCAAAACTTTTAGTAAGGTTGTTGATCATAATGTCTTTGGATCAAAGTATTTTGAGCACTATATTTGAGGATGAAGAAGTAGAAGAAGAGGAGGAACATAAAGAGAATGTGGAAGATGAAAAAGTGGAGAAGGTAATAATAGAAAATAGGGTGTGTAAAAAGTATCCCCATTATCAATTCTGCTGCAGGTTCCTTAGCATCTTCTCCTCGTCAACTCGAAGTGACAAACTTTTTTTAAATTTTTTTTAATAAATTATTTAATATAATAAAAAGGGCACATTCTATATTTTTTTTCACTATTTTATCGTTCATTTTTCAAATAGTGAAGGGACAAAATAAGAAAATAATATAGTTTTAGGAGACCAAATAAAATATCTTGTCAAGCAATCTAGCTATTTACTTTTAAGGGTATTTTAGTCTTTTACTACTTTTTTACACTGGAAGAGTAGCGTTAACGGATAGATAACAGCGGCAAGGAATATTCGTGTAACAACAATGAAACATCAGAATAAGTTTCTGTTGATATGCCCAAACCTTATTTATCCGTGTAATTATACCAAACCACAGGGGTATCTGTGTAATTCGCCTTAAAATGCAAAATCTTCATATATCTTAGGTGATCTATACCTTGATCTAAACTTTCTTCTCCAGTCTTGAAATCAACAAACCAAAGGCACTTTGAATAATCAACTCATATCTTTTCAATGTAGTTTTACATTCTTTTAGATCTAAAACTACAGCAAAAATTCTGGCTCCTCGAGAATGATACAAACAATATTAACCAAAGGAGGAGAGGAAAAGAAAGAACAAAAACAAAAGTGGGAGCAGAGCTACTCCGACTTCTGTGGAGCTGACACTTTTCTCTTCATTCGGCTGTATGGTCCGACCGTTCTGTCCATAATATACATATAAATGACCTGGCTCCATGATTTATACGAATCTAAACCCTTGTAATACTCCGGTGCAACCTCGCTCAGCTTGTGGAGCTTGTTTCCGGGAATCCTTGGGAAATCATGGTGCTCGTTGTGGTAACCCACGTGCCATGTTAGATAATTCAGGGGGCCATAGTAAGAATATGTCTCTTGGCTAGGGTTGAAGACATAGTGTTCTGAGATGAAGTGACCGGCCATTGGGTGCATTCCACCCCCAACAAATGTGGAAAGGATCAAATAACCAAAAGCTTTCCAGCCCCAAAAGTAAACCATGGTCGCATCAAGAGAGAACTGAACGGTGAAGTTAATGAACTCCCAATAACCAGGGGGCTTCGGTTTGAGAAACAGGGGTCGGAGAGCATAGAAAAAGAGCTGGAGGAGAACCCATATGGATTTTGTTATGACATTTGTCACGAGATGGGCTTCAGCGCGGCTTGGGACATCCATGTCCATGCCATCTACTCCTTGAAAGCGATGGTGCTCAAGGTGATACTTCTGGAAAGTGACCGACATGGGAACACCAATAGGAAGGTTAGCGAAAATTCCAAGCCAACGGTTGTAGACTGGAGTGGAGAAGGCTAGGTTATGGCTCAGCTCATGTATGGCCAAGAAGAGATTGTGGTTGAGAAAAGAGCCAAAGAAGTACGCGATTGCAAGTATTTTCAGCCAACTTGCATTGTGGAGCATAGTAGCAGTCCACAGCTGAAGCACAACAACCACAATAACCTGCAATGCCACAATACCAAGGAGATGAATATAACTCTAAACCAACTATAGCAGATAACCATTTAAATTGGCAATAAATAGATCATGAACTAAAAGATCACCAACAATCTACATTTATACAGTAATCAGATTTATACAGAACAATGCACAATTCAGCAGAATAATGAAAATTAATTGGTTCTGAGCAGAGTTGGAATGTCTTTGGAGTGCAATACACAAAGGTTTAAGGCTAAATGGAATCCTAAACAATGCCAAGATAATATTAACAACAAACTCATAATTTCCGGCAGTCCAGATAGAGACAATTATCTTATTCGTAGAGTCATCGAGACAAGAATCGGTACTCAAACCACAAGAAGGGTTCTTGCTTCACGCTCACTTTAGAAGAATAGTGATTATTCATCGATTTTATTGTAACGAATCTTTATATTATGATTAAACTTACAGTAACAATCAACAAAATTTTCAAACTGTGACAAGAAAATTCTATTGACACAGATGAGAATGGATGAAAAGGACAAGCACATATGGATGAGGACAAAATTTGGATTTTTAGATAGGGAATACAGCAAGGAATGTAGAAAATCCCAGATTGAATTCTAACAAAATTAAATTAAAAAGAAAAAAAAGCATTATAATCTACAGGAAACAGCAATTGCCCATCACATAAAACTGGCAAATCAATATGCAGAGATTATTGAAGAGAAAGGCAATCGAGAAGCACAACCAAAAGAATCCCACTTTATAAAATAAAGTGAAAAGCCCAAAATTTTGAACAATGTGATGCATGTAATGACATCAAAAACAAAAACCCTCCTCAAAAGCCCAAAGCAAAACAATCAAACCTGAATTTTCCAAACAGCCCAATCTGCATTATCACATCAGATCTTAAAAAAACAAAGAAGAAAAAAAAAACTCGAATCAAATCAAAACAAAACATCCACAACAGCAAACATACATTGATGAATTAAACACAAACAAAAGAGAAAAAAAGAAAAAAAAGAAGAGACCTTGAGAAGAGCAGATGAATCAGGGCCATAAAGCTCCTTGATTTGAGGATACTGAGAGAGGATCTGACGGCGCCTGGACGCATGAGGCTCGTCCGTATAGGACCAGTAAAAATCTGTCGCCATTACTCCTTCCTCATCCACCTCTCTCTTCTCCCCCATCTCTCTCTCTCTCTCTCTCTCTCTCTCTCTCTCAATCTATATCTCTCTCTCTCTCTCCCTCTCTCTCTCTCTCTACAAACTTCTGTTTTATGTTATATATACACAAATTCTCTCTCCCGCCCGTGTTATTTGGTCTCAAATTAGCTTTAAACAGGGAGAAAAATTGAATGGTTTTTTAAAAAAAAGAAAATATAAAAATAACAGGACAAGAAAGTGAGGACCGACTGAGGAGGGTCTCTAGCTATAATTAGTGTGTGTGTTCTGTTATTTTGATTTTCTCTGTCTTGTTTTGTTAACGTTATGCGACTGGACCATGTTCCTTGCTGCTTTCCAGTTCACAGCTGGGATTTGGACTCTTGCCAACTATTTTTTTTTTTTTTCTCTGCTTTTTTGACCTATTTCTACTATTTTTCTCATCGGTTCACTAACGTGATCCGATCATGATTTCTAGCTTTTTAGTTATGTGAATCAGCGGCCTATATCTATCCATGCATCCGTGATCCGCCACTATTATTATCCTATTACACAATAATTAAATTAATTTAATTAATTATTCATATTACATACATAACATGATATGAATAATTATAATATATTACATACAGAACATGCAAGTTTTTCTCATTTCGAAACTATTAATGGTAGTTTTGTTAGTAAATTATCCTACTAGAAGTAGTTTTTCAGCTCTTTACATCCGCCTATAAACACGAACAAAAAAATTATTGTGTGCACTCAAACCCACTAATAACATGTCACTTATTACATTTAACATAGTTTTATTTGGGTTTCGGGATGTCAAAAAAGATATTTTAAGATTGTTAATCCGGGAGAATAATTTTGATAGGTTTATAAATGAATCATATTTAGAGTTGAATTTTAATAGAGTTTCATGTACATATGGATCTAAAAATCATTATTTTAAATTCAATCTTAATATTAATTTGACTTTTGAATAGAATATCATTCATATTAGAATCACATTCTTATATACTCTTAAGGGGTTGGGTCATATATTCAAATTAAATGATTGAGACAGTAATCATAAGTAACTCATAAATAAATAAATCTCAGCCATTGCACAAATTGACACGATTTAAATTGATAGATAGACTAATAAAACCAATTTGAAGACTAAGATGTCCTTTCTTTTTTTAATATATTTAAAAAAAATTAAAACTGAAAATGAACTGTTTTTAAATATAAATATTTAAATAAAAGATAAATTTAAAAATAGTAATTATAAAAAAAGTATTATAATTATAACAAAAAATATTATAATTATATTTCAATAATTTGGTAAGTTTTAAGCATTAAATGATAAAACAGAATTTTTTTATTTTTTATTAAATAATTTTAAAAATAAATAAAATAAGTCTAAATCAAATTAATAAACTGCCACCAACTACACTCAAATCTGATAAAAAAATGTTCATTCAATTTGGGTGCCGTGGGCCAGGTGGCCATGACAAGTAGTCATGACTCATGAACACAACAAATGAAGTCAAATGCAAGCAGGGAGAAACATGCAAAAAGATTTTTTTGACAAAAAAAACATCATTACTATTTATTTTAAGAAAGTGCTCATTGTTCAAAACAGATCTAAACTGCTTATGTAAAACTACTCAGAAGCCCTTGATAAAATGTATTTCACATAGAGAGATGCTTCAATAAAACTGGCCGTATGTATCCAATCCAATTATATGGTACATTTCACATTGAGAGATACTTCAATAAGTCTGAACATATACATTCAATCTAATTACAATACTATACTGTGTAGCATCATGCATATATACCTTTCGTAATTGGTTATTCATGTCGTATGACATGATCGTAGTGGGTTGGGCATAATACCCTCGACGCACTAAGCATTTCTCAGAGCGAGAGAAGGAAAAAATAAATAAATAAACACTTTCCACATAACCTGTCCAGAAAACATATTACCCCAGAATTCATACATTATCAGATGAAGTTGCTCACAGGAACAGAATATGAAATTACTTTTTTATTCTGGAAACTCCCTGCAAGTTAAAAGCCATTTAACTTCTCTAAAGTGAGAAAATATTTATACAAATTAACAGATGCCAGAAAAGATTTGGGAAAGCTTTTCTCATAAAGCAAATTTCCAAGCTATACAAACATGTACATATGTACTAAATACAGTTTATGAACCTCTTTCTAATTAAACTATCTCAACTTCACCACCAGCCCACAATATCTCTGGCCGGGTTTCTTCTTCTTAACAGAAGCGGGAAGAAAGCACTGCAGATCTAAGTTAACTAAATTTGCCGAAAGAATTTTCGGTCTTTATGTAGCCAAAATAAAATGGTAGGGAATTACTCACTTGGTGACCAGAAAATATAGTGGTTTCAGAATGTACTTAGCTTGCCTTATCTTAGGTGCGAATCGTATGTGTCAAAAAGGTTATCAGGAACAATCAGCGGCAATTTGTCTATATACATGAAGAGCCTTCTAAGATTCTCCCGTGTGACTGTTGCTGGATCGATTATGTCCCTGCTGTCCATAAAAACCCAAAGATCACAGGAGTTTACTCTCTTGAGACTGTCACGACAAAAGGGGCAGGACTGCGACCTTGTTCGCCTGCAAATCGATGCAACAAATCCTTAGTAACATCTATATGAACTAAAATATTACGAAAGGCTACAGTAATTGGTCAACTAAAAGAAAAGATTGGCATCTACTTCATAAAGCATAGAAAACCAAGTCTTTAAACAATGACGTAATCGTGTCTATGGCTAAATCATTGAATGGCCAGTCTGCAGTTTGCTCATCCTTAAAGCCATTCTTAAAAGGATGTTGAACAGTAGAAAATTGAAGGGGCAATTAGTGCCTACGAACAAAAACTGAGGTATGCACAGGCCTCTAAATAGCCCAACGTATTACCCTATAAGATGTGTTCTGATGCCAAAAGCCAGTTCAAATGATGAAATCAATTTCACCCTACCAAATACAATAGCCAAAATTGCCAGGACAAACTCATGTTGTCAGTGAGTGTAAAGATATCTTCCAGCAATTTTCTAGAGTTATTGCAGTGGTATAACTCCAAACAATAGGTAATGAGGAATAGATAAATCCCTACAGTTCAAACACAAAAATGCACACACAAAGATGCAATAAACGTATGTATCTAATGTAATAAAAGAGAGTGAGAAAGGATGGAACACAGAAAATACTCTTTAAGACTATTTGAACTACTGGTTGAATAGGTATTAACCGAGTAATATACCATAAGCAAAAAGTAGCTACACGATGGACTGAATAAAGCAACCTACAAAATATCATACACAGTGCATCTGTAAATATTTCACAAAACAGAGATAATCGATAACCATGGGATCAACACACCACTTCAGAAGAGATACCATGTTCAGTATACCTAGAATGATCAAAACAAGTGACGTTAACATCCAACTTCTACAAAGAGCAAAAAATGTAACACTTTAAGCAGATCATCTGTCTGCTGCAAGTATCACCAAATTACTTGGTGGTCTAAATATAACCACTAAACTGGCTTGGCTACAAAGTTGGCAAATTCAGCACAAGATTCAATTTGAAATTGAGCAATCTGAACTGGAAATGCAATCAAACTTGTCCATCCATTTACAATCAATAACCATTGCCCTGCTTCCATAAATTACCCAGAAATAATGTCATAGAATAGCGAATTTCACATGTACATGAACCTTGTTCAGAAATAACTGAGTGACGTTGAACTATAAGAACTGCCAAGCAACTAACTTTTAAGTCATGACAATGTTCTGATCCATTTCCCAAAAAGGAAAATCTTGCAACTTATATCGACATTGAACCAGAATTTAACTTATTTTCCCAAAGGTAAAACAGTTCTTCCAGTTCTTCAAAAGCCCAAAACTCAGGGTACCATTTGATGTACTATTCGAACAGATCAAAGACTGGATCCAGCTCTCTGCATTTTTAGTACAATATATTCGGCGAACCCAACATATCAAAAGAAAAGGCAGTGTAATGGGATCGTAGGATATTTTCTTCTGTAAAAGGAAATGACAGAAAATATCATGGACATCCCTAAAATATCCATTCTCTGAATCCCATATGCTTCACCCTAATAAGCTATAATTATAACTTCCTAAAATTCAAGATACTCAAAATTATACAAGATTCTACAAGTACAACCTAGGGCCTTCAAGACATTTTTAAAGCCCGTGTATATTAAACCACCTGTTTCAAATTATTTCCTTCCTCATCTTTCTCTCTTCCACCTTACATCCCATTTATATTTCCAAATGCTATTACAAAGTAAAAAAATAATAATAATAATAATGAAATTTTACCAGGAAATTTAATTTTTAATATATATTAGTAAAATATATTTTGAGGTTCTTTATGTAAGACAATTTTGATTGCTTCCAAATTTGAGGTTCTTTATAGCAGGACAGTGTCACTAATTTATTTGGTGAATATAAAAACTACAATCACATAAAGCAAGATTAAGGTTGGAGTTTCAAGGTCTCCAAGAGATTGATAAGAGTGTGAGAAGGGGATATATAGTAAGGTTGGAGTTTCAAGGTCTCCAAGAGATTGATAGAGTGTGAGAAGGGGATATATATATACATATATATATATAGAGAGAGAGAGAGAGAGAGACTTAGAGAGGTACCATTCACGGTAACATTTCAAGCACATGGCATGGTTGCAGTTGGGCAACACAATCTTACTGTTCATCTCCATGCAGATTCCGCATTCTTCTTCTCTTTCAATGTCTATATCAGTATGTTGCCTGTGTTCCTCATCATCTCTTCTTCGGTACCTTTCCATGCATACTGCCTTCTGCTTCTTATCTTCTGTATCAGTGACACCTCTTGGCAGTTGCAGTAAAGAGGGATAAATTACAGCTGGCCACAGCAGGAATATTAATTCAGTAAGATAACAAAACCTAAAGGCTACTTAAGTTAGTAATCACACCAAAATACTTAAGATGGATAAAATGTACCATAAAACTCTCTAATGCTTGCTTTCCTTTCATGGGTAGACATAGTAGTTGTGCCATCCACATAAACCTGCAAAGTTGCTAAGGTCTTCCATTATCAATCATTAAAAAATAAATAAATAATAGAATATCATTTAAACTTAAATCAACCTTGTAGATTAGTATTCTTAACAGTCCAAGGGCTCCGGCAAGGTGGCAGTCTGTCCACTGCACTAAAAAGAGGAAAAGGTGTGCAGCTGGACTGTATGACATTCTCATCTGAAGGCAGGCACCATCATAATCCCTTGGAAAATCTGATGCCCTGGAAACAGCATCGTAGTACAAGAATTTGAACAAAATTGTACAAAATGTATTAGTGCACACACCAATAGATGTTGCACGGTAAATGTACTTTCAAAGAAGACTTCTAATATTCGAAAAGATATATTTTCAACAAACCAACCTTTTAAAACTTCACATTACAACATTCTTGCGAAAATTAATAAACCATTGTTACTACACATGAAACGCACACAAAACGTTTAAAAGTAAAGCTTGATTTGATTACTCAAAATACAAGTAAGAAAGACATGTAAAACATGATAATAGATTGATAACTGCAGGAGCTGGGACCAGTAAATCATAATCTGATCCTCAATGCCCATAGCAGAAATCACAAATTAAATATCCAAAATAATGTCACAACACTATAACCAAGTGGAACCCATTGGCCACGTGAATCCAGGAGAACACTATCTATCAAAGATAATGAAAATGACCACACAAACACAGACACAGTCACTACATGCTACGATAATATTGAGTGCATTAATAGAAAAACTTAAGCTAATACATATATATCTACTCCAAGTAAAAAAGAAAAGAAAAACAACCTTAATAGAAGAACTGAAGAACTTAAGCTAATACAATTATAAAAAAAAAAAAACCATAGAAACCTGGATGCTCCAAAAAAATCACCCATACCATATATTCAAACAGTGAGCAAAATAAAAAAAAAACTCAAAATTGAAAAAAAAAACCAAATTTATATCAAAATCACATTATTTCAAGGGTTAAAAAAAAGTCCAACTTGCAGGAACAAGAATTAAATGCAATTCAGTAGCAGCATCTAGGAGAGAGAAAGGACTTGGGAAAATTATAAAAAATTTGAGACTCGGGTATTTTAGGAGACTTCACTAAAAAGGAAACTCAAAACTGAAATCAGATTCATAATCTGAAAACCAAAAAAAAAATTTGACAATCTATCAAGCCAAACAATAAAATTAAGTACCAATTATAAGAATGAAACAGAAACTCCACAAAAAAAATTTTCTTTTTTCCAGACGCAAACCGGGAAAAAAAACATACAGAGTATTGGCATGTTGAATATCGGCTTCGAGAACTTTGAGAGAATCCTTAAACGACTTTCGCATGGAACCCACGTACATCTCCAAGTCGTCGTCGTCAACAACAACAACAAAAAAATGAAAAATCGAAACCCTAAAATTCTCTCAATAGAGAGAGCGAGTGAGGTTTTGTTGTGCGAGGTTTTAAGGAAGGGCGGGTGGGTGGGTGGGTGTATGTAGGTGTTGGTGGAGCTTTCTATTCAGTTCTTGAAAGCCAAGACGAGTATAGAGAGAGAGAGAGAGAGGGAGACGTGGCGAAGTGGGCTGTCGTGGAGCGTGTAAAACTGACGATTTAAAAACAAGCGAGTGAGTTGAGTTGAGTCCGTGACTCATTGTCAGTGACGCACCAACCTTATCCAGTCTCTCTCACTTTGTATTTATTTATTTTTTATTTTTCGGGTTCTTTGTCTGCCACTTTAACCTTTGCTTTCGGTAGAAGCTTTATTTCTACGCAATCATGACTGTTACATATTTTCTTTCTCAAATTTTGCCCCTCTTCTTTCCTTTTTTTTACATTGTCTTTTGGAAATTATGGAGAGAGAGTTTTTCTCTCTTTTTGTATGTAATAGAATAGGGTCCTGTTACGTATTTAAAAATAAAAACTACTAATTTTGATTGTAACCAAGACTTTCACGTATGATTACGGAATTTCTTTTAAGGAAATTCACCGTATTTTTTTTCTTTTTTTGAATGAAAAATTCACCGTATTGTTAAGAAGAAGATATATGAGCACTTTAGGAAATTAGAAATAAAAGGTCAAGGGAAATTGAGAATTAAAAAAGTAAACAGGAAATTTAATTCATAATCTACTGTAATTTGATTCCTATCAGTTTTAGTAAATACTGTAATAATAAATCTTTTATTTAGATTTCTCATTAATTTAGGTGAAGATAGAGGATATTAGTAGTCAGAATTATTCTTTTTTTTAATGGAGTACGATTATAATATTAATAACTATCGAATCTGTCGAAATCAATTATTAACGTGCGGTCCGGATATTTACTCCCATAACGGAAGATATCTACTCTCACAATAAGAGGAGAAAACTACCCATACATATTGGTAAATATACATGGTAGGACCCTCACTACTAAGGTGAGAGGGAGATACACTAATCACTATACTATAAGTGGTAAATATCCATATTGACAAGTTTCTGATTTCTACTAAGTCAATCGTAGGTGTCAGGCTGTCGCGCTATTGTTGAGTCTTCCTAGGTCTTTCACACTTACCCCGGGGTTAGCTGCTCAACGGACGTTCGAAATTGTACAGCGTGAATGTATTGGCACGAAGGAGTTCTCGTCGAATCATGGCTCTTCTCGGCGAAAGGAAAGGAAGTGGTTTGTCATCAAAATGTTGCCACTTTGATTTATAATCTTATGTGGTAGGACTTGGAGCGTTTTTACTCATAACAACTACCAACCTTAAAAATTAGCTCAAAATTTAATTATGTAACTAAGGTGTCTTTTGACTTATATTTCTTACATAAATGAATGATATAATAACGATAAATAATTTAACACATTATTTAAAAAAAAATAAATTATCACACCTTGGATTGTCTAGCGACTCGAACTAAGGCACTATCAACCTTAATTTTTATTTTTATTTTCTGTTAACTAGCAATATTGGTAGAAAAAAAAAAGTAAGTTCAAATAGTATGAAAAGATACTAAAAGACCCTATAATCGTAAGTTAATGATTGAATTATTACCTATCGAATGAGTCTTCAGTCTTCAGCTCCTTCTTTGTAGGAGCACAATGGCTCTAATGAAGTGGTCCAACACTTCATCACGTTCCCTAAGGATTAAGAACGTGACCTATGAAGTTACAATCGTCAAATCGAGTCATGGTCGAGTGTTAGATGGAAGCCTCGGCCAAGCTCGACTACATATACTGGTTTGGTCCTTAAACTCATCACTCAATATTCTACATTGTTACACCATCTATTTTGAGTGATCAGAGTTCTAGAAGAACCAAAAACGTGAAAGAAAACAATGATATTGCATTAATGGCATGAAGTATGTTTTCTGGGCATATTTTTAATTTTCGATCCTTGTTTAAGTTTTATTCCGCATTTAGGATCGTATTTATACTTACATTTGGTATCAAAACATGTTTAAATCTATGTCTTGGTGTTTTTGTGTATTGCTGTGATCATCTCTGTTTCATGGCCGAAAATTTCAAAAAAAATGAATTTTGTTTTTTAGTTGTTTTTAATGCAAAATATTATTATAAATCCTTAAAATATTAATTTTCTAAGAATTTTGTGATTGAAAACAATGTTTTTACCCGCCAAAATAGTATTTTACTACCATGTTTTGGCTTTTGAGTCCGTAGGTTGGAATCGGGTCTGTGTGACTCTGTTGAAGGTTGAAAATGATTATGTTTTCTAAATCGCCATTTGTTCTATCATTTTGAAATAGCTTCTTTTGTGTCAGTTTTGCAAAAATGAGCTTTACTTTAGTTAGTTCTTCAAAAATTCCCTTTACTTATGTTAGTTTTGTAAAAATACCCTTTTCTTCTTCAATTTTGTAAAAATGCCATTTTTCTTCTACCGATTTTGAAAAATACCATTTTTCCTATTGTTTTGCAAAAATGACACAGTTTTGCATCCAGATTTTTTGAAACAAAAATTTATTTATTTATTTATTTTTGAAAATTTTGCACAATTTAATTCTTGGACTTTTATTTTGTTTTATGCCTATTTTGATTTTGTATATGTTATTTATGAATATTTATAATAATATATGTAATATTAGGATGAATTAAATTGTGTAAATTTATCAATATTTATATTTAAAATTATGGGAATAATTATGCATAGTAATAACATGTTAGTTAAAGTTATTTTTATGAAATATATTATTTTCATATTAAGTTATTCTTTTTATGCTTGAAAATATTGTTTTACATAATATTATGTTTAATTATGTAATTATTAAGTTTTATTATGAGAATAATTAAGTACATAAAATTAACATAATATACATTAAATTATGATTAAATTATGGAATATAGGAATATTCTCATAGAACTTAAAAAAAATTAAGCATAAAAGAAAATAATGTCTAAGTGATCCATATAATTTTAGTTAATTAGAGGATAGCCACAACATCTTTAAATAAATAAAATTATATAGTATGACTAATTAGGATCACATAAAGAAAATTTAGACATTAATTATAATTAATTATTTACTTAACTCATAATTCTTAAAGGTACATTATGATTATAATTTAAATTTTTTATCTTTGATTAAACTTTAAGATAAAACTATTAAATTATTTACTTAATTTACAGTTCCTATAGGTAAGTTATGAATAACTTGATATTTTATTCTAATTAATTATCTAAATATAATAAACTTAATTATCTCACTTAATTATCTATTTTTATTTTTTTAACTCGCATGGTCCTACTTTTTTCAAAATATATCAATTTAGTCTCTATAACCAAAATTTTAACGGTCTAACCAAATATGAAGTATAAATTAATCATATTACATTTTTTAATTAAATTAACAAGATGATTTTACCCTCTATTTTTTTTATATTTTAACAATTTTACCTATTTGGATAGTTTAATAAAAAAATTAATATGTGTTATAAAAACTTAAATTAAAAAAAATACTTAAAAATGATTATATAAAAAATAAATATTATAAATTCATTAAAAAATTAAAAATAACAACATTTATTAAAAATAAAAATAAAATTCAAGATTGAACACTTATAAAACTTAAAATTTAGTTAAAAAAATTAAAATGTTAAAATATTATATACATATTTTAGAGTATATTATATAGTATATATACATTATATATAAATAAAATATAATAATAAAATTATAATATATATACACAAAATTATATTATAAAAATAAAAATATAATAACAAAACTGCAATATATATAAATTTATTATATATATATATGTATGTATTAAATTACTAAATTTTGAGTTATATAAGTATTCAATTTTGAATTTTATTTTATTTTTAATAAAATTTATCATATTTATTTTATTATTTAATTCTTTTTAAGTCTTTTTTAAATAAATTTTTATAACATATATTAATTTCTTATTGGACTATCCAAATAAGGTAAAGTTGTTAAAAAATTAAAGGATAAAAACGTTATTCTAATTTAATAATTTGATAAAAAAGTGTAAGATAGCTAATTTATACTTTTTGTCAGTTTTAACCGTTAAAATTTTGGTCATAGGGACTAAATTGATATATTTTGAAAAAGATAGGGACCATGTGTGTTAAAAAAAAGCAAAAGTAAGATCAAAAAGTGATATTTTAAAATATATTAGAGACCAAATTGATAATTATCTGAGGTACTTGGTTGTAGTTTAAGGAAAAGTGCGATTTTATTATAATACGACCAAACGTTAGAGTATTCCATTACAATTTATCCTTCTATTTATTGTATATTAGAATTCAGAAAGGAACAAATGAATGTCAACAATTTGAATAGAATCTTTGTCAAGGACCACGTCAGCTATATATGTTATTCTTTTTTTTTTTTAGCAATATTACCAGATCGAAAGAATGATTCCTTCAAGTCAACCCAATATGTATACACCAATTTTGGTAACTACTCAAACCGAAAAATAATATACAAAAACTAGACGTGCAATTTTATTTTGGTTAGGTTTTGTTTGATAAATTCACGGCGAGTTTATTAATCGAAAAAGTAATGAGTAAAAGTTAATTAATTTTTTATTTGTAATTACAGTAAGAGTAATTCTATATATATCACCCTAAATCTTAACTCTTCAATCTCAATTCTCAACACACATGATAACTGAGGTCGTACTACTTATTCAATTGTCAACTTATCATTCACTTAAAACTTAATTAATAAGTAGTGTCACCTCAGTTGTCATATGTGTTAGGATTGAAGAGTTGAGATTTAGGGTGAGATGTATAGCATTATTGTTACAACAATTATTAAAAATCGTTATGAATTAAATTACATGGATTCCACATATAAATCAAAAATTAAGTTTAGGGGTATATTTAGTCTATAATTTGTTAGAATTTAAAAATCCATTAAAATATGAGTGTATTCAATCCGGATTTTGACAAACTTTTAAAAGGTCCATCGAAATCTGGGTGTATTCAGTCCAAATTTTTAAAAAGTCGATCAAAATTTAGATGTATTCAATCCAGACTTTTAAAAAATCCATTGAAATCTAGGTTTATTAAAAAAAAGTCATTGACTTTGCAGATTTTATTTAAGTGATGGAATTTGATGAATTTTTAATGGATATAAAATGAAAAATATAAATAAAAAGTCACATGACAAGTCTGGCCTTATTCCCATAGAATTTGATGGATATTAAACTATTATTAATCAAATTCTTTTTTTTTTTCAAGTCTCATCATTAAAATCCATCCAGTTCCATATAAATCTGTGGAAAAGTTCAACAAACTATATATATAATTCTTATAAAATATACATGAAATATATGAGTCCACCAAAATTTATCACTTAAAAAAAAATTCATCAAACTCCAACAATTCTAGATTGAATACACTCCCTTAAGTTTCCCTATAAATTAAGTTCACTTTCATAATTATATTTCCAATGAAACTCGATTCATTTATGTTTTCATTTTCGATTAATAAAGATACTCTTAAGAAGAATTTGTCTTTGCAAGTGTGCAACATTTTTCAAGAATTTGACATTTAGCAAACTCGTGAAGGACAAGAGAGTTAAAACTATTTTAAGTGCCTCTTTTTGTCAAAAACAAGAGTTTGTTAGATGGGAGTTATAATTTCTTAAAATATTTGATTCACAATTCAAATTTAAATTTACAAAAATTCTATAAGAAAAAAGAAGATCAATCATTATATGTGCGGCTGTGGTAACTCGAATATTTACTCCCACAATCGAGAAATATATACTCACACAATATAAGGAGAAAACTTTTCATACATACTAGTGACGTTTGGTATTGTACTAAAAAGTGTTTTCCATGTTCACGGGATATAAAATTTCATATCACTATATGAACATATTTCAAATAGAGTAAATAACACTCAGAACCCTCAATGTTTGGTCTTATACAAGCAGAAATAATATTTGAGTTTATTGGTAAAGATCTCTCATGCTGTTAGTCAAATTTTATCTAATTTAACGATTAATCATGTTTGACCGTAAAAAAGACCAAAATACTACCCAAAATAATATATAAATTACTAAAATTTATTAAATAAAAAAATAGTTAAGATCTCCACCATCCACCTTAACTAGTTTTTTTATTTATTATTTAATAAATTTTAATAATATTATATATTATTTTGGGCTTAACTATTTTTTCTTTTTTTTATTTAATAAATTTTAGTAATTTTATATATTATGTTAAAGGCATTTTGGTTTTTTTTAGAGTCAAACCCGATCAATCATTAAATTGAATAAAATTTGATTAACGGTAAGGGAGGTTTTTGCCAATAAATTCAAAAATTATTTTTACTTGTAAAAGAGTAAATCTTTGGGTTATCGGTGTTATTTGTTCTTTTATATAACACTTAAACAAAATATGGGTATTTATGTAATTATATAAAAATATAAGTTAACAGGTGTAAGAGGAATAGGAGCAGGGAAATAATATTTATAAAAATAAGGGCTAATTACACTAATACCCCTGAGGTTTGTTCTTTTTATACATGCTGATAACTTTTACTTTTATTGTACAAACATTCCCCGAAAAAAATTAACCAAACAATTAACTAATTAAAAAATTAACGTTTTTTATGGAATAACGAAATTACCCTTAAACATGACTGTTTGGTGGAAAATAAAATTATTTGATGTGACAGCTGACTGAAAGTCTGATTATGTGGGTCCTACCAACTTTTATGAAATTATATTGACATAAATGCCCTTATACTATTTGTAAATACCATTAATTTATTTTGAAAGTTGACTGTTGGATGAAATTGTTTAAAACCTGACCATTGAATTTTTTTGACTGTTGGTGTGGAAACAGTCACTTGAAAATTGTTATATATATATCGGTCCATTTG
Organism: Xanthoceras sorbifolium; assembly: GCA_003430845.1. Taxonomy (NCBI): domain Eukaryota; kingdom Viridiplantae; phylum Streptophyta; class Magnoliopsida; order Sapindales; family Sapindaceae; genus Xanthoceras; species Xanthoceras sorbifolium. The sequence goes on from CM010618.1 coordinate 6,924,433, forward strand.
TGTTACACCTTGATAATTTCTTTTCATATTTTTATTTCATTGTTTCTCTTGCAAACTAAATTTTTTTTCTTACAAATTAAATCTTCATCTTTTCATTTCTATTTATCTTCCATACTTAATTTATTTTTCTTACAAGTTAACTATTTGCAGTGGTAGATATGAAAGCTTCATACAACAATGTTAGTAATGAAATTAATGGCAGTTTGATAAAATTCAAGAATAGGTAGTGTAGCTGTAGTAGAAGGGCTGGTGTAAGAATTTCATAGTCAATATCAAATTCATCCAAGTTATATTCTTCTGTGAAAAATGAAGATGTAGTTATTACTCATTTTAGTGTCCTGATGAAGATGAATTTCCAGCAATTGATAATGAAGATAAATGAAGTGCACAAGTTTGGAGAAAAACCAGACACTGACAAGACTTATTGAATATATAGTTATTAAATGCTTAGAAAAAATAAGGAAGTAAAATCAAAGAATTGAGGAAAGCAACAACAATGTCAAACAATTACAATTTCTGAATTTGGTTTTTACTTTATTTTTTGTGTTTGCTGTAACAATGTATATTGTAATACTTATTATATCAAGGAAATAAACATTCTTGCATTCGTAAAAACTCATTCAATGAAATAATATCTTATCAATTTTGATTCACTTGTATTAATATCCAACATCATATGTTGCACATGTACAAAACCTTACATAAAAGTCTATTATTGGCCTTGTACAATTGCCAGCATACATATTACTAGGCATGGCCAAAGGAACCGGACCGGCGGTTCCGGTTCCGGAACCGCCGGTTCCGGTTCCAAATTTTCATCAACCGGAACCGGGACCGGGGAGGTCCCGGTCCCGGTTCCGGTTGGAACCGGGAGGAACCGCCCGGTTCGGTTCCTCCACGGTTTTTTTGGAACCGGCGGTTCAACCGCCGGTTGAACCGCCGGTTCCAAACCGCCGGAACCGGCAAAATAAAAAAAAAATTAGAAAATAAAAATTAAAAATAAATTAATAAAAAAAATTAAATATATAAAAATGAAATAAAATTTTAATAATATTATAAAACTATAAAATTAAATAAATAAATAAAAAATTAGGGCTTGCACTTAATTTTACCTCAATTAAGCTGCCTACGTATCCTCTAGGAGAAATCAAAGCCCACGTAGTTCTTTTACCTGTTATGTTTCGAATGTGATCAATCGTCGCTTGTTCCTTCGGTTGCCGTTGTATCATCGTTAGTGTCAAAAAAGTCATTGTCGTCGGACACTAGATCCAATTCTTGCTGCCGGTATGTGGCCTTGGTCCAGTCGTCAACACAGACCTGGATCTGTATTGAGTCAGGACTGAGCAATGCTCGTCTCTCGTCCAGAACATTGCCACCTGCACTAAATTCCTGTTCGACGGCAACGGTCGAGACAGGGGTTCCAAAAATTTGTTTGGCAATGATGGCCAAAATTGGAAAGTTAGTTGCGTGCTCCCTCCACCACTGCAGGACGTTAAAGTCTGGGGTGTCCAAAAACTCAAAGGAGGTGTTTATGTAAACATCAACCTCTGAAACATAGGTTGATGAAGACGAACTCGCCGACGTCCTTGCTTTTTTGGTAAACACGCTTGCCCCTAACTTCCTTAATGTGGAGGGAAAGCGCGAATGACTAGTACTACCGCTTTCGCTTGGTTCCGATTGTTGAACATTAATGTTCAACGAGGGACCGTAAACAGAACGATATTCGTCATACAGTGAATAAAATAAATTCCTAACATTATTATATAAACCACTAACATCTATGTCTATTATCCCTAGAGATTGGTAATAAAGTGTAAAAAATTCATATAAACTATTAAATTTATTCCTAGGGTCAAAAACTGATGCAAGAGTATAAATTACAGGAATGTCCCTATAATAGTTTATCCATCTTTCTCGCATTGCATAAACACACGGAACTAATTCATTTATTTGTGAACATTCATTAAGTGCACCTACAATATTAAGGGCTTCAAATAAAAATAAATGTGAAGTTGGATAATATATACCGGATAAAGAAGTTGTTGCATCATGAAAAACTTTTAAAAGCATGCAAATTTTTGTACAAACATCCCAATGGTGTTCATATAAATTAATGGTATTAACATTATGCTGCATAAATCTAACTAATAATTCTCTATACTCGTAGCTTTCACAAAGCAACTTATATGTGGAGTTCCAACGAGTTGGAACATCACGGGAAAACCTAATTGGACGTTTCCCGTTAGCTTTACAATACCTAGCCCATTGTTTCATAGTGCTAGGATGTTTCCACAAATAGTATAGAGCATCCCTAATTGGTGTAATCCACTCATATAGTGTTTGCAAACCATGTTGTACACATATATTTAAAACATGGCAAACACATCTTTGATGAAAAAATCTACCGCCAAAATAGGGTTGACACAATTGAATTAATTGTGGAACGGCGGCAGTATTATTTGCAGCATTATCAAAACCAATTGCAAAAATTTTACTCTCAATACAATATTCTTCAAAAATAATTTTCATTAATTTATAAATATTATCAGCAGTATGGGTGTCATCAAAAACTCTAAATGCCAATATTCGTTTTTGCAAATCCCATGATTGGTCAACGAAATGGCAAGTGAGTCCTAAGTATGAATGTTTTTGCCAATGATCACTCCAGATATCGGCACAAACAGACACACGACCCGGATAATTTTGAAAATATTTTACTAAAGCTTTTTTTTCTTTTTTATAAATATCACACATAGTACGTTTTAATGTGGTCCTAGGTACTCTACATGCAGCGGGATTTAAAGCATTATGACAGTATTTTAAAAAGCCAGTTTTTTCCCCAAAACTAAAGGGGAGATGTTCAGTTGCTACCATTCTTGCTAATTGGTCCCTATTATTTTGATCAGTATATTTAAATAAAGGATGGTTAGGGGATGTGTACCTTCCAATTTGGTGTTGTCCTCGCTGATGGTGAGCTTCGGCTGGATGTTTGCTGTTGATATGCTTCCAATATGTCCCGTACCCTCCGGATTTGTTCCATTTAAAATCTTTGGAACAATAATTGCAAACCACTATAACTAAACCATCCCTCTCCACCCTCTTCATATGAACTTTAAAAAGTTCAGATTTGTACTTTGACAAATCTGGCTGCCCCTGCGGCAATTGTACGGTTTCACTTGGAATTGGATTTGGGAGGTTTGGAGCAGAGGAGGGACCACCGCCAGAAGAGGGATGAGAATGATCAGGATTAAAATTAATAGGAGTTTCATTACCAAAAATTACCTCCTCAAATTCTCTTTCTCTTTCTTGCAGGTATTCAGCAAAATTGCGATCGTTGTTGAATTCTGGGAAAGGGCGACTTTGCACTTCTTGAACATTTAAATCCGGTACCTCCTCATTTTGCTCAGCGTTTCTGTTGGAAACGGACCTTCGGCCTCCGGAAATAGATCTTCGACCTCCGGAAATAGATTTTCGACCTCCAGAAATAGATGGCCTTGATGGTGATGCCATTATAAATTTATAAAATAATGTGTTTAAACAAATAATGAAAACAATTGAAGTAGTGAAAAATAATAGCAAGATTGAGAGAATGAGAGAATTAGAAAAATATTGAGAGAATTAGAGATGAGAGAAATATTGAGAGAATGAGAGAATTGTGTAATTGAATTGGAGAATTGATGGGGTTTATATAGTTTTTTGGATTGGGAAAAAATTAATATTTTTAAAATTTTAGGGGTTAACTTGTAATTTTTTAGGGGGTGTTTTGGTAATTTTACTAGGGAGCCGTTGAACAACGGCTCCCTAGTAAAGGGTTACATTGCTGCCACCTAGCAGCTGCCAGGTGGCAGCATATGGCCGTTGGCCACAGTCACACACTGTGGCCAACGGCCAATTTTTTTTAAATTTGTTTTTTTTTTTTTTTTTTTTTTAAAAAAAAAAAAAAAAACCGTAACCGAACCGGAACCGCCCGAACCGGGCGGTTCCGTGAACCGCCGGTTCCAAACCGGCGGTTCCGGTTATTTTTTTGGGGAAACCGGAACCGGGACCGACTGTCCCGGTTCCGGATCCCGGTTCCGGAACCGGTTTTGAACCGGAACCTAAGGTTCCGGTTCAAAACCGCCGGTTCGGTTCGAACCGCCCGGTTCGAACCGAACCGTGGCCATGTCTACATATTACTAATCAAAAGCATGAAACAAATTGGTACCCATCAACCAAATGTCCAACAAAATGTGAATGTGTGCAAAATACTTGCCTATACACCCTATGTTGTCTACACAAAAATTCCAAAAAATTTCACATCCCGCATCAATAAAAACTGTATGGTACATTACCTGGTTCACTATAACTTACCCTTTATCAAAAATTTAAAAACTGATAATGAAAAATTTCTAATAAACGTTAATATTTCAAACTCAAACTAATAGCCTCTATCAAATTATACAAACACTAAAATTTTTAACAAACACAAACGTAAATTATACAAAAATTAAAACACTGTCAGTCATAAATTTTAAAACCAATAATCAATTTAAGAACAAAAATAAATTATTAATACTTCAAATTAAAACTAAAACCTCAATCGTTCAAACAAAAAAAAACATAAATTTCTGAAAAATAAATAATACTTTTTACATACTTGTATATAAAATCGAAACCAAAAAAATCAAATATAACACATTTTTTTTTAATTATTCATCAACCAACAAATTACTCTGAAAAACCCAACCATGAAATCCAATAAAGAAGATGAATCGTTAACAAATTTTAATTATTCACCAACCAACAAATGTTTTTAAAGAATCATTACATGTAAACTATGCAAACAGAGGGAAAGAAAAAATTGCACATTTTTAAACTTCAATCGCGTTCTTCGGTTTTAAAACTATCTGCAGAGTGGATAAATTTTTTCTTCAACTTCAGAGACAAATTTTTTCTCTTCATAAGATGAACGGGTTTCTTCAACTTCAGAGGAAACCAGTTGCTTCGTGCAAGAAATAAATGAAGAACAAACTGACCAATAAGAAGAAGAATGGGTGATAACAGGCAAAGAGTCACGACTTTCTGACTTGATTGGACTACATTTAATGCATTAATACACTATTCATTACTTTTTATTAATTTTCTTCCTAAAATAATGTAAAGTGTAATGATTACATTTCTTTATTTGATCAAAGTAAAATATAAGTTTGCCCTTGTTACGGTAACGAGACGTTAACTTTTTAATTAGTTAACCGTTTGGTTAATTTTTTTCAGAGAATATTTGTACAATAAAAGTAAAAATTGTCAGTATAAAAAAATCAAACTTAAAGAGTATGAGTGTAATTAACCCTAAAAACAAAAATGGCCTAGTAGGTTTGGTTAAGAAGAGACATACATATATTGTTGTCCAAATATAACTATTCTTACAATAGTTTAACAAAATAAAAAATCTTATCTTATCTGAATTATTATCCAACAAAGAGATAAACCGTATCTATATTAATCTATGTATATAAATGATTCTTTTCAATATAATTTTTTTTAATACATGTTGAGAAAATACCAATTAAAATAAATTGGAATCGTGACTAGTCATGGCCATTGGAACCGAACCAGCGGTTCCTGTTTCGGAACCGCTGGTTTCGGTTCCTTTTTTTGTCTAACCGGAACCGGGACCGGGGAGGTCCCGGTTCCGGTTCCGGTTGGAACTAGGGGGGAACCGGCCCCCCCGGTTCTTTTGGAAAGTTGAACCGCCGGTTGAACCGCTGGTTCCAAAATCGGAACTGGCCCATATAAAAAAAATTTTTGAATTTTTTTTTTCAAATTAAAAAATTAAAAAAGTTAATAAAAAGTCAAAAAAATTAAACTAATGAATAAACCAAAGGTAATAAATCATTGTGGATGGACAATTAAAACTTTAGAAGTGTGTACATATATATATATGCAAAGGTAGTTTAAAAAATATATTCACTTTCAATGTGGGATTGGTTATATATATAGATAAGTAAAGATGGTTCAAGTCTTGTGCACTTTCAATGTGGGATTTGAGAATATAGTTAAAAATGGTCTACACTAGTCCCACATTGAAAGTAAAAGAGAAGTGTAGGAGATGAAGTTTTATATAAAATGATAGTAAATAGTCTCACATTGAAAAGAAAATTGTAGTGTAGAAAGTTGAGTGCTTATAAGTAGTCCCACATTGAAAAAAAAAAAAAAGTGTAGGAAGTTGAGTGCTTATAAAAGGGATAAGCATTTGTTGGGTTATGACTTAAGTGATATGTGGCGCAATATACTCATGTTTATTTATAAATTATTATATGGCCTAACATTGTTGGGATATATATATAATTTTATATATATATATATATAAAATTATATATATATTTGTTATATATTTGTTTATATATATATATAATTATATATATATATATATTAGTGAAAATTAAAAAGTTTTTTTATTATTTTTTTTAAAAAAAAAATCGGGAACCTAACCGGGCGGTTCCGTAAACCGCCGGTTCCTAACCGGCGGTTCCGACTTTTTTTTAAGGCTAACCGGAACCGGGACCGGTTGTCCCGGTTCCGGAACCGGTTTTGAATCGGAACCTAAGGTTCCGGTTCAAAACCGCCGATTCAGTTCGAACCGCCCGGTTCGAACCAAACCGGGGCCATCCCTAATCGTGACAACATATAGTCCATGTTAAAGTTCTTACATATATAAGTCCGTTGTATTCTTCGGTTTTTCTTTGTTTTTATTTTAAGAATATATATTTAATAAAATAAATTATATATATGAGCTAATTGCATCGTCCTCCCCTAAGATTTTGTTAACTACAAATGAAGTCAACTTTATCATTTATTGACATTACCTTCTCTGCCCTTAATAAAATTTAGTAAAATTTGGATAAACACATCCCCTATCCAGGAAAGTTATTTGTCAAAAAATCCAAAAGTTAACTAACGGAATGGGAGATTTTTGTCAATAAACCTAAAAATTGACTCTGCCTGTAATTGAGCAAACTTCAGAGAAGGTAGACATTATTTACTCTATATATTATAGCATGTACAGTGGTAGGACTTAAATTTAAGATATTGTCAAAATGAATGAAAGAACTTTTATTGGTAAGGCATATTAAACACTGGAAAGTGAAAATAAAATGTTGCTAAGTAAATCTTAAGATGGGATTTACTTTAATAATAATATTTTAAAAGTTTTTATATATATATATATATATATATATATTATTTTTATGGGAATAAAAATCAACTAAAGATTATAAAATAGATTTAAAGATATTCTTCAATCATTGAGAAAACACTTTTAGGGGACGTTTATTTGCTGGGATTGGTAAGGATTGGTTTATTTTAAACCCAATCCTTTGTTTGTTTTGTGCATGGGATTGGATTTCTCTAATCCCATGTACAAAATTAACCTGTCCCGCCTGGAAGCATGGGACAATTTGTCTCATGCCTTTATTTTTTTAACTTTTTTTAATATTAAATTTATATAAAATATAAAATATATATTATTAAAAATAAAATTTTTAATATTTATAAAAAAAATAAACATTATTTATAATATATTTTTATATTGAATTAATTACTATAATATATTTTATTTATAATTAATTTTAAAATATTTATATTTTATTTAGATTTATTTTAAATAACTTTAATTCAATTATATAATATTTTAAAAAAATTATTTTATATGAAATTAATTTAATCAAATATGATTTTATCCAATCTCATTCTACACCAAATAAGGAACGATACTATTTTTAATCCTATCCATATTACACCAAACACATCACAGTACTAATTAGTCTAACCAATCTAATTCAATATCATAAAAATAGTCCAATCTAATCCCGCGCATCAAACGCACCATTAATGATACAACCAACCTCTCGTACATTTAAAAAATTAATAAATAAAAAACTATCGCACATATATTTTATTGAACTTAAAAATATGTAAACACAACTAGTTGAGGTATATTTATATAAATGAGTTTGTGAGTTTAAATTGTAGGTTTTTAAAATTTCTGATTAATTGTAATAATTAATATATATATATATATATATATTCAAACAAAAATTGATTTCATAAAAACAACTTTAAAAGTAATTGATAAAGTGCAACACTCTACCTACCTTTTCGATTCAATCATAAAAATGTCAGATTAATTAAATTCTATTGAATATATATTAAAATATATCAAATTATTTATTTATTTTTCAATATAATTAAGAATTTATAATTTATATTAAAATAGTTATTAGTTTGATAATAATATGAACCACGTAATAGATCCAACCTCCTATTCGGACTCGGCCCATAAAATCATCCCAAGTTTTCAGTCCAATAAAGTTTGGGCCTGATATCCTCTCAAAGTCTTTTTTTTTTTTTTTTTTTTTCATTTGAGCCTGTACGAATTTGTGCGTCTCGATACTCAAATCCAACCTACCCAATCATAAGGTTTGGATGTGGATTAGCAGTCGTTTCATTCAGAGAAAATTATACAAACTCCCTCAGAATTAGAATTAGGTAATATTAGACATTAATAATAATTTTTACTATAATTATATAAATATTTTTAATAATATATTAATTAACAGATATACTAATTATTGACTAACTGATTAAAGAGTGTAGTTATTAAATTATTGTTCGATTTGGTCAAATTGTCCTTAAAATAATTATTTTTCGGTTTATAATAAGTCAAACTATTCTTCAAATAATAATTTAATAATTTTTATTAAAAATAAAATAATAATTAAATAATTATCTAAGGGCAATTTGATCATTTTATGATTTAAAGTCAGGCAAATTTCTGCAGTTAATAAATTATAAGAAATGTTTGTATAGTAAAAGTTATCGTTGAATACAATATTATTTAATCTAGGAGAGTTTGTGCAATTTTTGCTTTGATTTATTTGACATCTCTAGTTAAGTGTAAAATGCATCAAGATTATTATCGTTGTTATTTTTTAATTTTATTTTGTAAAACAATAAAAAGAAAAAAGAAAAATCAACAAATTTTAACATATACATATTATTCAATTTTTATTTTGCTAGATTGAATGATCTACTCAAGAAAAAAAGAAAATCCAAATATTTGCACTTGTTCGGATTAAAAATTCGACATGCAGCTGTGCTCTAAAATGAAACTATAAAAATATAGATAAATTGTAATAAAATATCCTAATATTTGGATATATTATAATATAACCATATTTTTATTTAAATTATAATTTAACATCTTATATAATTACCAATTTAACCCGTAATTTATTTAAAAATATCACCTTTTTTTTATATATTTTTATTTTTTTAACTCACATTATTTTAATTTTTTTTAAATACATTAATTTAATTCTTATGATCAAAATTTTGATGGTCAAACCTGATAAAATGTATAAATTGATCATTTTATCATTTGTTTTTGTTAAATTAGAATAATTTTTTTACCCTCAAATATTTTAACAATTTTACGTAATTAGGTAGTCAAGTAAAAAATTGTATGTATTATAAAAAAAAAATATTTGGATATATATTTTAAGGCAAACATTATTGTGGTCATAATTTTTTTAAAATATTACTTTTTAACTGATATTTTCACTTTTAACGGTCCCTAACTTTTTAAAAATTCATTTATTTAATCGTTTTGTTAAAAATTTATTTATTTAATCGTTTTGTTAGTCAACAGTTAGTCAAACTTAATAATGTTAGAGGTATTTCAGTCTTTATATATAAAAATAAAAATTAAAGTTAAAAAAATAAAAAATAAAAAATTATTAAATAAAAATAAAATAATAAAAATTGAAAATTGAAAAAATTGAAATTTTTTTTAAAAGATAATTAAAAATTACTTTTAATAATTTCTTTATTTTTTAAAATAATAATTAAAAATTTATAATTTTTTAAAAATAATAATATCTCCTCTCCTAATATTTAAAAAAAATAACTTTTTGTATTATTTTTAACTTTTAATTTATTATTATTTATTTTTATATATAAAATTTATTTTAATATTGTAATACTAATTTAAAGAGTTATTTTAAATTATTATATTATCATAAATTAGTAATTATTGTACTAATTTTCTTTTTATTTTTTAAATATTTTTAATTTTAGTGTTAATTAATTAATTTATATATTTTTTATATTTACATATTTTTCTTATAAATTTTGTGTATTTTATAATTTTAATTTTTTTTTGGACACGTGTTAGATTTTTATTGTACGTACAAGTTAATGTTAATTTATTAAATTTTAAAAAATAGAGGGTAAAATCGTAATTTTTACTTAATAATTTAAAGTTAAGGGTAAAATGATCAATGTGTATATTCTGTCATATTTGACTGTCAAAAATTTGATCAAAGGACTAAATTAATAAATTTTTAAAAAGTTAGGGATCATACGAACTAAAAATATAAATATTGGTTAAAAAGTTAAAAGATTAAAATAATTTTTACCCTTCTTTTTAATTATTTAATTTTAAAAAATAATTTTTTTTTATTTAATTTAATATTTTAAGTAAAAATAATTATATTATTTTTTTATATTAATTTAATAAATTAATAATAAAATAATAATATATAATTAAAATTAAACCCATAATTTTATTACAATATTATTAAAATTAAATTATTTTATTACAATTCGCCCTTTTCAATTAAAATTTCAGAATAAGCCGGAACATTGACGTGTTGGACGAAAATAGCCTTCTAGCCCAATCACTGTAGCTGAAATCACAAACTCCTGAGAGAAGCTGTTGTTTTTTTTGTTGATATGTGAAGAAGTGGAACCCGTCCGTACAATAAATAATATCCTCTGAGGAAAATTTTGAAATGAATGCTTTTATATTTGTAAATTCTATTAATAGTTACTCAAACATTCTAATTATTTCTCCACAAAGTTTTCCTTTTCGATTTCCGTCTCTTTCTCGGGAAAATCAGAGGTTTCTTCGTTGCATTTCGCGCGCAAAATGTCTTCCCTATCCAAGAGCCTCGAATCCCTCTCTCGTCAGAGCTTCTTCGTCGGCCAACTCAGCTGGTTACGGTGGATGGGACGATCTGAGACTCGGTGGCGACTCCACCAACTCCAGTGAGTCAACTCAATTCCGTAATTTCTTAGTTTCAATTGGAATTGATGATAAGAAGCATGCCTTTACGTTTGTTTTAGGGCTTGTTTGTGCTCTGGTCATTTCTAGAGTTAGGGTTTCTTCGATAATTGTGTTTCCAGCTTCGGTTTTGGTTTTTGCAATTGGGTTCTCATTTGGTTTTGTTCGTGGTGGGTGTTTAAATACAAGTAAGAGGAGGTCGAAAGAGGACATTTTTAGGGTTTATAGTGAGAAATTGAAGAGTTTAGTGGATTTCTTTTATGGGTTTGATGGTAGAGTTAGTAAGTTAAAAAGTGATATACAAAGAGCTATTGATAGTAATAAGGTTACCGTAAGCGATTTAGAAAATTATTATAACGTAATGGAATCAATAAAGCTATCAGCTTCAAATGCCAGAGATGTTGTTGAGGCTTATATTGTGAATGTGGAGAATTCTAACAATGTGTCAGTAGAGAACAACAAATCGAATAAAAAGAGCAAAGAGATTGGTGAAGTAGGGTTTGAGTTGTTGCAATTTCTTAGTGGTTTGTCTGGAAAAAAAGTGGTTAATTCCAAGCCCAACAAAGTGAAAGATAATGTTAAGCAGGGAACTGTGCAGAATGTGGTAAACGATCAGAATCGGGGACATAATATAAGTCCTCGGGAGGAAGAAAGGTTATTCTGTCCTCTAAATGACAATAGAGGAACTGTGGATTCAAGTTTTTCACCACATTCTTCAATCAAGACTGCCTTGGATCAAGACGGGGATAGAAGAATGAAGATGGATTTGCGAGAAGAAAAAATGAGTTTGGGGAAGATGGGTGCAAGTGCCAAGGGATTTATTGAGAGCGAAGAGTATAGTTACCGGAATAGCAGGTTGCAGTTCATGAATAATCCTGACTCCTTAAATATGGATCGTACTAATGGAACTAGAGCATGGGAATCCCATAATAATTTGCTTGACTCGGTGGATTTTAGAGTCAGCTGGAAACATACGAAAAGTGAAACTTCTTTTGTACAAGAACAGATGCTCAAGAAATCAAATGGAGCCTATAGGTCTTCTGATGACAATGACAATGAGATTTTCAGGTCCCGCTTCAGAGAAAAGAAGGTGAATACTGAACATGATTCTTCTGTGGTTGAACAGCTGTCTGCTCAAGGGAGTGAGACTGGTTTCTCTTCGTCTTCATCTTTGACAGATGATGTAGTGTTTGATCGGTATGTTACAGAAGCTAATGATCTTCTGAAACAAGCCAAAGAGTGTATAAGGAGTAGTTCGGATCAAGAGCACGCAGAGATCATATTGTACAAGTCTGCCAAGTTGCTTTCTAAAGCCATAGCTATGAAGCCAATGAGTCTGTTGGCTGTCGGTCAGTTAGGCAACACTTATCTTCTTCATGGAGAACTAAAACTACATATTAGCCGTGAGCTGCGAAGTCTTCTTTCAAGAAGTGACCCCTTATCTGTTGAGGAACAGAAAAGAGTGCTCAAGGGGATAGATTACCAGTTAGCAAGTAAAGGTGAGATAGCAACTGTCCTTGTTAACGTGTGTGAAGAATGTGAAGAACTCCTTGTGAAGGCTGGCAGAAAATATAGGTTCGCATTGTCAATTGATGGGAATGATGTGCGAGCCCTGTATAATTGGGGCCTTGCTCTCTCTTTCCGCGCACAACTAATTGCAGATATTGGACCTGTAAGCATCCTCACCTGGCATAATTAGCTTATTCATTGTCATTTCTATAATATTTCTAACAAACAAGACCGTCAGCAGTCAGGTTGGCAAACTTGGTTTTCCTTTGGTTGTAGAACCAATCAAGTGAGAGCACTTGTCTTACCTGATTTATACTTATTTTGCCTTCAGGATGAGAGGATTGTTTTCTCATATTGAATCTATTATTAACTATAATATCTATCTCACAATTGACTGGATTGGAAATTAGATTGAACTAACTCACTTCTGTCTTTCAAATTCTAGGAAGCAGCTTTTGATGCTGACAAAGTATTCTTGGCTGCAATTGATAAGTTTGATGCTATGATGTCCAAAGGCAATGTTTATGCACCTGACGGTAAGTTTAATTTCTTTATTTATCTGTCAGATGAATGTACTATCGTTGCAAGGCTTTCCTTTTTAGATAGGAGGTTCCGAGGTTGTCAGGCTTCCAAACTGTATACGGTCATGAGAAATGTGAAATTTTAAACTGAAAACTTATGGCACTAAAGCTTATTACTTACCTTAACTAACTGCAAAAAATGGATGTGGTGTTCAGAGCTATATGACTACCTTTCTTAAAACTCCAAGGGACATTAAAATGTCATAGTTGCAACATGTATATCAAAGACTTTTCTGTAAGTTTACTCCTGTCCCTGTGATCCCTTGACATGGACATGAATGTAATTTTTTGACGTGGATTTGTCAAAGACTGCATTTTCAAAAATCTCAACTGGAGAACATGGCAATACATATGCATGTTTGCTATCATTATATCAGAATTATAAATATGATTTTGTGTTTATTTATTTATAGAATAACAATATGAAGATTGCAAGTATGTGATAGGTTAGTGTGCATAGCAACTCCACAAATTAAACACATTTTATGAAGGGGCATCTTCATGTATTAAGTTTCGGACACTGGTGGACTCAAAAGTCGTGCAAATGTTTTGTCATCAACTTTGTGATTTTTCTTTGCATTAACATCTGCAATGAATTCACTATTGAGGAAGTATGAAATTTTGCTCGACTTTAATATGTATGAACTGCAGCTTTATTCAGATGGGGTGTAGTATTGCAGCAAAGGTCTCGCTTACGGCCAAGTAATAGCAAAGAGAAGGTGAAGCTGCTACAGCAGGCTGCAAGACTATATGAAGATGTACTTCATATGGACTCTGACAATCTCCAAGTAAGAGAAGCATTGTTGTCATGTATGTCTGAACTTGATTATGGTCGCTTTTAGTGGTCAGTAACAAAATATTATCTGATCTATCAGTTCGTTGTTTAGTCACTCCTCCCTGTTTTCTCACTGGCCCTGTTTTGGTTTTGGTTTATGGGTTTCTTGTTACCTAGTCCGCCCCACAAAATGTTTGCAAGCAACAAATAATGTTTGATAATAAAAGAAAGATGATGGAACGATTATTGCTTTGAGTTACCATCAAGTTACATGACAATTCTGTAAAAATTCTTGCTGTTCATGCACGCAAAGATCTTATCAAGTATATGATAGAAACAAAATTAGAACAATTTAGTATGCTGTTAGGCCTTTAGTTATGTTTAATATTTTAAAAATTATTCTTGTATTCACCTTGACATCATCATTAATTTGTCAATGCACACCTTCTTTACTTGGATATTTAGTGAATCAACAACAATCTCAAAGACCTGAAAGCCATATCTTAGTTCACTTGAATCTTTAATGTACTTTTATTAGTGTTAGGAGTCTTAATACCCACTGAAATCTTAATTTCAGTGATTTTGTATTGTCTTGTTTGTTTTTTTTTTTTATATTTTATTTCTGAATTTAATATATTTATATCTGAAATAAAAAGGCACAATTCTTGTCTCGTACATCTGAAATTGAGAAATCACAATAATCCCTTTAAACTCAAAACAAATTATAATATCATTATAATTTTTTTAAAAAAAGAAAGGGTAAAGTCTCACTGGAGACTAACGGCCTCTTGCTGCAGGAGACCTCCACCTTACCAGAGGAGGCAGCTGATGGCCTCCTGGTATAAGTATATTAATAGAAGACAGAGAAGGCCCATGTCTCAACATGAAAATATCTTAATTTATGATAATAATAAACTCAAACAATAATTTTCATTTCTGTATTACTTTTATTATAATTAAATTCATAATAATTTGGATTTGATTTATTAAATAAAAACTAATTTAATAATAAATATGTATATAATAAAATAGAGTATAAATATAAAAACAAAAATAATTCAAAGTTTGAACTAAGATTAAAAAGAAAAACTACCAAGTATACAAACTCTATACAGCATCTACAGAATTCTGGGAGGAAAATTCTCTGTTGTCCGAACACAAAGCAGAATAGAGAGAAACGCAGTAAAGAACACCATTTTCACACCTAAATTGGTGTTTTTCTTTTTGTTTAACCCATATAATCATTTAGATTTTCACAGGTTTAGATTTGATTTATGAGAATTTCCATAGGCTTAATGTTCAAGTCTCAAACCAACCACTATATCTTTCCCTCTCTTACTTGAAAAAATTTGTTGATTAAATTTGGCGGTTATGAGTTGTATTCTCAGTTTCTGCCTTAACCACATAGCTCAAACGTTCCCGGAAAACTCTCACCATCCCTGTAAAGGTAACAATTCCGGTCAAGGTCCCATCCTCCTCGACAACCCACACATAACTCACACGGCGTGAGAGTGCCTGAATCATCACTGCCACCAACGAGTTCCATGGATGGCAAACAATTCCCTCTGACCACCTTACAACCCTAGTCGAATACCTTCCAAATCCCCCACTTCTTCCCGAGCAAGTGCTAGATTCCTCGTCCGATGAGGACAGGTTGGATGACGTGGAAGATGAAAATCCCGAGTCATCGTCCATCAGCTCTAGGGAAGCTTCCATGTTCCTCTCTTCCAGCCTCTCCTTAACCAACCTAATCAACTCCTGCGGTGGTCCACCGTAGTCTATATACGCCATCAGATCACCAATTGAGAGAGTAGCTATTGCAGCCGCCACGTTCTCATCACAAGAGTTGAGTGTGGAAGGCGAGATTTCGTCTATCAATTTTCCTTCTTCATCGACAACAGCTACAGAGGTTTGCATAACGAGTGATTTCTGGATAAGGGGCAATGCAGAGGCCGCGGTGTCTTCTAACTGGACAGTAAGAACATTGTCTTTGTCAATGATGTTGAGAGACTCGATAGGGTGATTAGGGGCGGGGCTGATGAGTCCGATATGATTGAATAAGTATCTGATTATGTCCTCCTGGGTGAGCCAGCAGTACTCACGGTTGTTGTGGATGGTGGAACTTGAGGAGGGTTTGTGGATGAACTTTTTTCTTGTCAGTAGTGGTATGACAAGGTTCTGTGCGCCTTCTAAGAGCAGTTCTATTGCGTCCAATAAGCTGAAAATCATAAGAGAACTAATTAGATAAACATATCTTGGAATTAACTTGCACCTGATACGTATGTACCAGGAAAGGAAAGAGTAACAAACCTTGCATTGGGTTCCAAATGCTTAACAATTCCAGAACCCTTAGAAATGAGAACCGAGACAGGAGATTGGAGGGCGGTTCCAGGATTCAACAAATTCTCCTTTTTACTCAAGAAGCAAATGATATCTACCATGCAAATCTTGCCTACACATTTACACGAATCCTCAACGTTGATTTCACCACCGTTGGTAGCCGCCGCCGCCGCTGCGGCTTTCGCTTTCCGCCACGAATGCTCACAGCTCCAAACACTCAAGTAGCTCTCGTCGGACCTCTTGAGAGCCGACAAGGCGTCGGCGACGGCGGAGGAGACCGAAAGCGACCTCAGCGCAGGCTTCCCGATGCATAACTCAGAAATCTCATGCCCTAATAATCTCGCTGCCATGCACAAGCACGACACAGAACAACAAAAATTTTCCCACAGAGAGAGAGCGCGAACGAGAGATAGATGAGAGAGTTGCGTTCGAGAGAGATATGGAGAGTTTTCTAGAGCGATACAGAGAGGACGAGAAACGCGACCTGTTTTTTCTAATTAAAGAAAAAATAAATAAATGGAATTTTAGTTGGAGATAAAAAGGGAAGGGTGGTTAGGGTTTTATATATATATATATATATATATATATATATATATAAAGCAAAGACGGTTACCGGGAATACCCGGTCAAGCAAAAATACGGACTTGGTACTGGCCTACTGGGGGTGGGGGTCCAGTATTGAAAGTGGGGTTTGAGTTTTGACAGATTGCGAAACCCGAAATGGTTGTGGGTCCGAGATATTTGGAGGGCATTGTATTGTATTTACAGCCTTTCGGGTTCAGAAACGGCCAGCTTTGATTTTTTTAATTTTTATTTTTTATGGTCACTAAAATTGGCCCTGGCTCTGGTTGGCCGTGGAAAAGACTCATCTTTTGTTAGTTTCTATACTGACTCGCTCTGTATTTAAGGTTTTTTTTTGGTTGCCTTGCTATCACATTTTAAAAATCTTGGTTTCAAGGTCTTTTATTGTTTGTTTTACTATATTATGAGATCTAATATGTGACATGTGATACTAAATTTTAGGATATTTATAATGTGTGACACCAAATTTTATAATATTTTAATATTAAAAAAAGTATTTTTATAGAATATTAAAATTTTTTATATTCTAATATTATTAATAACAAATTGGTGTAAGGAGTATTTTTAGAGAATATTCTATTATTTATATAATATTAATTAATTTTTATTTAATAATTTATACAAAATTAATTAATTTTTTAAATAATTTATTCTTAAATAATTAATTATATAATATTAAAAAATAATTATTCATATAATTAGATACATATTTTTTTCTAATAATTATTTAAAATTATTGTTATCGTGTATTTTATTATTAAATTATATTTTAATTTACTCTATTTTATAGTTTAATTTCGAATGTGTATTTAATTTCACTTAATTTTAATGTTATTATTTTTATTATATTGCTGTATTTTTATATTATAATTA
Organism: Xanthoceras sorbifolium; assembly: GCA_003430845.1. NCBI lineage: Eukaryota > Viridiplantae > Streptophyta > Magnoliopsida > Sapindales > Sapindaceae > Xanthoceras > Xanthoceras sorbifolium. The sequence continues at coordinate 6,942,197 of CM010618.1, forward strand.
TTAAAAAATTAATTTTAAATAAAAAATTTAGAGACATATTAATGTATGGGTAGTTTTCTCCCTTTATTATGGGAGTAGATATTTGGGCTACGCGTAGGTACTATAGTAACACCAATTTTTTTTTTTTTTTTTTAAGTTGTGATTTGGTGCTCCATTAAAGGTGGCCTAACAAATTGTCAATTGTTCATTACCACAATTTACTAAGAGTAGAAAATTTTAGTTTGAGTAGTGTCATTATCATACTTTTACTTACTAAGTTCAACTTACAATCAATATATGTTTGAGCAATACAATGACTATAAAATTGTTACGAGCCCATATTCACTAATTATAATATTAGTGGTTAGTATAAAACTTGTTAAGCATCTTCCTTTTGCAAGCCAGTTTTAAGGGTGAGTGTTACCTAGTGGGTTCAATCAAGTAGTATTAGAGTCTGCACCATATGCATCCACACGCACAATGCACGAACAGGGCGACCTAAGGAAGGCTGCTACCTGATGCGGGATCCTCAGAGTCACCCAGCTGGAAATGATGAGCCCCCGTGGACGTCGGCTGCAGAAGCGTGGTGAAATTTTATGATCTCACATCTACTAAGTATGAGATTAGTGGTTGGTATATAATTTACTAAGCACCCTCCTTTTACAAGCCTTTTTTAAGGGTGAGTTCTACCTAATGAGTTCATATCAAAAATCCTAAATGGGGTAGTCTCGTTATCATACTTTCACTCAACACGTGCAACTTATGACCGATATGTGTTATCAATAAACTATTTGTTAAATCTAATAAGTTCAATATATTTAAATTTTAAATTTTTTTTTAAATTATAATTTTAAGATTTTAGAGAAAGATATATGATTTAAATCTACAACCTCAACGTGTGGGTGTGAGGACACTAAGCCAACTCAGTTTTAATATGTTTTGTGTATGAAAAAAAAAAACCCAAATAGGTTTGAAATTATTATTTTATACATATTTAAATTAATTTTTGTAAGTATGATTGTATATTCATATAATAATTCGAATCCATGCGATAGATTTAGTATGATCGACAATTTTTTTTTTTAAAGGAGCATAAATTCAACATTAATAACTGTCGAAACCTACCGAGATTAATCACTAAACGTGCAGTTCGAATATCTACTCTATAACGGGAGATATCTACTCTCACAATAAGAGAAGACATTTACTCTCACAATAAGAGGAGACATCTACTCCCATAATAAAGGGAGAAAATTACCTATACATGATAGTATGTGCATAGTGAATATTAAACCCCTCACTATTGAGATGGGAGGAAAGTGCACTAACTACCTTACAATTGTTGGTCGAAATAAATTATAAATAATTGTTTAGATTTAATAGATAAGATTATTGAGTTTATGATATGATTTTTTTTAATATTAGTCGTTTGTTTAGAATTATCTAGAAGTAGTTATGAATAATTGATTGGTTAGGTTGACTGTCAATAGAATAAATACGTATCTTAGATTAATTATTGTAGGGCATACCCACAAGATTTGTTTCGTGTATAGATTAGATGCTTTTCAAGTCCTGACCTGATCGATCAACATCAGACATCAGAACATGTGTACATGTGTATCATCATTAATCACAAAATACATAGTACCAATATTTGCGGCAAAATGATAAATATTGTTCGGTGTACACTAATTGACCAAGACCTAGTGTACTTGTAGGTACTATCATAGATTTGAAGAAGTCTTGTTTGTCTCCTTTGTAGATTACTATGGAATTTTAAATAAATGAAATACATATTTTGTTATAATAATAAAATTAAAAAAAGGTAAATATTTCACTTTTTTTAAAAATATGGTTTTGTTTTTTATTATTTAGAGGTGTTCTCTACTATGATAAAATTATTGCAACCTGCATGTATATCTTTGCTCGAGTTGGTGGAATGAATTTATAGTAAAGCAGCAACAAGGTTGACATAGGATTGTTTTTGGATTCAAAAAATATTTTTTTTTATATATTGAAATACTCCTATCATTGGTGGTTAGAGGCTCAAATTCCTCTAAGTCACCAAGATTCAACATCTAGTGTATATAAATATACATTTTTACTATTATTTATAAAAACGTAATTGTGTGGATAGATTCCTCCCATTACTGAGAGTAGTTATTCGGACTGTTAGTCTCAATAATTTTTATCTTCCATTACTAAAAGTAGTTATTCGGACCATAATAGTACATTCAAATCGTTGTGCATATATCTTTTTCTACGGCATTTTATATTCACGGCATTTATATTAAGGGAAGTCACACTTTATAATTATTAATATATTTGGAGAGATTTTTTTTATTTTATTTTATAAGGTTTTAAGTTGCTCCTGGGATATCTAATCTTCGCATTATCCCTTTAGATATCACACCTTTTATATATATATATATATATATATATATATATAATATGGTAAAAGAAAAAGGTTAATGTTGAGATGAAATATCGCACGAGCCCTGAGTGCAGGGTTGACCCTAGCTACTGGGGCATCAGACTCTCATAAGATATTGTACTTATAGGATTTTAATTTCGTCTCCTCCACCTCTTGAACTGCTAACTTTATATATCAGTTCAGTTGGTACTCATCTCCAACACCCAATACCTATAAGGTTAGCGGTTTGAGGGGTGGAAAAGACGAAATTAAAATTCTACAAATATAGTACTTTGTAAGAGCTTGATGCCTCAGTCACTAGGGTCGATCCTGCATTCAAGGTTGGTGCTATATCTAAAACTTTTTGACCCTCCAATTAAACAAACGACTTTTACAAATAATTGATGTTACCGATAAAAGCACTTTCTGTGTGTTGTTTTCTTTTTGCTTTTTTAATTGTTTGGGGCACATAGCTGGAGTGAACTTAAACCAATTTGCACCTTTTTTTTTTTTTCATTCTTTAATGTACACATGGTTTAATCACTAATGTACACATGGTGTGGAAATCTGTAATTAAGAAACTTTCCATTGATTCTTGGAAAGGAAAAAAAAATCAAAAGAAACAAGTAAGATAGCTTAGTAGGCAAATTTGTACTCGCAAGTCGCACCCCGTAAATTATGTGGTGTCTATTATTTGTTTGTAGAGGATCCAATCTAACACGAACCAAATGGTACGTATCAGCCATCAATATATTGAATAGTACCAAAATATTAGACATGTCGATTCTTATCAAATATTCAATTTGTATACTAATAAATAATGTGTTAATTGGTAAATTAATGTCTATAATAAATAAGATAAATTATTATTAATATAAATATTTTATTAATTATTATATAATTATTTGGAATGTAAATATAAATAAAATGTGGAATGTATAATTACTCATTTATATAAAAGATTGATTATGCCCTAAGACATTGATTCTTGTAACTCTTTTTCTAAATTCTAAGAAAGCGTGTTATGTGAAGACGTGGAATTGTGTGTTTTTAATGCTATAATTGGAGTTGTGAAGTCGATTAGATATAAAAATATTTTATTATGAAGCTATTGTTTCATTTTGCTTTTTATCATATATCACGTTTACTCTAAGTTGAATCTAGTTATTTTGTGTATATCATGACTCACAATATTATGTGTGACAAAAATATGGTATTAAAACAAATAAATTCACAAATATTTAAATAAATTATAGTATTTAAATCATCGTGATTAAAACAAATAAAATTATAGTTATTTTATAGATTACAATGGATATTTAAATAAATAAATTCATTCTCCATGACAAAATACATTTTTTGTTATAAAAAAAAGTAAATATTTTGCTTTTTTATTTAAAAAAATATGGTTTTGTTTTTGATTATTTAGAGGTGTTTTCTAAGATGTTAAAATTATTCCAACTTGCATGTATATATTTTCTTTAGTTCGTTTCATGAATTTATAGCAAAGGAGCAACAAGGTTGATATATGATTGGTTTTGGATTCAAAATACACTTTTTATATACATAATACTCCTATTAAATAGCACATTCAATTCTTAGTGAGCAACTCTTAGACTATATTTATAAGGGATAATTGCACTAAAGTACCCTGACGTTTGGCTATATTGCAATGAAATCGTGAGTTTAGCCTTAATTGCATGTTAGTACATTTGACCACGTTGACCGGTATGTTGACTTTGACTTTTTGGTAAAAAGACAAAATTGCCCCTGGTTTAAAAAAAATAAATTAAATAAAAATTTAAAAAAATTAAAAAAATTAAAAATTTTAAAAATGGATCTCCACCGTCCATCAATCTTGATGGATGGTGGAGATTTATTTTTAAAAATTTTAAAAATTAAAATTTTTTTAAAATTTTTATTTAATTTTTTTTTTAACCAGGGGTAATTTTATCTTTTTACCAAAAAAGTCAAAGTCAATATACCGGTCAACTTGGTCAAGGGTACTAACATGCAATTAATCAGTTAGTTAAGGGTATTAACATGCAATTAAGGCTAAACTCACGATTTCATTGCAATATAGCCAAACGTCAGGGCACTTTATTGCAATTAACCCTATTTATAATGAAGATCTAAATCTCGCCATATATAATTATCAGTATGTGTGGTAATATTTCTCTTTAAAATTTATTTTTAAAAAATAAATAATAAATATGGTAAAATAAAAAAAGAAGTAAATGTCACCCTCCGATTAAAGGAAACTACTTTTACAAATAATTAATGTTAAATGGTAAAAGCACTTCTGGTGTGTTCTTTCTTTTAGCTTTTTTATTGTTTGGGGCATTTGGCTTTTTTTTCTTTTCCTTTTTCCGAATCTTGAAGGTACACGTGGTGTGGAAATATGTAATGAAGAAACTTTCCATTGATTCTTGGAATGCAAAAAAAAAAAAAAAAAAAATCAGACACTAACAGGAAACTGTAACATCATTGTGCTTACTTTAGTAGGCAGACTCATAAATGTGTCCAGTATTTCATATAATATATTTATTATGTCACATGACATTTTATAACTTTTCTCGAATCATCTTTCATACTATATGTAAGACAACGTGTCCTGTAAAGATGTCGAAATCTTGTGCTTTACTGCTTTAAATATTATAATTGGATTGTGAAGTCGACTAAATATGAAAATATTTTATCATTAAGGGGCTATATTTAGATTTTTAAATATTTTTATAAAATTAAAAAATTTAAATGTATTCAATAAATTTTTTTAAAAAATCCTATAAAATTTTTAAAGTATTAAATATAAATTTTTTACGTACTATAAAAAAAACATATAAAAATTATGGATAATAATCTAGACTTTTAATAATTTTAAAAAAATCTATAAAGTCACGAGTTACTACTCAATTTAGATTTTAGACTTTTAGGACTTTAAAGAAGTCTATAAAAGTCATGATATATTTAATATAGACTTTTAACAACTTTAAAAAAGTCTATAAAATTCATGATTTATTTAATTTATACTTTTAAGAGTTTATGAAAGTAATGAGATATTCAAAATGTTAATAACTTTTATAGACTTTAAAAATGTTAGACTTTTGTAGACAATTTCTCATAAAAATACTCACAAATGCTACACCCCCAATTTCAGGTATTTTACTAGCAAAAAGCTATAAAAAAATTAATTTTAATATTTTCAAGACTAAATAAGTTAAAAATATTTTTTTAAAAAAATTAAAATACACTAATAATAGACGGGTGAAAGATTAGTTCAAACGTTATTATATAAAGATTCAATCTGTAAACAACTAAAATAATTTAATTATATCATGAGATATATAAAAATTAAAATGGATTGATATAGTTATATAGTATATTTATATTTTTAAAAGTCACTAAAAATCTATCAATATTTTTTATAAGATAAATATATGAAAGCTTGTCAATGTATCTAAAAGTCATTTAAAATAAAAGTCTATTAAAGTTATATATAATAAAAATCTATAAAAATTTATGAAAGTATATTTTATAAAATTAATAAAAATTATTAAAATTTTGTATAAATTCTATCAAATTTATTTACTTAAAAAAAATTATTAGAAGTAATATAAAATTTAAATTGAATTAATTTTTTTTATCTTATATCAAGTTTACTTTTAAGTTATTTCGTTCATCTTCAAACGACAACGACATTACAAGTGACAAAATACTCTTCATGTTTGAAAACAATCAAAATTCGAGAATCGGCAAAATTATTCAGTGAATGATAATAAACAACGTGGAACCTTTTTGATGACACATCATCGTTGGCGCTACTCGCAAAAACAGCCTATCTGCCAATGCGTGTATATATATATATATGTTTGTCTTATTTGTAATACGAATATGTTAATATGCACATCCATTTGTAATAAAGTAGTTAGTGTATCTTCCTTTTACCTCAATAGTAAGGAGTTCGATTCCCACGATATGCATATGTAAATAGTTTTCTCCCCTTATTGTGGAAGTAGTATTCTCCCGTTATGAAAGTAGATATCCGGGCCGCGCGTTTAGTAATTAATCTCAGTAGGTCTCGGCAGTTGTTGATATTGTAATTGTACCATTTTAAAAAAATAAAAAATAAAAAAGGAAATTAATAAATTATGTTTAATCTATTTTGATATATTAAAATAATAAAATATGAATTATTTATTTAAATTATTAAAAGGACATGTCACTTATGTTAATATGGCCTCCTCTAACAATATATGTAGATGTTGAAATCTACACTTGATGACCTGAAGGTCTACTGTATTCGTGTGAGGGGGCGACGATCTACAAAATGAGAGAATAGGTTGTGCACTTGAGACACCGAGGTGGTACCAGCCAAATAGCCTCCGACGCTCAAGTTAGATAATGAATCTAGATGGGAAATAAGCAAAGGAAACAAGTTATATCTGTTATGACCGTACATCGTACGGTACTCTATGGATGGTATTATCTAGTTGCAAGTGAGATATGTCAAGTGAATCGTAGTAGATCGTTAGTGTCAATCACGTGGATCAAGGGTTATGTCGTATGTAGTTGGCTAGCATGTCGTGTGCTTGAGTAATTTACTCAGAGTAACAAGTCTCTTGAAAGTAAAAACCGCTTGACCCCTGAAAGTGAAGCTTAGGGGCTGCATTTATAGGGGTTTGGAAAGGCATCCGTTGCTCCAGATTTTTAGGGATGTTGTGCTCCGAGATATTCAGGATTTCTGATATCTCGGAGGTTTTGACTGGGTAGTGCTTAGACCCAGCCACTTGACTTGGTCAAAGTTTGACTTAGTCGATGACATGGAGGTGGTTGCAAGGTTAAATGGACCCGCCGACATATCTTAGGTCTATGTCGACCACTATTCTGCATGTCGAGCGGTCAATTCAAGGACTCGACCTAGTTTCGTTTAAGATTGTCGTCCTGATTTTTGTCGAGCGCTTGACCACGTCAAGCGCTACGCCTTCAATTTCCGGGCTTTGATATTTTCGGGTCGTCTTTTGGGCCTATACCTTATGTGAGCTATTTTTTACCACTACAATATAGCCATCAATTTTTAATAGGACAAATTATAGCTTATCTATCTGAGGTATTCCTAATTATAGATGGAATTAACTTTTAAGAAAATTGATTGCATACCTTACTGCCAAAAGCATTGACCGTAAAAAAAAAAAAAAAACAGTTGATCGCTAAAAATATATAAAATTTAGGACAAATTACAGCCCACCTATCTAAAATATCCGTAATTACAGTGAAATCAACTTTGAGGGAAGTTAACTGTAGACTCCCTATTGTGAGTTAATGTTAGTAAGAGCCAACAATGTTAAAAGTATTTTGATTATTTCGTCATATTTTAAAAATATTTATTAAAAAAAAAAGTTAAGAGCTTAACTGTCTATTTCATATATTTATTTATTTTTAAAAAAAATTTAAAGTAAAAGAACTTAATATCTCCACCGTTCGATTGTGGAGATTAAAAAAAAAAAAAGAGAATAATAAGGGAGAGAGAATGAGAAAGCTGAGATCCACGATGGAATAACCAGGGGAGCGCCTCCCTGGTTCGCATAAAGGGGAAAGCCTCATTCTTCTCCTATGGCCGCTAGATTCTTAATTATTTTTTAAATAATTTTTTTTAGATAAATCTCTAAATGGACGGTGGAGATGTTAGATTTAATTTTATTTAATTTTTAATTTTTTAAAATTGTAAAAAACTTTCATGAATGGATTTCCACCCTCCAAGTAGACGGCGGAGATTCAAAATATTTTATTTTATATTTTTTTAACTAGGGGCAAATTTGTTTATTTATATATTTTTAATGGTCAACTGATTTTTTTAATAATCAACGCTAATGATAGAGGGTCTACAGTCAATTTTTCTAAAAGTTTAATTTCGCTTGTAATTAGGAATACTTTAGATAGGTGAATTATAAATTATCCTAAAATTTATATATTTTTAACGGTCAACTCTCTTATTTTACGGTTAAAGTTAACAATAAAAATATTTATAATTAATTTTTTTAAAAATTAATTTCGCATGTAATTGAAGATACCTCATGTAATTAGATCTTAATTTATCCTTTTTAATATTTCATTATTTATATTACTTTAATCATTTCTCTCCTCCATCAAACAAATAGCTTTAGCTCTTATTTTTTTGTAAACACTTTATTTTTACTGTAACATATCACCTATCCTAATTTAAGTGCCACCAAGTTCATTAATGCAAGTCACATCTCACATCTCACACGTATTTTTATTATTTTTTAAAAACTCCTATGTATTTGACTTAAATCGTAAAATTAGTAACACTATTCTCACGATCTGACCACAAATCACAAGCACATCATCGTCAGGGGGACCAACATCCCGATGTGATCCGATGCTGCCTCAGCATTGACGTGTATAGTATTCAACCACATTGAATTTGATTGCTCCCTTATTTTCCTATGTGGCGGCTTAAGTACCAGTGCCACCGGGTAAAAGACAAGTTGTTGGTGCAGCGAGCACCACGGAGCGCATGCTACCTTCAGAAGAAGACACGTGTCGGTTAATACGCTTCTTCTCATATCTTTCTCTCTCCGCGTCTAGACCGCGTTTTGATTTATGAGAGAGGAATGAGGATTGTGGGGTGGGGAATATCTTTTCGCGCCGATATAAACAGAGTTTGCCTGTAGCATCCGTACACGTTACGACAACGGATGAATAATTAAAAAATTGATAGTATCCTGATATTTCTGTTTATATTTATCGTATTTTAAGATAATAATATCGTTTGTGGTTTTTTCTAATTTTTTTTCCCTCTCCCCTAGAGTTTTTAAGGTTTCTCTAGCAATTTAGGGTGTGAGTAGCCGTTGAATCTTCAGATCGATTTTTACTCTTTGTGAGTGCAGTAGGATTGCTTGATTGTCTGCATGAGATGAATCCAGCAGAGATGGCAGAGCTTTGCCAGTCCCTTTCCCTCACGGATGTGGACGAATTGCTAAGCTCGAACCTAAAGATTATTGGAGAACGGAAACTGGAACTGTGTTTGGTTGGAAAGCTTTGCATGAATAGAATGGTTAGTAGAGATGCTTTTAGGATGATTATACATCGTATTTGGAAGCTCAGGCAGGATGTGGATGTTGAGGTTATTGGGTATAACATCTTTGTGTTTAGTTTTGCTTGCTCGATGGATCGACGGAGGGCCTTGGCGAGGGGATCGTGGTGTTTCAACCATGCCCTCTTGGTGCTTGAGGAATCGACTGGAAAAGAAGAACTGACCAAGATGAGATTTGATAGGGTTATGTTTTGGATCCAAATTCACAACACCCATATTCTATGCATGAATAAGGAGACTTGCTTCTTTCTTGGTAGTTTAATTGGGGAAGTTGTGGAGGTTGACTCGAGTATGACTGGTGAGTGCTTCGGGAAATACCTACGGGTTAGGGTTTGGGTTGATTTAACTAAGGCCCTTAAACGGTTCTTACGTGTAGCAATGGCGGCCGACGAACCGGAAACGATATTGTTGCTTAAATATGAACGGCTGCCAGATTTTTGCACCCACTGTGGATTTTTAGGACATGTTCTTCGTGATTGGTCACTCACTCCGGTTGGCGGCTTTAAAGGAGAGGAGGATATGAAGTTTGGTGCTTGGTTACATGCTAGCTCTTCACCAAAATCCAGGGTGGGTCGTGGAGCTGGAAGTGCTAGTCCTTCCTAGCATCTGTCAAGGCCGATTGTGGACGGCTCGGGGAGTGCTTGTTGGGATTTTTGCCCTAAAGATGTAATTTGTAAATGGTTTTTTATAAATAAATAAAATAAGAGTTCAATTCATTATTATCGTGTCATTTATATTATATAAACTTGTGCATTATAACATCCTAGATTGCCGGATATCATCTCATACTGTGTATATGATTGTCATATACAAATGGATATAGTAAGAGATGTGCAATCTAAAGAGTCCATAGATAGCAAATAAAGCTGGGTACTTTATTTGTAGTTAATCTATAGCTGCGGTCCATTTTATATTGTACGATGATTCTATCCTGAATCATTCATATGGAGATATGGGAATGAATGCACCTTGTATGATGTGATCATATAGGACTAGGCCATGATCTATATGAATCTCTCGCCAAGATCCGTTTATCGATGAGATTCATATATATAAACTTATGATGGCTATATGTGGGTGATCTCAATCCTGAGTGTCTTATCGACTCCTTCAGGTTAGATCGTGATCTTTGATATACCATTAGTGAGATCGGATGATTATTCCCGATCAATATTTTCCGTATGTTGGGATTGCGATTTGGCTTGTGGCTGGGAAGGTTTGCACACAATAGTGGAATCCACTCCTTCTTGTGAGAAGTAGAGAGTAGTTCTCTTAAGAGTTTATTCGGGGCTTGAACAATATGAGCGCTCTCCTAATTCCATGAGGAAACATGATTTATTGTTCATTAGAGAATCAACGGTGCTTAAAGGATATATATAATTAGAGGGGTATAACGGACATTATGACCCAGCTCTAATTATGAACTACTGTAGAGGGTCACACCATATGTAATAGCTATATCGATGGACACCAGTGATATCGGTCTGTGTAAAAGCGTCCGCAGTTGAGAGAATGCAGCTTCGGATTTTTAGTGGAATAATACTGGAGTTGATAATCAAGGAATATTAATTAAAGAGTTCAATTAATGATTCTAAGGATTATTGGAGCTCAAAATACTGTGGGTCCATTAGGTCCCCTTGCTAGCCCGATCCATTTAGGTAACAAGGGTCACATATAATTAATTGGATGGTCCAATTAATAGCGTTGCGAAAATGACACGTGTCAGGAGTTAATTGAGTGATGTGATTATTCAATTAATTAAATAATGGCAATTATAATAATTAAATAATAAGATTATTTAATTATGTAATTAGTCATAAGAGGAGGGTGATAGTTTATATTTTATTTTGAATAGTGAGATAATATGATTATCTCATTTATTAAATAAAATAAAATAAATTTAAATTTAAAAAGTTTAAATTCAAAAGTCTGATAATAGTTTATTTTTATTTTTATTTTGAATAAAGAGATAATATGATTATCTTATTTATTAAATAAAATAAAATAAAATTGAATTTAAAAAGTTTAAATTCAAAAGTTACTGATAAATTAATAAAAAGAGTTTTTATTAATTTGATAACTTAAAATATGTAGCACCCCCCGACCCGACCCGGCCGGACCGAACCGGGGTGCGCTACTCGGACATTCAAAACTTTCTAAATTCATTTTGTAAACAGAAAACCATATAAATTATAGTTTAAAAATCGTTTTCGAGTGAGCCCATTCAATACAAACTTTTTACAAAAATTCGGCAGAGTACCGTTTGTTTTTCGGACTTTCCAAAACCTGTTTTCCACAAATCAAATCACATTACATTTTCACAAACACTTCTATAACAATTTCAACCAGTTGCGCACTCTGCCGTTTAGTGCGACTTATCAAAATAGTTTCTAAAATAAAATAAATCGAACTTAAACATTTACAATCATTTTGATAATAAAATACAGAAATCATAAACTAGTTAATTACAAAACATTTTACAAAACGTATTTACAAATTCCCTGTATATGCATGCTTTCAGAATATATATATACACATAACAAAATATAGCTACCCAACTGTACAATCTCTGTGACTCGGTCTGCAACTTGCTCTTCCTTCAGTCTCTAGCCTCCTCTGGATTCCTGGTACCTACGCGTTAGACACAAAACTAACGCGCTAAGCATAAAGCTTAGTGGGTGTACTAAAAACTCAATTAAATAAAATCATACATAACTTTTATTAATAAACAAATCACAATATATATATATATATATATATATATATATATATATATATATATATATATATATATATATATATCAATTCAAATCATGTTCAAAACAATTACATTTCAGAATCAAAGCATATAATAATTTTAAGCACTTTAACTTCAATAATGAGGTCAATATAATTTCGATAAATAAAAGCATTCAATACACTTTTCAATTCCAATCAATTCTGGCTCACTAGAATACTAAACATTCTAGGACTGGAATATGGGTCAACGTGACGTCCGGGGTTGCCCCGCAACAACAGTCACTGATATCACGTGATTGTCCGAGATTGCCCCGCAACAACAATCACTAATATCATCGCGATTGTCCGAGATTGCCCCGCAACAACAATCACACAATAATAACGGCGCAGTACTGCTCAGTAAAACCCAGCTGGTATACCAACCTCCTATATCCATTTCTATGTCTAAGTATCCTAGGGCCGTTACAATAAATAAATTTTCAAGAAATCACAATATATTACAAATCATAAACAATAATCCTGTGAGCAGTATTTTTCACAAATCATAACAATCGGAATATTTGAAAACACGATCCAAATACGATCTATCATAAAATCATTCCAAATCAACAATAGATATATATAAATCATTAATTTTTCATGTAAATAAACAAGTTTCTTACGAAAATCGAAAACGTGAAACTTCAACGAAATCAAAAATGAAATCGGAAACGAAAACGAAAACAATAACGAGATACTTTTCGTAAAGATTTCGAAATCGAAAGTACACCAACCTCGGTACCGTTTTTCGTTCGACCAACCGCGGTTCCACGATTTCTTTCCCTTCTCCTTTCCTTTCCTTTCCTCTTCTCTTCTTCTTCTTCCTCTTTTTCTTTTCTTTTCTTTCTTCTTTCTCTCCTCTCTTCTCTTCTTTCTTTCTTCTTTTTCTTCTCTTTTCTCTCTTTTCTCGGCTCTTTCTCTCTCTTTCTCTTGCTGTTCTGTTTTCTCGTTTCTGCGAGAAACTTCTTCTTTTTTTTTATATTTTTTTTTTCGCTATCGCGACCTCCGTCGTGACCTGTGGTCGCGATGCCCACTGGAGTGCGCGCACCGCCTTCTTCGCGAGCGCGCCTTGGTCGCGCGAGTGGTCGCGCTGCTCTCTGCCAATTTTGGCAATTTCATCGCGATCAGTCCATCGCGACCTGTGGTCGCGGTGGCTGGTCGCGATACTCAATGCCTGATTTTGCCATCTTCATCGCGAGCGAGCTATCGCGACCTGTGGTCGCGATGACCAAGTCGCGATACTCTCTGATTCAGTTTTCAATTTTTTTCATTTTTCATTTTTCACTATTCAATCCGGTCCGCTGGAAATCATAAAATAAACATACATTTAATTACATTTATATCCCCTCAAATAGTAAAATTTATTTTCACATATTTCACATATATCAAAAATTCATTACCCGAAATCCGGGATGTTACAATTCTCCCCCACTTAAGAAATTTCGTTCTCGAAATTTTACCTTAGTGAAACAGTTGGGGATATTGCTGTCGCATCGTTTCTTCACTCTCCCAGGTAGCCTCTTCCACTTTATGGTTCCTCTAGAGGACTTTCACTAGTGGCACTCTTTTATTTCTTAGTTCTTTGATTTCCCGGTCAAGAATCTGTACTGGTTCCTCCTCATAGGTCAGGTCTGGTCGGATTTCAATACGTTCGGCCTGCACTCTGTGGGAAGGATCAGATCTGTATCTCCTCAGCATCGATACATTGAACACATTATGGATCTTTTCCAATTCTGGAGGTAAAGCTAGTCTATAGGCTACTGGTCCCACACGTTCAATGATTTCGTATGGCCCAATAAACCTAGGACTCAACTTACCTTTTCTGCCAAATCGAAGCACTTTCTTCCACGGAGATACCTTCAGAAATACTTTCTCACCGACGTCATATTCTATCTCTTTCTGTTTCAAATCTGCATACGATTTCTGTCGGTCAGAAGCAATTTTCAATCGATCCTTGATAATCTTCACCTTCTCCTCAGTCTGTCGGATCAAATCTGGGCCTACTAACCTGTCCTCTCCTAACTCTGTCCAGCATACTGGAGTCCTGCATTTCCTTCCATACAGTGCCTCATACGGTGCCATCGCTATGCTCGACTGATAACTGTTGTTGTAGGCGAATTCAATCAATGGAAGATGATCCGCCCAACTTCCTTCAAACTCAATTACACAACTCCTGAGCATATCTTCACGTACCTGAATCACCCTTTCGGATTGTCCGTCTGTCTGCGGATGGAAGGCTGTACTGAAACTCAGTCGAGTACCCAAGGCTTCTTGAAACTTTTTCCAGAATCTGGATGTAAACCTCGGATCTCTATCTGATATAATGGATACAGGCACTCCATGCAATCTGACTATCTCTCTGATATACAATTCTGCCAGTCGATCCAGGGAGTAGTCAGTTCTGACAGGTAGAAAATGTGCCGACTTCGTCAATCGATCCACTATAACCCATACTGCATTGTGTTTACTTCGGGTGAGTGGCAATCCAGTGACAAAGTCCATAGTGATGCGATCCCATTTCCATTCAGGTATTGCTATTGGTTGTAACAATCCTGATGGAACCTGGTGTTCAGCTTTCACCTGTTGACAAGTCAAGCATCTGTTCACAAATTCTGTCACATCCTTTTTCATACCAGACCACCAGTACTGAGTTTTCAAATCTCTGTACATTTTCGTGCTACCTGGGTGCATTGCATATGAACTACTGTGTGCCTCTGTCAGGATCATTTTTCTCAATTCTTCATTTTCTGGAATGCAAATCCTGTCTCTGAAACACACAATACCATCAGTTCTGATTGAGAAATCCGAATGCTTTCCTTCTGGAATCTGTTCACATATCAGTTGGATTCTCGCATCTTGCTTCTGTTTCTCTGCAATCTGCTGAATCAAACTGGGTCTGCATATCAATTCGGCTACCACTGCACTATCTGGATTCAGCTGTAATTGCATATTCATAGCCTTCAGAGCAAACAATGCTTTTCTGCTCAGAGCATCTGCGACTACATTCGCCTTTCCTGGATGGTAGTCAATTATGCAGTCGTAGTCTTTAATCAACTCCATCCATCGTCTCTGTCTCAGATTTAGCTCTCTCTAGGTAGGCAGATATTTTAGACTCTTGTGATCTGTATAGATATAACATTTCTCACCATACAAGTAATGCCTCCATATTTTCAAAGCGAAGACTATGGCTGCAAGCTCCAGACCATGAATCGGATAGTTCAACTCATGACTTTTCAACTGTCTGGACGCATATGCAACCACCTTGCCTTCCTACATCAATACACAACCCAAACCATGATGTGAGGCATCACTATAAATCACATAGTCTTTACCTGAAACAGGCTGAATCAGAACTGGAGCCTCTACAAGCATTGCCTTCAATCTGTCAAAAGCTGCTTGGCATCTGTCAGTCCACTCAAATCTGACATTCTTGTGCAGTAGCTTGGTCAACGGATTTGCTATGGAAGAAAACCCCTTCACAAACCGTCGATAATAACCTGCCAAGCCTAGGAAACTTCTGACTTCTGTAACATTTCTGGGAGGCTTCCATTCCACTATCGCTTCAATCTTTTTCGGATCTGCCTTAATTCCCTATGCTGACACAATGTGACCCAAGAATGCAATCTCAGGCAACCAGAACTCACACTTGCTCAGTTTGCCATACAGTTGCTTCTCCCTCAGAATCTGCAATACTACTCTGAGGTGTCTGTCATGGTCCTCAGCTGTCTGTGAGTACACCAGGATATCATCAATAAACACCACTACAAACTGATCCAAGTATGGCCGGAATATTCTGTTCATCAGATCCATAAAGGCTGCAGGTGCATTAGTCAGCCCAAATGGCATCACTACAAATTCATAGTGTCCATACCTGGTTCTGAATGCAGTTTTCGGAATATCTGACTCTTTTATTCTCAACTGGTGATATCCCGATCTCAGATCTATCTTTGAGAAGACACAGGCTCCTCTCAGTTGATCGAACAAATCATCGATTCTCGGCAATGGATACTTGTTCTTCACAGTCAGTTTATTCAGCTGGCTGTAATCGATGCATAGTCTCAGGGACCCATCATTCTTCTTCACAAACAGGACTGGGGCTCCCCAAGGGGATACACTGGGTCTGATGAAGCCCTTATCCAGCAATTCCTGTAACTGTATCTTCAATTCTTTCAGTTCTGCTGGGGCCATTCTGTAGGGTGCTATCGATACTGGAGACGTACCTGGTACCACATCAATCACAAATTCCACTTCTCTCTGAGGTGGCAAACCATGAAGCTCCTCTGGAAACACATCTGCAAAGTCACACACAGTGGGTATATTCTGAATGTCAGAATTAACTTTTCTGGAATCAACCACCTGTGCCAAGTACGCTTCACATCCCTTTCTAATCAGTTTACAGGCTGCAGTGGCTGAAATGACATTGGAGAGGAAATCCCTCCTTTCACCCACCATTGTGATCTCTGCACCATCTACTGTTCTGAGGGTCACTCGCTTCAGTTCACAATCGATCACTACTCTATGCCGAGTTAGCCAATCCATGCCTAGGATTACATCAAACTCATGGAATGGCAACTCCATTAGATCTCCAGGAAAATCACACTCCTGTATTCGAATCGGACAATTTCTGTATATACGATTCACTACCACACTCTGACCTATCGGATTACTGACTAATACATCAAATTCAGTAGGTTCAGTTTGCAAACTTCTTTGTTTCAGCAATGCATCACAGATATATGAGTGGGTAGAACCTGGATCTATCAATGCAATAGCTGTAGTATCAAAAATAGAAATAATACCAGCTATCACATCAGGAGCATCTTTATCTTCTTGAGCTCGAACACCATAAACGCGTGCAGGAGCTCTACTATCAGGTCTGGCCACTGACTCTGACGCTCCTCTGTGGCTACCACCTTCAGGCACTGCCTGACCAAGCCTCTTACCTCTGGAAGTAGTAGGGGCTGATCTCTCTGGCTGCTGGGATCTCAGCTGTGGGCAATCCCTCACGAGATGGTCATGAGATCCACATTTCAGGTAGGCTCCTGTAAGCTTCCAGCATTCCCCAGGATGTCTTTTGCCACAATGATCACATACGGGAGGGGCTGGTCCCCTACCTACACTCTTAGGGGTACTGGCTACAGAAGTCGCAGATTGACCAGGCCTAGTTGTAGGTACAGGCCTCTGTGATTGCACTGGACCACTAGGCTGCGGTCCCTTAAACTTCTTGCTTTGGGGCTGATATGAGCTGGATGGCCCTGCCCCTCTTCTTTGCTGCCCTCTGTCTCTTCTAGCCTGCTATTCTTTCTTAATTCTTTCAACATTCAGAGCTGCCGAGACAAGTCTGGTAAAATCCTCAAATTCAAAGGCAGCAACCTGTAACATTTCTCAATTAATCCACAGTCTAATTATATCAATATCATAATCAATTACTTAGAAATTCAGAACGTTACACAACCTGTAGGCGGATGTAATCGTTTAGTCCATCTTCAAATCGTCTACATTTATCCGCCTCAGTCGCCACCATCTCTTTGGCATACTTACTCAACCTGACAAACTCCCTCTCATATTCAGTCACAGTCATCTGCCTCTATTTCAGGTTGGTAAACTCCCTCTTCAGATTATCCAGATAGATGCGACCAATATATTTTCTCCGGAACTCCGTCTGAAAGAAGTCCCACGTTCTGTCCTCTGGTCGCACTGTCTGTATAATGGAGGTCCACCACTGGTAGGCATCCTCCTGCAATAAGGATACTGCACACTCCAATCTCTCCTCCGGTGTGCAGTGCATCTGCTCTAATATTCTGTTCGTCCGCTCAAACCAGTGTTCTGCGGCAGATGCATCCTCATCCTTCCTACCATGGAAATCAGTAGGTCTGTGTTTAGCCAGTCGCTCTATGGCTGATCTTCGTGGCGCTGCTCTGGCCACATTCTGGAAGAACTCAGCCATTTGCTGCATAAACGCTGGCTGTACAGGGTCCGGTACTCTCAAATAGTAAAATTTATTTTCACATATTTCACATATATCAAAAATTCATTACCCGAAATCCGGGATGTTACAAAATAGATATATTAAAAAGAGTTTTTAATTTAACAGACAACTGAACCAAAGAGTTTTACGTTCAAAGTTTTTTACGTAAGATATACATAAAAAACAAAAGTGAGCGGAGAGATACAGTATCTCTCCAACTCTTTTTTCCATTCAACCTTTTCACTAATCCTGACAACGTGACGCGCCCACACGCAAGTTACCGGTACCGGGATATAGTAAGGAAGACTTAGTGGTACAGGCTAGGAGCTGCAGAAAAAAAATACGAAGGAGCCTCCAACGGTGGTATGTTCCTTAATTTTTTTTTCTTTCATTGATTACGATTTTCTGTATATAAAATAAATATATATGTGATATATATTATTTTTATTATTCCGAAAATATAGTTCCAAAGTTTTACTGGTTACAAATTGTTTTTGCAATATGTATAAAAATTTTAAAATCTTATTTCCGCTACGTGAGTAGTAGAACGGAAAAACGATTCCTATAGTACTCCTGTGAACACTAAAGTCTGTACGGTTGCCTCTCTTGCTAGTCTTAGCAGAGCCGAGGCTGCGGATCAGAGACATCTAGGGGGATTGAAGGGGGGTGTGACATCGCATGTTGGGGTGCTGTTGAATGATGAAGGGCTTGGTGGGAAGGTGGGTTTGGAAAGCGTTGATGCTTGCTTGACCTAGGTGGCGGATGGTAAGGCTAGGCAGGACGTGTCTTCTGTTCCCTTTTTGCATGGAGTGCATGAGCCTCTTTTTGACAAGTGTGATGTTCAAGAGGGTCAAAAACACTTTTCGTGGCTGAGTGTTGTGCATGGAGAGCATGAGAAGGTGGTGCATGAGCCTCTTGTTGACAAGTATGGTGTTTTAGAGGGACTACAGTACCTTTCGTGGTCGTGTTGTGCATGGAGAGCATGAGAAGGTCGTGGAGTAGACGAGTGTTGTGCAGGGAGGGCATGTGCAGGGAGGGCATGAGACGGAAGTCGGAGCAGGGGCCTGCTCATGTGCTCGAGCAAGTTGGGGGATTCTTCTAGTGACTACTGCAGTTAATGGTTCCCCTCTCCCTTTTCGCTTCACTACTAAAACGGCTTTTAGGGAAAGCATTAATCCTGACCCTGGAGCTCCTATCTCTGTGAGCTCTGAAAAACGGAGCTGTTGGAAGAGGCGAGTGCGGAGTAGTGGTGCTATGGTATGTGACAATGAGAATTTGCCGCAGCTGGGGAAACGTTTGGGTAGTAATAGTAGTGACTAGGATGTTCAGTCTTCTAAGAAAGGTAAAATGGATTCTATTGTTGTTGATGGTGTTTCTGATTTTTTGGCGAGCCAGAGTAATCCGGTCCGCCGTATTTTATGAGGACTTTGTTTTGGAATGTCCGTGGGTTGGGTAGTGACCGGGCAGTCCACGTTCTGCATAAGTATTTGCAGGAAATCAACCCAGATATGGTTTTCCTCTCAGAAACTATTGCCGATGTTGATCGTATGGAAGTTCTTCGTGTTTATTTGGGGTTTTTTTGGTAAGCTTGTGGTTGAGAGATCAGGCCGTAGTAGGAGTTTGTGTTTGTTATGGAAGGATTCTGTTACTATTGATCTTCTCTTCTTTGGTCGTTTCCATATTGATGTGAGGGGACGTCTTATGTTAACAAGGTCTGGAGGCTGACAGGGTTCTATGGTAATCATGATGCTTCGTAGAGGATCTATTCTTGGACTCTCCTTCGGCAGCTCCGGGGTTTGTCTTCTCTCCCATGGCTTTGCGGCGGTGACTTTAACGAGATCCTCTTTGACTCTAAAAAAATGGGAGGTAGTTTTTGATTGGACTCTTTAATTCGTAATTTTCGTTCTTTATTATATGATTGTGATTTATTTGACTTGGGATTTTGGGGGCCTTCTTTCACTTGGAGTAATAAGCGGAAGGGTTCTGATTTGATTCAAGAAATGCTCGATCGGTGTTTATGTGATTTGAGTTGGCGGTTTCTGTTTGGTGAGTCTAAGGTCACCAATCTTGGGTTTTTGGCGGTCGAACCATAGACCATTTTGTTGGAAGTTCTTGAGCACCCTTTCTCGGCTCCGCAGGTGGCTAGCATGCGGGATCGACGTTTCCACTTTGAGGCGTGTTGGGTGGACTCGGCTATGTGTACAAAAATTATCAAGTCTGTGTGGGCTAATCCAGGGGCAGACTGGGATGGTTTTATGCAGAATATTGAGGGTTGTACCTTGTGACTTGCGGTCTAGTACAAGCAGCAAAATGGGCAGCACCGTAGGGAGATAGGCCGATTGCGAAGGGATCTTACTACGCTCTATTCGAACGTGAATCCTTCCTCTTGGGTTCAGATTAGATGCCTTGAGAAGGAGCTGGACCAGGTTATGAAAAAAGAAGAGCTCTTCTGGCAGCAGCATTCTTGGGTGGCTTGGCTCCGCAGTGACGACCTCAACATAAAGTTTTTCCACTCTCGTGCTTCAGCTCGACGTGCTACTAATAAAATTGCTGGGTTGTTTGATAGTTTTGGGGTGTGGCGTGATTCTAGGTGCGATATGGAGCATATTATTGTTGATTACTTTTCTAGATTTTTCCAGAAATCTAATGGTGGGATTGCAGATTGTTAGGGGGTCTTAGATTGTATTTAGCGGCGGCTTAGTGCGGCGCAGTCTTCTTTTCTTGATTCTTCGTTCTCTACATATGATGTGAAGAGAGCCTTGTTTGCTATGTCCCTTTTGAAGGCTCCGGGGTTTTATGGATTCCCAGCCGATTTTTTTCAGCAAAATTAGGATGTGGTAGGGGCTAGTGTGGTTGCCATGTGTTTAGGGTGTCTAAATAGGGGCGATTCTCCTGCAGCTGTGAATAAAACCTTGATTATCTTGATTCCTAAGGTCTAAGGTGCCTCGAAGATGTCTGATTTTGCCCAATCAATTTGTGTTATGTTATTTTTAAAGTGATCTCGAAGGCATTCATTAATCGTCTTAGAGGAGTTATGGATTCGGTTATCTCCAGTTCTCAAAGTGCCTTTATCCCAGGGCGTATCATCACGGATAATTCGGTCATTAGGTTTGAGTGCCTGCATGCTTTGAAGCGTAAGGTTAAGGGGAAGAATGGTTTTTTGGTGGCCAAGTTAGATATGTTCAAAGCCTATGACCACGTAGAGTGGGATTTTTAGATGGTATGATGGCTCGCCTTGGGTTCTCTTATCGGTGGATCAGTAGAGTCATGTTATGTGTTCGCTTAGTATCTTACTCTTTTCTATTTAATGGGTCTGTTTGTGGCAAGGTACGGCCCACGCGTGGGCTTCGCCAAGGGGATCCGTTATTGCCCTATTTGTTCTTGTTTTGTGCTGATGGGCTATCTGCTCTTTTCAATAATGCGGAGATCAGTGGGTCCATGGCTGGTTTCAAGTGTAGTCTGATCTTTACTCGGGCTTCCCTAGGAGAGTGTGAGAATCTGAAGTCTATTCTAGACATCTATGCTAAAGCTTCTGGGCAGCTCATTAGCTTCGGTAAGTCTGCCATGTGTTTTAATAAGCAGATTTCTCATCATAAGGCTTTGAGCCTAGCTTCGATTTTGGGTGTCCAGCTTGTTGATTGTCATGAGCGTTATTTGGGCCTCCCCAGTTTTGTCGGCAATAATAAAAAAGGCTTTTTCTGCAGTATCAAAGACCGTATGTGGGCCAAGCTACAGGGCTGGAATGACAAGCTTTTTTCAGTAGGTGGTAGGAAGCTCCTGCTTAAAGATGTCGTCCAGTCCATCTCGGTTTACAATATGAATCTCTTTAAATTGCCCAAAGTCCTAATTTGGGAGCTTCATAGCCTTTGTGCCAAATTCAAGTGGGGTAGTGACCATGTTCGTAAGAAGATTCACTGGGGATCCTGGGTTAAACTTTGTTCTCATAAGATGGATGGGGGTTTGAGTTTCCGAGACTTACATATTTTTAACAAAGCCATGCTTGCTAAGCAGAGTTGGCATATTCTGCGAAACCCTTCATCTCTTGCGGCTTGAGTTCTTAAAGGGTGTTATTTTTTGCATACTGATTTTCTACTGGCTAGTGGTAAACCTTCTAGCTCCTTTGTGTGGAGGAGTTTATTATGGGGTCGTGAGTTGATTCTTCAGGGCTCTCGAAAAAGAGTTGGCAGTGGTTATTCTATTCTTATTTAGAAGGACCGGTGAATCCCCCGTCCGTCTACTTTCTCAATTATCTCGCAGCCGGTTGTTAATGATTTTATGTTTGTTAGCCAGCTGAAGTTGGCTTCGGGGGCTTGAAACTTCTTTTCAAAAAAAAAAAATATCGTTTGTGATATCTTTTTAAAAAAATATCCGTAATATTTCTGTAAAATATTAATATAGGTAATATAATTTTACATAATATCATATAAATTTCTTTAAACTAAGGATAAAATATCCGTAAAATACACCATATATTTCTGTCAATATAAAGTAATAAATTCATAATATTTTCTAATATTTTTATTACTTTTTTGTTAATTTTTTATTAATTTAATAAATTATGTACTCACATTTTACTTTTTATTTGTGTTGGTGTTGATGGACTTCGGACAAACTATATAACAATCTGTAATTTTATGAAATCATGTCATAATATATATTTTTATATTTTTCAACAAAAATCTTATAATTAATTTTTTATTTTTCAAACAAGAATCTCGTCAGTATTTTTTCTCAATAATTTTGATTATTTTTTAATCCATATGTTTATGGACTAGTGACAATGGCTATGAAAGTTTTCGAATCTCCAATTATCCTTCAACACAATTTATTATATGTGGACAGATGATGGGAAGAAAGCAATAAGGTTACATATGGCATGTTTGTGATTATTTTAAAAATTATTTAAATTTTATGTTATAATATCAATATTGTATAAATCAGGATGATAAGCACACTATATTTGAACCACTTAGATTTTTATTTTGGTATTAAAATTTTTATGGTTTGCATAATACTAACTATTAGAAAATGAAGTTTAATTGAAGATTTTTATTTTTTATATAGTTCGTATGTGCATTATATTTGTATTTATATCACACACACATATATATATATATATGTATGTATTATGTCTTTGAAAAAAAAAAGTATTTTTATTTAGTTTATTGATTAGTTTAACATGTTTCTAAAGTTTTATTCAATATTTTTAGCTAAATTTTTATATTTTCCGTAAATTTTATGTCAATTTCCATGAATACTTCCACAAAATCGTATTACTAATATTTATGTTGATATCAATATTATAATTCTTGCTATGAATACACAATATATATATATATATATATATATATATATATATATATATATATATAAATGTCAAATAGTTTGGCTAGTAGTAATATTATATGAAGAACATTTTCAGTTTTTCAAACTAACTATGAAATAATACATTTGGCCATTGAAGATATGATATATAACAATGTCAGATACTACACACACTGACTCGTGCATCCTCTCAAATTTTTTTGTTTTTTTTTTACATATATCATATTTTTCAGTAGTTGATGTAGACCTAGAAAATCGTTTGGGAAGTGTAGGACACTACAACATGTAAAAATAGAACACACGTGACCCGTAGGACGTCTGGGACACTGGGGTGGTGCCGGCCAAAGTCACTCTGACGGTTAAGTTAACGACTGCTGGTAATTGGTATCGAACAAGTAAGTATGAGGGACAAAAATACTTCCTTAATCTGAAGGATTGAGGCGTTCGTGATGGATGACAGTATCTGATTGATCGACCGGAGTCGTGATCGTAGGATGATCGGGAGTGACAGAAGTTCGCCGGAAAGTGCTTTAGTAAACTATTGCCATTATAAATAATAGATGTCAATAGTCTAGTTCTCGGGGTTGCATACACATGGAGAGCTTTTTGAGGGCAAGCTCCTCCATTTATAGGGAAGGTGATCCACTCGTTGGGAGGAGTGGATCACATGTAACATCTCTAATTTCGAATAATTAATTTTGAATATGTGGATATAATATTTATGATTTGAGGGGTGTAAAACTTAATTAAATGTATGTATATTTTTATGGTTTCCAGGTGGACCAGATGGAGATGTCCAGAAATAACGCATAGAGAGAAGAGTAAAAACTGGGCAGTGAGTACCGCGACCACTCATCGCGACCAGAGATCGCGATGAGTCGCTCGCGGTGAAAAATGGTGATTTTTGACAGTGAGCACCGCGACCAGGGATTACGCTGACTAGCTCGCGGTGAAAATGTCAAATTCGGGCAGTGAGCATGGCGACCACCAGCGCGATCAGATACCGCGATGGGTGATCGTGATGAAAGCGGTGGAAATTACTCCAGTGAGCAACGCGATCAGGTAGTGCGACTACAGGTCGCGATGACCAAATTTTTATAAAAAAATAAGCTGGTCGTGGAAGCTTCACTGTAAAAGCCACACAGAAAAGAGAAAGAGAGATCGAGAGAGAGAGAAAAAGAAATAAAAAGAAAAAGAAAGAAAAGATAGAGAAACGAAGAGAGAGAAAGAGAAAAAAGAAGAAGGAGGAGAAGAAGAAGAAGAAAAAAAAAAGAAAGGAAAAGGAAAAGAGAAGAAGAAAGAGAAAAAGGGAAAGAGAAAAGAAAAAAGAAAAATTTAGAAGGAAAAAGGTGTAGAAACGGTATCCAGGTTGGTGTACACACATTTTTGAAACCTTTACAAAATTATTTTATGTTTTTGGTATGAATCTGAGACTTTGGATAATTTAGTAACTATATGTTTATATTGTTTTTCTATTTGAATAATTTCGATTTAATCATATATTGAGTTTATGTTTTATTCGTAGTTTGATTAGTTGAATATGTTGAAATCAATTGTTTTAGATTATCGAATGAACAAATCGTTGAATTTCCATAAAATTATGTATATATGTTTTTCCTAATATTGATTGAATTTTTATATTAGTTGAGTTTAAATTTGATTTGTGACTTACAGTTATTATATGAAAATGTTGTATTGAAACGGCCCTAGGATACTTGGACATAGAAATGGATATATGAGGTTGGTATACCAGCTGGGTTCATTTAGCAGTACTGCACCGTTATTGATATTGATATGATATTATGTACCTCCCCATAGATTCGTCCTGGGGTAGGGAGACATGTACCTTCCTAAGGATTTGTTCTGGGATAGGGAGACACGTACCTTCCTAAGGATTCGTTCCTGGGATAGGGAGATATGTACCTCTTTAGGATACCGAACATTCGGTCCTAGGGTAGGGAGATACGTACCACCCTAAGGATTCGTCCTAGGTTGGGAGTTATGTTCGACAGACAGACACTGAGGTCGAATGACCCATATTCCAGTCCTAAAAATATGTTGAGTATACCAAAGGGCCAAGAATGAAATGAAATTTGATAAATTGTTTATAAATGAATTTAGAAAATTAATTTTGTATAGTTTGAATATATGAATTGAGTTACATTGTGAGTTGTTTTTATATTACATCATGTTTACATTTTATTATGAAATTTCTTTTATGATTTTGATAAATGAGTTTAGTGTACACCCACTAAGCTATATGCTTAGTGCGTCGGTTTTTATCGCGCGTAGGTAACAAAGATACCGAGGAAGGAAAAGACTGAAGAGGAGTTAGCTGCAGACAGAGGAACACAGTCACATTTCTGGGGTAGATATATATATATATATATATATATATATATATTGTTGTCTATTATAGTTGATACGCATGCATATACAGATATTTGTAATTGTGTTATATATTTATGTTTTGTAAATAATTGTTTTAAAATTTATGTTTTTCATTTCTAAAGGATTGTAAATAATGAATTGTGAACGGTTTATTTGAACATGTTTGGAAGTCGTACTAAACGGTATAGTGCGCATTTGATTGAAAAAGAGATTTGAAGTGTTGAAATTATATTATTTGAGATTTTATTTGAAACAGGTTTTGAAAAATTAGAAAAACAGAGGAAACTCTACCGAAATTTTTGAAAACTGATTTTCAATGGGCTCACTTGAAGAAAATTTTTAAAATACAATTTATATGATTTTCAATAGTTTGCAAATTATAAAAGAATTAAGGAAGGTTTTGAAAACCCGGTAGCGCTCCCTAGGTCGATCCGGACTGGTCGGGTCAGGGGGTGTTACATCATATCCCTGATTCGTTGCCCCCAGATTAAGGAGAATCTGGGTGCCTCATTGACTTAGTCCATCAGACTCCACATTTGAAGTATGATGGGCCGGGTGGCAGGCCTGGACCTACACAAATGGGTCACGGACCGAGCCAATGTAGGTTCGAAGGGTGGCGCGTCGAGTGGCATGAGTGGGCTGATGTCGTGCGACACAGGCAGGTTTCTGATATGTGGGAGCCTGTCGTGAGGCTTTATAACTATCGTGCGACATGGGTCTTGCATGGTTCACGCCTCTCGTCGCCTAGGCTTTGGGCCATGCAAAGGGCTCCTCGTGGCTCTAGGGCCAAATCATGCTTTGTGTTTGGTCCTTGGATCAGTATGTAAATGAGATTTGGGCTGAACTTTAACTTAACTTTGGGCCTGACAGATTTTGGCTACTACAGTGTATACCACTTAGCAATGTATCTAGTGCAATAAAAAACTTTATTCATATAAAATTTCAAAATACTTTAATCTATTAATAAAAGTAAAGAATGGTTATCCTATTGATATCATTTTAGTAGTGCTTGCCTTCCTTCCACGTAGAGGTGCCAAAAAGGTTATCTCGTACTCGATTTGAGTTTGGTCCATAATCGGCTCCGTCGGTCCAATATTTTAAAAATCCTTTTTACGTAGGTTTATTTATTAGGCCATCTCTAATGGTTTTATATATATATTTTTTTAAATTGGAGAATGAAACCTCTCAAATCATGTACTATATTAGTGTTTTTAAAAAATATCAAATGGAGATTGACAAATGAATCTCTCAATTTGGAGATCCACTGTTCCAATTTCAATTATTTTTTCAATATTATATATTCCACTATTACCATTTCATCCGTTCTTTAAATAAATTTCATTCCTCTCATATTATTTTTAAATTTTTAACTAAATTCAATTAACTTTATTATAACTTTTTATTTATAAATGTAATTAGCATAAACATTATATCATTAAAAATATTTTATTGAGATATTTCAAATGAGTATAATATTAACTATATTTTAATTATTTTTAAAATTTTCATTTATCACATTCATTTATTAATCAATAATCTAATAATTATTTTATTTAAAAATAAATTATTTCAAAGCTTCAAAAAAAAAAAAAATAATATAATTATCATTTAATATTATAATTAATTACAAATAATTAAGTAAAATAAAAACAAATACATTAACATTTATAAATGAAGATAACCTGAATTTTGTTGAGTTCATTGATCAAAGAATTTGAGACTAGTGTCTTCTACAACTATGTTGGTATTATATTCAAATGAACCATTAGAGATGACCATAGAGATCCGAAATCGAACTGAACCTCTACAAAAAGCTGTGCAGGCAAGGCTTGTTTGGAATCCGAAAAATCCAGCTCGTTCCGGTCCAGACAGTGTTAGGTCTGAGCCCAAGTACGCCTTGAAGTCCGATTGGACTTCAAAATTAAGGGTTGGGCTAGTCCGGCCGGTTCTGTTCGACATCTCTACTTTTACACTTGTGATGGAGGTTTCAAGTCACACATTCAGTATTTACTTGAAAAGAGACTCTTGTCATGCCTATAATTGAGCGTAGGGTGTTCGAGTGTCCTCTTTAACAGCTTCAAAGGGCCAGTCTTGGCCCAGGATCACTAGTGGCAGCCCAAAAGAGACTCATGACAAATATTGCTACAGTGCAATTTCTTTGTCGTAGGCTTTAACTGAGCAAAAGCAAACAAATAAAAAATAAAAAACACGTACCTGTGAGCTGAGCTTTTAACACTGCATCGAAGGGCTTATCTTTCTCCTCCTCCTCTTCAGCTTTCGAAAATTAGGTTTTGTAATTCAGGATCGAAACCCGAAGCTTAAATGTCTGGCAGCGATAGTCGGTACGATGTCAATGACGACGACTCGCATCTAAAGGTTTCGCTTTCGCATTCTGTTTCTTCCTTCAAAAACATTGTTTGTATTCATGAATGGATGTGAAATTATGCTGTTGATACCTGTTCCGTTTTTATGGCATCATAAATTTGTTGCAATTCGATTTATTAGTTCGGTTCATAGAAATTGATATTTGTACTGATTCGTGACTTTATTGATATTGTGCAATCAATGTTAATTTGACATTTCATTTCGACAAGATTTAAATTCTCGGAGCAAAACTGAAAAGATAGAGGTGGAGTCCAATTAAAAATATGTTGTTTGGAATTTTGGAGAAGTGATTTTGATGGGAACTTTTACTGTTTTTCCTTTCATGAAAATGTAATTAAGAATTGAGTATGTGGAAAGTTGGAAAATTTATATTGGAGTGACTAACTAGTGTGAAATTGTCACAGTTAAGTTCTCGCGGGTCAGATCATGAGAGGCCCAGAACTAGAGAGCGAGAGCGAGATAGAGACCGCCATCGCAGGGACTACAAGGACAGAAACACAAGGGACGAGAGAGTAAGGGACAAATACGATGATTTCAACCGTCACCGCAGTCGTGATAATGACAGGTTATTTTATGCACATATATTTTTATCCATGTGAATGTTTTGCTGTTGTTATTTTCAAGTTTTTTCCAAACTCATATCGCAGCTCTTGGAACTTAACGATATGTGAATGTATTTTCATGACCTGTTTAGGAGATGTGTAAGTGTGCATGTATACTCTAAACATGTTTGATATGTAATTTGATTGCTAAATATACTGTCTATAGGCACCGTGACTATGACCGTGACAAAGAAAGGAGGCATAGACATAGATCACGTTCGCGTTCAAAGGATAGATCAAGGAATCGATCCAGATCAGTCTCCCCTTCCCGTTCCCCCTCGAAAAGGTATGTAAGAGCTTAATCTTCATGTAGTCTATTTAGCTGATGACTTTTTGAGCCTCATGTGACAACATTGTGACTTTGTCACTGTTCTTCTCTGTCAAAAGGCATTGGGCATTGCAAAATTTGTCTTGGGGCTATAAATGCATTTAGCATACACTCGTAAAAACAAATGTTGAGGAGAAAGTCTCCTTGATAATCATTATTTGGATTTCCACCCATATCTACTGCATTGTTTCATGTGGGAAGTGTTGCTACATCAACAAGTATATGATAATCTCTGTTACTTCTTGTTTCTTTTGATTACTTGCCTTTCCAGTTATCTTGTATTTGTTATTTTTTTGTTTTTGCCAACGAATAAGATTAGGATAAGGCTGCTGCTTTTATCTTTGTTTTAAAGCTTATTATTTATTATTATCTTTTTGCGTTCAAATTATATCTACAGCAAGCGGAGAAGTGGTTTTGATATGGCACCACCTGTTGCAACCATGCTGTCTGGTTCTGCTGTTCCAGGTTTGCTTTCATCCTTGATCCTATGTATAAACATGTCGTCCCTTTGACTATTCAATCAACTTGACTATTTTCATCCTAAAGAAGAGTTATTTTGTCACAGAGATTGTAGCATTTGTTTTTTGTTTCAGTTTTACTAGTCACCTGTAATTTTCTAGTATTTTTGATGAAATTTCTTCTATTTTATTTTATCTAATGTTTACTATGGAAACTGAAAACCATTGTTGTGTTGTTGGCTGTTGTGTGTGGTTGTTTGTTTCTGTTTTGTGTTTATCGGTCGGGTAAGAAGGCAATGTTGGGCTACATGTCCCACTGTGCTACCAATTGGCGTGACTACTGTAGATTTTGTGTTCAACGGAGAACCAATGCATCGATTAGCTGGATTTTGTTCGCCTTCAACCGGCAACAGTTGTCATTTGGTAGACTTACACATATTTCCCTAGCATCTGCAGTAATGGAATTCATTTCTTACTTTATTAATTGAGTGGTATATTTTAGGTATGAAATGGGATTCTCTTTATAGCTTTGTGACGAGATTGATAGTTCCAGGCTTCTTTGATATTTTTTAAGATCAAGCAACACGTGTCTGTTTATCTCTCAGCTATGTAACTCATCCTTATCAATGTACTTTTCATTTTTTATTATTATCCAGAACAACTGCCAGGTGTTCCTCCAACAATGCCAGGAGTGGTACAAAACATATTACCTTTTGGAACAGCACAGGTGCATGTTTTTCAAAAGTAGCTGTTCAAAAACTACTTGCATTGAATTTATCAATTATGTTTTATGTGACTAATTGATATAATATTTATAGATTTATATATGCATGTATATTTAGTATTTCATGTGTTACAGTTGGGAGCTCTGCCAATGATGCCGGTCCAGGCCATGACTCAGCAGGTAGATAAAGGACACTTTGTTTACTTGCATATGTTTTTGTGATTATGATGTGTGTGTGTATATATGGATTCTATGTATTTTCTGTTTGTTGCTCTTTTACAGGCTACCAGGCATGCTCGCCGAGTATATGTTGGTGGGCTTCCCCCCTTGGCTAATGAACAGGTTTTATTCAGTTATATTTTGCCGGTTCTAGCGTTCTCTCTTCTCTGAAAGAAAGATGACGCTTGTGTTTCAATATATTCCAACAATGACACATAATTGAGTTTGCTTTGTTTGTTATTCGCTTTTGTTTTTTCATTATCAAATATTTATATTCATTTGAATACTTCAGAAGTCCTCCCTATTCCATATTTAGTTCCTTTTTAGCCATCTTGTAATAATATTGTCAGAATTGTAGTTTGTTGGCTTTAATATGTTTCTTTTTTAAGTGTGAAATTTAGTTATGATTTGCTGCTCTGTGTTTGCATATAGCTCTAAGCTCATAATCTTGGTATATAATATAATATTTTTATACCCCAAGGTTAACTCAATAGCTTCTTTAAGACCATTAGTTTTATACCTTGGGGAAGTTGCCCTTGCGGCCTTTGCTTAAGTAGTGTGAATTATTTTGTATTCATTCCTCTAGAAATGCTCAAGAGTGTAACACATATAACCCATGTAATCTTCAAACTATCATGTTGAATAAGAGAAAAAAGAGGCAAATGTCTTACGACAAAAATTTAAAAAAAAAGGTAGATTTATTCATTTTCTTATAGGCCAAAATCTTATAGTTTGATGTCATTGAACTAATGTGCAAGTGTTTTATGTTTCAATAAGCATGGTATTGTTTGAGCAGATACCTTGTTTAGGCTTTTTGTTGACGTACTTTTTACCTTGGCTGGAATTGTTTCATTTCATATATCACCGCTGATGCTTATTATCAATGTAAAGACAGATTATTTCCTTGTATTTTCTGAAGCATGATGAATGATTGTTTGTATGCTTGAAACAGACAATCGCAACATTCTTTAGCCATGTTATGGCTGCTATTGGAGGAAATGCTGCCGGTCCAGGTAGACAATCATGCTTACGTTCTTGAATAAGTATATCTAAATGCTTGTCTTCAATATCTATTTGATTGTAATGCATAATTCGGTATTTAAACCTTAGGTGATGCAGTTGTGAATGTTTACATTAATCATGAGAAGAAATTTGCATTTGTGGAGATGAGAACTGTTGAAGAAGCAAGTAACGCAATGGCACTTGATGGGATTATATTTGAGGCAGGGAACCTATTTTCTTCCTATATCTTTTTCATTCATATGTACAAATGTCTCTCAATTACACTACCTTACAATTACTTGTCTAACATGTTTTTTATGAAATATTGATAGTGTCTTATTTGGTATGGTTTTTTTTGTTCTTAGCAGGGGGTGGCTGTGAGGGTGAGAAGGCCTACGGATTACAATCCTACATTAGCTGCAGCACTTGGACCTGGTCAACCAAGTCCGCATCTTAACTTGGCAGCTGTGGGACTTGCACCAGGGTAAGTTGGCTCCATGAATTATCAGTTTGAGGGCCTCTTCCATTATTGTAGCATTAGGATTTTTTTTTTTAAGATGAATAATGTTACAGGCAAATGAATCTTGTAACCCCGAGAGTGAGGATGTATAATTTTCTGTATTCTAATTCTTGTCATCAATTTGTGGTACATACTTCACAAAATTGACATGTGCAGTTGAATTGAAAAATCTTCTTTTTCTGTTGGTTTGATAATTTTTCATCTCATTAGCAGTGCACTTGGCGGAGCAGAGGGACCTGATCGTGTTTTTGTGGGTGGATTGCCGTACTACTTTACTGAAGCACAGATAAGAGAGTTGCTCGAGTCCTTTGGGTATGGGCTTAAAATATTAGCCATTCTCCGATTTGTCTCATTGACTATGATTTTCTTCCTGAATTTACAATGCTAGAACTCTTTTTTTGTTCTTTTATGTTGATTGATCTGTAATCCACATATGTAGTCAACTATGGCATCTAACTTTCCAATGACATTTATTCATCTATTCCAGGCCTCTCCGCGGTTTTGATCTTGTTAAGGATAGAGATACGGGGAACTCTAAAGGATATGGTTTTTGTGTGTATAAGGTAAATGAAGTGAAGGCTTAGAACATTGATCTTCAACATAAATTGTCGTGTGACTAGATATTATTTGTTTCAACGAATTTCTTGCTGATATTTGATAAAATCTATTCTTTTCTTTAATGGTATAGCCTACTTTCTTCCTTCTCATGTTACGAGCATACATACATAGTTAAAATAACAATTGATTGCATTTATCTCTGATAACTGTTAACTAATGTACAAACACTTCAGGAACCATCCGTGACAGACATTGCATGTGCAGCTCTTAATGGCTTGAAAATGGGTGATAAAACTTTAACTGTTCGGCGTGCTACCATCAGGTTGGTCTTCTTTAATATCATGGGAAAGATGATTGAAGAAAATAGGCACCATGCCTTTTGTTCTCCCTTGATCCAAGCGTGTGGTTGTCTTCTTCCCTATTTTCCCTCCGTTGCCTTACTCTTCTATGATGGTCACTGTAATGCAGGAATAATTTTCAGTAAAGGCAGCTTCTAATAAAATGAAACTGTAGAAGTAAAATCTAACAAATTTTCAGATTTATTTTTTCCTTTTCTATCACAGTTTAAAATAATGTACACTCAAATTGTTTTGCTGTATTGTTGATTCTATGGTTTTAACTTGGAAAACGAGGGTGAGGAAAAGAAAAGATTAATAGATAAAAGTGGCAGTGTCAAAGTTTTTGGTGTCTGACACTAGGTCTTTTAGTTGTATCTTTCTGCTGTGTTCAATTCATGCTGTTGAAGCTTGAAAGTGCATATCTTGCCATGTGTCTTCATAGTTCATATTAAGTTTTAATTTACATACCCCTCAATGTTATATTACCATGCACTACACCTGAAATTTGCTGCAATCTAATGGAAATTTACGGCAGTGGGCAGTGTAAATCAGAACAAGAAAACATATTGGCTCAGGCTCAACAGCATATTGCTATGCAGGTAAACCAAATCTGTGGTGCTCCTCCTGGTTATAAATATAATTAATCTACACCCTGATGGGCAGCATCATTAATTTATTAAGGATAATAAAATTTGATAAGCTTTTGAATTGGGTCAGGCTAATCAACTTAAAATAAATAAATTTATGACTTCAATATCCATCAATTAATTTCCTCGCAATCAAATGGTTGTCATCTACCTTGAATTCATTTATTCTTCTTCACCTTTGGATTGCAAGGAAATGGATGGATGGATATTGAAGTCACAAGTTTTAAGTCAAAATTCTATGTTATATAGCCTGACTCTTTTGAATTATACTAAGATTTTTAATTTTTTTAAGTTAATCTAGATCTTGACTTGTATATGCATATTGCTTTCAGAAAATGGTCCTGCAAACTGGTGGCATGAATCTTCCTGGTGGGGGAACAGCACCAGTCACATTTGGAGAAACTCAAGCTAAGGTTTTATGCTTGACTGAGGTATATTTGCCTCCAATTTATTCTATAACACCTCCTTTTCTCTGTTCATACTTTCATTATTTTGCCACAATTCTTACATTCTTTATTTGGGAGGAAAGGAGAAGAATATTGTTGAATTTTACTTGGGAACGAAATATTATAATCTCTGAAATTTCTTTTTTGTTTTGTGATACAAAGTTCAAATAGAGTTATTATATAGTATAAGAACTACATATGTTTGCAGGCAAATTCGAGTTAGACTGTATGGTTGTCCTTGATTTTTTTTTAAATGGAATATAACTGACTGATGACTGATGACTGATGGTTGATTTTATCTGTAGGCAATTACTGCTGATGTACTGGCCGATGATCAAGAGTACGAAGAAATTTTAGAAGACATGAGAGACGAATGCAGTAAATTTGGTACGATGTATATGATTTTATGTTTTTCTACAACCAGTTACTTTGATCAAATAATGATTGTGTGCATGGCTAACTCATTTCCGAGATTGGAGTGTGATGTGGGACCATTTTACTTTGATTTCATTTGACTAACAGCATCAACTGAACTGACTGCGGAAAATTTCTTTCAGGGATTTAAATTTAATGTCACGGTTCATTCATGGGCTATTAGTTTTTTACTTATGTTTTAAATGTTCCATTGTTCTAGAGAAAAAAGTTCATTTGAAGTCTATGATAAAACATTGTATACAGGTTTCCTTTGAAACAGAATGACAAGTTTGGAAACAGCTAAAATCAATGGCTCTTACCTCATAGAGTACAAGTCTACCTAATTACCACTGATGTAGTGAAAATTTTGAAAATTCAATTATCCCTTTTAGCCAAAAATATTTTATAAGGTGGATGATATATCTGTTAATCCACAGAACAAATCATATTTGTAACATATTGGTAAGAGAATGTAGTGCTGGTCATTGTAATGTTGATACTGACAAATAAGGTATCATTTCTTATTGTTAAGCGATTATTAATTATTGAAAAGGTTGATGTATAAACCATGATGCTTTCTTGAATCCAGTTGAGTTACAATAACAAAATTTTTTCCCACATTCTCTTGCAGAACCAAATGAACTATTAGTGCAATTTTTTATTCTTTTTGCATTTCTATGCAGTTTATTAGCGTTCTTTAATAGAATTACTAAATATTGATTCACTTGTGTGGAATGATTAGGAACCTTGGTGAATGTTGTTATTCCTCGCCCAGATCCGAATGGAAATCAGATGCCAGGTGTTGGAAAGGTAATCCATTTCTTCTGCTGCATCTGATATTAAGTTCATTGGTCATACATCGTACAGTCATACTGTTGAGTCTGTTCTTTCCCCATCTCTCTCTGCCATTCCTTTACCTAAAATAATTGGTACATTTTAAAGCATAACTTGCTAAATTATAACTTTTCCGGAGAATTATAATTCTCATGCTTGGTCATAAGATATACTGGGATAACATATATTTTGGTTGATTGGTTGCCGGTGGCCAAATCTTGTACCTATTTTTTCTGGTTACATATTTCATCTTTAATTTTGCGGGAAAACGTGAGTCGATGTAATGGCTTTACACTTGCAGGTGTTCTTGGAGTATTATGACGTTGCAGGCTGTGCCAATGCAAGAAATGCACTGAATGGGAGGAAATTTGGAGGCAATACGGTGAGAGCCTTCTATTACCCAGAAGACAAGTACTACGACAGAGACTATACGGCATAAACAAAATAGGCATTCTGTTTTGTTTTAGTTTCTTATTATAGTTTGTGAATGTACAGTAATTAATCTGTTGTATCACATTGACTTATAAATGAAGTTTTAGACATCTGTAACGCAAAGGGACGGCAAAATTTGTTAAAATTTAAGTACATTGTTCGCTTTTTTCTTTTTATGGTAGTGGTTTATATTTCTGAAACGAAGACGATTCAAGTCTTTTGAATTCATATAACTTGCACATTTCACTTCCAAATTGAATACCATCAATTATCTTTAGGGTTCAATCTCTCTGGAGGGATTCATTATCATCGGCATTGTAATTGCATAATTCTTTTTAAATGAAAAACATGTCACTATTGATTACACAAGTTTTACATGTGACAAAGTTTAACACGGTGGTAGAATAAAGGTTATTTTTTTTTTATATGTACCACCTGGGTGTTTATAAATTTAAAATATTATTAGATTGAATGAGTATTTTTATTATTAATTAAATTAAACGGTAGTAGTGATAGTGAAGGTGGTATGTTATGTTAAAAAAAGAAAACATAGTACAAACCTTCCAATGTATCACGGTGCACGTAATCATATCCAAAGTAATTATGTTATTTTCTCTTGGCAAGGACAGTTAAATAACTTTTTTTTTTTTTGAGAGAGAAAATCCATTAAAATAACTTATTAGTACATTAGAGGAAAAACGATATATGTCGAAGACTGGCCCAGTTGAGTTTTGCACGTGGACACGTAGGAGATGGTCGTCAACCGACAAAAGTGAGGTGCTGACTCGGATCAGTGTCACTTTCACAAGTTCACCACTTATTGTGGATAAGATACTATGACCCATTCCTCTATCCAATACTTTATATTTTTAACGAAGGATTGTGTTAATGTAAAGGGATTAGTATCCACTTTTAATCTAAATTTTTATTTAAAATTTTAATTATTAAATTAATTATGTATCATATATTATTAAATGTATAAAAATATTTAAAAAAAATAGAATATAAATTATAATCATTAAATTTATATATTTTTAAATATATAAAAATTTAAAAAAATCTTATATTTGGAGATGATGCTCGTTCAATGTCAAGATATCCTCCTTCTTCTTTTTTTTTTTTAATTTATTTATTTTATATATTATATCAGCGACTGCAGGTTATGATGCTGCCGTTATTAAAAACTACAATTGTATAAAATTTTCGTATGTCACGTTCATAATACCCCTTTAATTAAACATATCACAACCGCACAATATACCACACCATTATCTCGTATGGGACCCACCTACCCTTAATGATATGCTCATTTTCTTTCATTTTGAGTCTTCAATCCATTTATATCTCTACATCTAAATCCATACGTTAAATTATATATATAAATGAATTATGATTATAATGCTTTATAATATAATACGTTAAAATTTCGACTTCAAAAAAACAAAAGTGCTTTGTTTTCTATCAATTAAAATAGCATTTAGTTTAAATAAATTAAAATTATATTCATATTTGATTGACATAAAAATTTGAATATCTTTCAAAAAGGGTTTGAAATGTTTTTCTATATATATATATATAAAAGTCTAAAATGATAATACAAGTAAGAAAATCTTCCATCAAATGTATTTTGAATTAACATAGTTTATTTATTTATTTATTTTTTTTGTTGAGGCAGGTAAGTTGTTAAAAGCAATTTTAGTAAATAGTAAAATATTCAAAGACACCATGACAATATGGTAAATTTAAACCAGATCTAAAAATATCTTCATCAAACAAAGACTACGTGTAAACTAATCATGGATTTCGAGTTTTGGATAATGTTGCCACCTCATTACACATCAGCCTCACCCTACCTATCACTATAAATGTTCAATTCCAGGATCAATCTTTCAAACATCTCAACTTTAGTTTTCTTCGAATTCTTCTCACAAATCAAATCTCTCTATTCAGGTTTTTTTGTTGTTTGTTTTTGTTTTTGGGCTTCTCAGATCTCCATCAATTTCAAAGTGGTTTTAATCTTCTTTGTCGAATTCAGAAGAAGAAAGAAAGAGAAAAAAAAAAAAAAAAAAATGTTGGCAATATTCAAGAAAGAGGTGGTGAATCCTCCAATGGAGCTACACAGCCCAGCTTCATTGAGTTCTTCTAAAAAGCCAAAGCTTCCTCAAGAGATCATCAAAGATTTTGTGTCTTCTCATTCTTCTAATGCTTTTGAAATCAACTTTGCAAATGCCGCTTCCCTCTCTTGTGTCCCACCAGAAAATCCTCACTCCTCTACACCAAGGTACATATATCTTATCATACACTGGTTTTAAAAACAATATAAAAAAAAAGAGGTTTTTGTTGATTGAAATATTGCATTGCAGGTTGTTTTGTGGATATGATAACATGTATTGCGTGTTCTTGGGGAGATTGAACAACCTGTGCAGCCTCAATAGACAGTATGGGATATCAAAATGCAGCAATGATGCCATGTTTGTTATGGAGGCGTATCGGACCCTCCGTGACCGCGGCCCATTCCCGGCCCATCAAGTCCTAAGGGATCTCGAGGGCAGCTTTGGATTTGTCATTTATGATAGCAAGGCTGGAACTGTCTTTGCTGCTCTGGTAAAGTCCTTTGGAAATCCATATGTGAAAATTTGTTCAAATTTGGAGGGTATGTTTTTGTAATGTTGCTTATATGATTAAACTTTTGTGTTGTGTTTGCAGGGTGCAAATGAAGGGGTGAGGCTCTTCTGGGGTATTGCAGCTGATGGTTCTGTCGTAATTTCTGATGACTTGGAGGTCATAAAATCAAGCTGTGCTAAATCATTTGCACCATTTCCAACAGGTGAGTTGAAAACTAGGGTTGCTTTTTTTTAAAATTTATTTTATATGGGGGATGTATTGGAAAAATACTAACTAGGATTTGGGATAATGCAGTCGCAAGTTGTTTGGATGGGCTCAATAGGCCCATCAAAACAAAAATGTTATTTTTAGGCCCATCCCATGGTGGACCAAAAATGAACTGACTTGATGAGTTGATATGTTGTTATTTGGATGCAGGGTGCATGTTCCACAGCGAGCAAGGACTGATGAGCTTTGAGCATCCAAGCAATAAGATCAAGGCAATGCCTAGAGTTGACAGTGAGGGAGTCATGTGTGGGGCCAATTTCAAGGTTGACGTCCACTCCAGGATGGGCAGCATGCCACGTGTCGGCAGCGAAGCCAACTGGGCATTGTCCGGTTCACATGCCTGAAGACTATTGGAGATTGCAGACATTAATATATTGACTCAGAAATACAACTCCTGCTTTCGCTTGTCCATTTTAGTGTTCTTCATTTGCTTTTGTTTTGTGGGTTTCATTTAAGGGGTCTGTGTATGTATTTAACAAAGTTGACCTTTAATGTTAATTATGTCCGGTTAATATATCCAATACCAAAAAAAAATTTTTAAAAAAATTTGATGTTTTATTTGTAAGTTTC
Source organism: Xanthoceras sorbifolium (assembly GCA_003430845.1). NCBI lineage: Eukaryota > Viridiplantae > Streptophyta > Magnoliopsida > Sapindales > Sapindaceae > Xanthoceras > Xanthoceras sorbifolium. The sequence goes on from CM010618.1 coordinate 6,981,534, forward strand.
GCTGGAGGCAAGATGATGAACACATAAAAGTCTTGCCCTGTACCTCTTTCAGTAATACATTCAATTTAGTATCTTCAAATGGTAAAAACAGTTTATTTTTTTTTGTCAAACTTATCACCAAAAATATCGTCTTTTTCGATAAGACCGGCTTGTTTATGTTATAACTGTGACAGATATCCGGCAAAGATGATGAGGAACCTACTAACATAATTATTTGGAACGAGGACCAAAAGCTTTGCCATCAACTTGATATTACCATTAACAACAGGGTCAATTCCATTCCCATGAAAAGAGGGAAAATGGTGAAGGAAACTGTAATTGACCGAGAAAATATAAAAGACAATATGCAAATAGATTGCACGAAATATTAAGTCAATTCAACCTAGTAGACATTATAAGTATAGCAAGTATCACCTCTCATTGGTTCAAAGTTCATTCAAAGCCTCGCTACTTCTACATGGATTCAATTGATGTAACAACCATGCTCCAAACAATTGTAATTTTCTGTCTGTTTCATAAATACATGGAGCTTCATAGAATTCACTGTATATGATTACTCACATCTGAAAGTAAAGGGGCAGTTTGTATAATCCTAATTGGTAGCATGAGTTCACATTTGATCTCTTTCGAGTAATCAAAATCACATGATTAACCATAGAAGAATCAAGGCAGCTAGTCATGCTCGATGGTGGATGATTGCTGTCTTCAATCAATAAGGTAGATGAACTGGGGACGAATAGGCTTAAAACTGATTGATATTGCTCAACTGATGGAGCATGTCATGATATTGCTCTGTTGACAAAAACTTCCCCAAAAGCAAATGCAGCCTCTGCATAACTGATCAAAACCAGACCAATAATATCAATCCAGATCCACGAAAACCTGCAACAAGTTGAGAGGATTATCAAAATGGTGATCCAACAAAAAAAGATTTGGGACCACAAAGTTAAACTGCAAAGGCAATACATTATTTCGAATAATAACGCTAAACATCCCAACTTGTGAGGTGTCATTTTCAATTAATTGAAATTTGACAAGTGAGATAATATTGTAATCAATGTCAATTAATAATGGAACGACACCTCACCAAGTTGGAATGTCTAGCATTATTGTATTTCTAAAACCTAAACCAAACATCAGCACAATTAGATGTGAGTTGGATAAACTAGATTTTAGAACATAGGGCATTTGAACTACTTGTTATCTACCAAAGGTAAAGGCCACATAACATAAATCACAGACCTCCAAATCAGGCAACGGGTCATAGGTTTTCTTTTCTCTTTTGTCAAACACTGTAATGCCTGTGATTCTTTGAACTCCAAGTTTAGTAGCAACCAGATTCTGCATAAATGAAGATAACACCAAGAAATTATAAAAGACTGAGACATGCAATTCAAATTAAATTCTCACTGTGAGTGAAGAATAAGTATCACCACATAACTGAAGGATAGTATTCTTGTGTTTTTATGCCATGGTTATGCTTAACTCAATGCAAGATTTTTTACCTTTTGGGGCATATTTAACTAAACTTAATTTAGAAATGAACATACATAATTAGTTGTTGCATAAATTGCTGCTTCTACACTCATCTCATCCCTAGTGTGGTAAATGAATCTGATTCTGACCACCTAGCACAGAGATATTGTTCATCTGAATTCACCCTAATACTGTGAATAATTTTGAAGGGAGATTCCCAAACCCTAATGCTGTGAATAATTGGATTTTTATTGTTTTATTGGTCAAAGTTCCCTTTAAATTAAATATTGTGATTTGAATTGATTTAGAAAGAACAGGCAAAGTATATTGTTCATACCAAGCGAAAGTCTGTGGAAGCAAACGCCTCCAACCGTGGTAACACCTGTAGACAGTCAGATTCACACCTCAGAATCACAATAAATCAGCATTAAGCTTTCAAAGTCCAATAATCTCCTAAAACCACCCCCACGCCCACCCAAAATTGGAACACATTATTGAGGTCGTAGGTTTTTTTTCTTTTTTCTTTTTTTTCTTGGCTCAGGAAGGTCACAGGTTCAAGCTGTTAAATTGTTTCTAAAAAAGTATGCAACTCTATGTATTTTTGCAAGGATATAACAGTAAGTTTCTATAACTACTAGTAATATCTAAAGATGATGTCACATATATTGAGCACTGATCATACTGTTATCAACAACAATTGTCTTTGCACTGAACGTGACCTAAGAAAATGGGACATGTTTATACTTCAGAAGATGTCTAGGAGACACAAAAATGCATTTACCATTATCTGGAGACCATTAATCATAACAACTTTCTCCCCATATGAATCATTTTCTGATAACCAAATCTCAAAGGGACCCTGTTCAGTATCTGTCTGATTGGTGAGCTTCAAAAGTAACTGTTAAACAAAGAATGGTTCAGTTTCCAGAACAATGAACATATTCAGATCAACACAATTGCTTTAGGAGTAACAGTTGAAGAAAGGAAACTGAAAGAAAGACTATATGGACTTAAAACCGATCATAGGAAAGTTATGCTCTTACCAACACTTAAAAGTTAAATCAACAGTAGTTTTCTCCTTAGTGCACACAGCACACTGATTTCTGTTAAATCAGTATCTCAATTTGTACTATACAAATTCACTAAAAGACAAAAAAGCAGCGAACTTGTACTTGTACAACTTCATTGATTTTTTTGTCCTGTAGTGAACTTGACCTACACAACTTCTCTGTATTGATTTTAACAAAATCAGTGCGCACTGATAGGATAATTCTACTTGAATGAATGAAAATTTACTGAAAAGGGTAGGCTAAAATGCAATAAAATAAACCATACTTACCGAGAAGGGTTTATTTACACGAATGACGGGTGGAATCTCCACAACATGTAACTCAATATCCTTGCTTGTGATGGGCTGTAGGAAGTTTCAAGAAACTGAGTACAACATCCAAGTAACAATTGTATGCATGTCATGAACACAGAATTATAAAGTATGTGTTCATATGCATAGATAAGAAGATGTGCAGGTAAACCCTGAAATGGAACATCAACTGCTATTTTTTTTTGAAATAACAAGGAATCATGTTAAAGAGGGTTTTCAGCAAAAACAAACCATGCTACCTACCCCTCAGTAGGTGTACACTTCCCAATTGAAACAACAATGTTAATGACATCCTACTCCCTTGGTTCATATACTTTGAACTTGTAATATCACAGTTAATGCTATATGCGACATTCACAATTAAAAGGGTTACTGCACAGATTGCAAGTTCATTATGAGGAACACTGTGACTAACAAACAATGGATGAAAGTGAAATGTAAATTGAATATCAGACAAAATGAGGTTCATAAAGGTACTAGATATCCTATATTTTATTAACTCCAATTTAATATATATCATAGTACAACTCTGTTTTCACAAGATTTAAACTAATATGTAGACTATTCTATTCACAAGAATCCATGTTGAAGTTAACAAAGATAGGACAAATAAAAGAACAAATAAAATGGTGAATTTTGTGTGTAAAGTTTCTAAGAATGAAACTTAATTGTCAGTTAATACAAAGAATATACTTACGGTGCCAAGGATTTGTTGTGTCTGTAGGCGACCAGGTTCACCCAAATTAGTACGCCATGTTATTTGAAATTTACCTAGAATGTTACTTCCTTGCACTTTCACTGGTGCAGAATCAGTTGCAGACATTCTTAGCTGATAAAGATAATTATGAATCCCACCACCAGACTTGATGAGCACTGGTGGCTTAAATATCTGTCTGTCATCATATGATCATTAATTAAAGGGAAATAGCACAGATCAGATTGTAAATTAGAAAAATGTTACATGGAAAAACATTTGAATGAAAATAAAAGAAGGTACAAAATCTTTCAATTCAATATTATATATCCCTACACATCTGTTACCTACCTACTTTGAGAACTGTTGTCAGAAAGGTGTTCGTCAGCTTTTAGCATTGTCGCACTCCAATTCGGAGATGGCTCAAACTCAACTTGGTCCATATAAAGGTTTGATTTCGTATGATTTTCAATGCATGCCTCTAAAAATGTAATTTCCTGATATAGAAGACAGATGCATTAAAGAAAAGGGTGATTAATATAGGTGAATACTCACATTAAGTTCATCATATATCACCATTTTCACATCAGTAATAAACAATTCTACACAGATATCTGAACTCGAGAAAATTTATATATCAAGTTACTGAAACCAATACAACCAGTTATTAGCATTTATTCTATTACTAAAAAATTTATCAATGAAATAACATTAACATGGTTTCCAATGGCAGATAAAAAATACCAGCATGTGTGTCAGAAACAAAATTCAAACCTGACACCTGAAAATTCAGTCATTGCCAAACTTACCTTAACAACACGGACCTGCACAATGAAAACATCAATGTATTAAATTTGAGAACTGAAAAACATAAATGCTTATAATCTTACAATTCCAGATTGTAAGAAAATCCAAGAACGCAACACAAAATGACAGTACCTTTGTCCGAACTGAAAGTGGATTCGAAACAATGAACTTGAAAAACTGCGGAAGATATTTCCGCTCTCCATCACCATCACTATACAATGCCGTGCAAACCAGCCTAAATTTTTTTTTTATCAAATTCAGTAACAATACCAATAATAGAAGGATGACAAATATATATTTTTTTTTAAAAAATAAACAAAATTATAGACACTAACGTGTGAGCTCCAAGTTCCTTGACGTCATGTTCTACAATGAAATCATAACGTCCTCCTGCACGTATAGATTCAACAGCCGATTTCGAGGTATCCAGAAGCAGAATCCTTTGTCTCTCCGTTTGAATCTCTGCCTTGATAACGACGTCACGAACTTCGAAATTGGAGCTGTTGTTGATACTAATGTAGCTACAAAAGGTCTCTCCCAAGTAAATGGCGCCGAAGGCTTGAGGGAGGACAAGGAGGCCGGAGAGGCCGATTGAGTCGGAAGGATGGTGGAGGAGGAAGCGAGAGCTGAAGGTGAGATCGGAGGAGTTGGAGGAGTCGGTGGTGGAGATAAGAGGAGGGAGGTTGGAGGAGGCGATTGGATCGTCGAAGATGTCTTCGCCGACGAAGAGATCCATGGGGTCCAGACGAAGGGGAGGCTCCACGTGGATCGACGGCCTGCAAAGCCTCATCACTCTAAAGGCCAGCGAGTGAGTTCCTGGAGTGGTACTCATCGTCTCTTTCTCTTCTCAAGTTTTCTCAGAGATTGATTTTGATTTATTCAACTGAGTTTTTAGCAAGCATTTAACCAGGTCTTTTAACTTCAAAAAGACGATGATTCTATTCTATCAACGTTTTCGGGCCGGAACGGAAATTGATCCAGAGATTTTCCTTGTTATTATTTCAATTTTCGATTTTTCAAATGAATTTCTGCATTTTTATTTTTTTTTTCTTTTTATTAAAAAACCATTTTTTAATTAAATTAGTATGAATATCACAAAAAATCATATTTTACCGAACCGATTCGTGTTAATAGCTGAAATTTTCTCCAGATTTATTACATAAATTCAAACTATCCTAACAATCATTTGTATGACTGGTAACCACGTGGGCTATAATCCGTCTGCTCGGTGACACATGAGAAAGTTGAAATTTTATTTCTGGCAAATAGGATTTTAAAAAAATAATTCACCCACTAATTAAATAAATTTTCATATACAATAGAAATTAAATATAAAGTAGAACTAAAATATAAATACACATACACAGAGAACTAAATACTATAGTCAAGTCTTGATCACCGGCTATACCATACACGTCAGGTTTGGATTTGTTTCTACAAAAGACGGTGGGCATGAAGCCTGTAAACGAAAGAGGCAATTGTTATCTACACAACTCGAACCCATGTTCCCCCGCACATAGGACAGCCAAATGCCCATCGGCTAATCCACCAAGCTTCTCGATCAATTTGATTGGGTGAATTGGGTGAACCTGGTGAAGAAAAAGCTGAAGTCTGACGCAAACACCTTATACACTGCATCATCACAGGTAACCAAAATTATGAAAAATAAGATATAATGGATAATAATAAGACAGAGAGGAAGGACAGAGAAAGAGAACATGCGCAGGCACAGGTTATACACAAAGTGAAATAATTCAAGTAGTGCCATTGCTAATATCCTTGGTCTGAAAGTTTTTGTAACAAAACATATACTTCATAATTCATTCTATTACAGACTGGGGATAGAATTGAACATATGTGAAATCAACCTGCCTATATCTTTTAATCATAACCGGTTGATGTCTTCAAGGTGTCTTTTCTTATATTAATGTCTATTCAAAGTTATAATTCAAGGATGCCTTTCACTATATTAATTCAAATACTATAATTAAAGTTCCAAGTACCAAAAATCTGCACTTTATATCCACCACATTCTGGTAATCTCTTAATTGCCATGAACTTTCAAAGATTATTTAGAGATGCGTCTTCAGACTTAGGACCACACATTCAAGAGATATAGAAGCGGAAGCCCATTATTTGATTAAATTGCAACCTTTGATCCTTCACTTAGGAGAAACTTGGATGAAAACCTAACCAATTATAGTCTCATTATTCATGAGGTACAAAATTATAACTCAGATTTTCTTCAGTAGAAAGGCACTATATATAACTTTGAGCTGTTAAGCATATAAATCAATAGAAGATAATTACGACAAGCATCTTTTCTTTTTTGTAATTCTTTTCCTTTTAATATACTTTTGTTCTGTTAAAAATTAGAGAGAAAGAGAGAAGTAAAAGTGAGGGGACTTTATTTCATACCTTGTACCAAACCCCTTCAAGACCAGTCTTCCATACAGCTGTAACAACATCTCTTCGAGATCCCATTATACCAAGATAAGCCCCTAGGCCCACAGAAGTATTCAAGCCAAAAGCTGCATCTCTTTCAGACATCCGACGCTTCCTTGGCCACAAGCCATGAGCACCATAATTAACATCACAATTCCCCAGCGAGTTGATATCAAGTGAGTCCACAGAATTACTTAGCTTGGGAGAATCATCTACAGGGCCCATATCTTCTGGATCAGACCATGGCCCGCCAAACATATTCCGCCTATGCCACTCTTCAGCTGGAGGGTGGAGTTCTAACTCACGCAGTAGTAGTCCAGCGGCGTCTGCACCTCTAGGCCGAGGCATATTCTGCATGCAAAATTTAGAATGGTCGATTGAAGACATGAGAAAATGCAATCCGTGTTAAGACAAATGGAGGACAAATGAAAATTCAGTAAATACACAAGAACTACAAGCGAAGACATAATTGAGTCAACGCTAGCATTTAAGCATACAGAAAACTGCATTTAGAATTCCCTGACCCTCGAAAAAACAGTCAAATGCAGGTAGATCTTTTGTTTTCACCTGGTCTAAGTATTTTTGCTTATATCTAATAAAAAAATCCACTTACACAGTAGATTTGATCTATTCGTCCTTCAGTGAGAGAGAGAATTTAATGATCTTTCGCAGGATTATAAGTTTTTATATCTGGTCAAAGTTATATTGCTGATTTAACATATATATATATATATATATATATATGTTAGATTTACTTAAATAGTATAGTTGCATCATTTATTAACAAGTTAAGCTTATGGTTGAGCGGTTTCTAACATGGTATTAGAGCTTTGTTTTACCAGCCTATCTAGGTTTGAGTCCCCCAACACCACATGATCATTGTAAGATTATTTGAAGTTATGTGATTGTTGTTGGATTTGAGCCGCGTCACAGGCCCATTGGTCTTGGACGTGAAAGAGAGTGATAGAGTGCTTAAAATACTATTGTTGATTCTTTTCCTAACAAAAAACTTGAGCGAGAACTTACAATACAAGAATAACTCAGCATTGCTAAGCCAAATGAGTGCCAATCTCACCAAGCTACCTAAAAAAACCAATGGTTTTAACAAAACTAAAATTATATACAAAAATACCTGCATATGTGGACCAAGGGATGCTTCTACAACCTCAGGCAACACAGTGTAATTGCCATCAATATAATGCAGCCGCACCTGGATGTTGCTGTTCCCAACCTGAGAAACTGGAAATTGGGGTGACAGAGCTGCTGTACGCCGACAGAGATCCATAAGTATGAGGAAAAGGACCTTCACCTGCATGACAGAAACATGTGAGCTTATTCATCTCAAATCTAAGGTCTCGTTAAATCCTTATGGGGCACAATCGTTAAATCGTCAACAATAACCAAACAATTGAAGCATACGTGAAAAGTTAGCATATCAAAATAAAAATCCAAACAATTTTTCTCAATTAAGGACTTGGACAAAAGATGAAAAACATGAAAATCAAAATATTTAGTCTATTAAAGCATGTAAATGGGGAGACCATATACCAAAAATCAGTTTCTACCTCTTCAAAAGTGTATCCTTGACCAGCATTACCAGACCCCAATTTTGGCCGGCTAGAAGGACCATCTTCAACTCCTTTTGCACCAGGCATGGCCTGACCTGCTCTAGCCACCTGACCTTCATCTGACCTGACCATGGCTGATGATGGTTTTGAAGAAACAGAATTGATTTCCTCCACCTTAACTGGACCACCAGGCTGAGACTTTTGCATATTCGTATCAGTGTTCCTCTGAGCACCACCCATAAGGCGGGATTGTTGAGTTCGCCAAAAGAAAAAACAAAAAAGCAGAAGTTGACATAACCTATGAAGGAAATGGCAATCCCCAATGAGCCTAACAGCTGGAGTTCCAGGAAAAGTCCCTGTGTTGATGCTTATTGGCATAAAGGAAGGTGGACCACTTATGGCGTTCGAGGTCGAATTGGACACTCCATCGGTGGTGCTACTGATCTTAGCAATAGCACCTTGTACCCATGCTTGCATCTGGGTGCTCCCCGTGGAACTTGTTGTACCACTTTGACCAGCTGAGTAGAACATGGTATTACACAGTTAGAAGAAACACTGCATTGATAACAACAAAAATAAGGGCAACAAATGGAAGTAATGGTAATGCAGAGTTCTCTTCAGCCATTGACAATGTCTGACGCAGACTCAAATGATATAGACTGACTGGATTCAGTCTCTCTTTTTTATTTTTATTTTCCTTAATAAAATCAAAGGACTCGGTCAATTCAAATGATGAAAGAATCACAGAACTCAAAAAGACTTCGGTGTAAACTCAATTTGGCAAAAAGTAAGTTTAGCTAGCTTCCTTTAACTTTCAGAGGACAGGTGCAAACAGACCTTGACTTGTTGCAGGAGATGCTGAACTTTGGGTTGGACTAGCCACCATATTGCGATTGCTGCCAGTGCCAGCAGTAACAGCATGACTTGCCAATGTACGACAGAAACTTGCATAACGCCGCAAGCGTGTAATAAAATGAGAAGCTAAATCAAGAACTGCATCAACATAAGCCTGCAGTATGTCACAACAATTAGAATAGACAAATAAATCAAGCAATCATATTCAACTAAACTATTTTTTCTCCCAAACATGTCAGACCAACATTTTTAATAACATATCTAACAAAATAACTCCAAAATATTATTCAGTACATGAGCTGACGAGGGACACCTTGAACCACCCCAATGACATGCTTGTGCTACAGCAGCACAGAGAAACCAAAAGTGGTTGTTCCTAAAGTTTTTGGTTGGTGTCAGTTCCAACTATTATGGTACTGCCCAATTATGCATCCATACTACAGCCTTTACTAGCTTGGATAAAAAACTTTAGCAAATAAAAGAGAAGAAAGCAAAACACTGGCTGCAAAAACAGGAACCACAGTACTGACACCAAATATGTGGAAAATCTAAGTCCTAATAAGCAGTAGCATCTAATCTTCACAACTATAAATGTCTGAGGAACAAAAGCTGAACACAAGTAGTAAAGGAAAGTCAGAGCCAAAAGTAAACCTGAATGCTCATAACAAGGGCAGGTTCAACAGCCATTGCTTCAGGATCTATGCCAGACAACGTCTCAGCGGATGCCTGCCATGGTTCAGACACTAAAGCTGAAGGATTTATTAAAGCTGACTCAATTCCTTTTCCAAGCATATCCAGTAACAATCTTGCTTGCATATCCAGAACCATTGCTCTGACTTCTTGGGCATTTGTACCTTCCAGTAGCCTGCATTTTATCCGGTCTAGACTCTGCAATGCAGAAAGACAAGTTTAACTTAAACAAATGGTCCAGTCTATAAAAATTAGGACCTAAGTAGATAAGCCAATGATGCATGAGTATTAAAAACAACTGCTTTCCCCATTCTAGCTCCATCCAGAAAAATGCAGGAGATGACAATGGTACAGTAACCAGTTGGTTGAGAAGCAGGCCTTTGGCCTGTGTGATCAGATTCACAGGTCAGGTAACAATATGGTTTATATTTTAAATTATGCAGCTTGAGACAGTCAAGAAGAGAAGTCCTCTATGTCTTTTCCTTGTGAAAACTTCAAATATCTAGTGCTATCTGTTTGGGCAACTCCAAGGCATGTTTAGGAATTTCAGTCAGCTGGATAAAAGAAAGAACAAGGAGGTTGTCTAGGTGAGATTCAGCACATGAAACTCTAGAGCAGACTCATCATAACACAATACATGGATTGTCAAAGATTGTTTTCAGGCGTTAACAATGCTACAAAAAAGATTGTGATAAAATCATACATAAATCATAAATCACAAACATGCAAGGCAACTAGAGGAATGCAAGTATTAGACCATATCAAAGAAATTTATTTTCTATATTTTATCATTTATTAACTATATAGGTAAAGTGAAATGAAAATCTAAAACTAAATGGAAAATGGTTACTATGAGTGTGGCACAGCCCCAAGCGAGCTCAAGAACATAAGTACCAAGGATAAATAATTTAAATAGCAAGCCATGTCAAAGATCATTAACATTGTGACAATGCTAGCAATAAGAACTGTTAAAAACACTCCAGTATGCAGTTAACCATTTGGACCATAAGGAATTCAGATGGTAGGAGTCCAAAGAAACATACAGGACCATATTGTTGCCGGTGCTGAATAGAAGGAAGTGAATGAAAATCCGCATCCAAGACTGCAATAACGCTGTTCAGAGAAACTGAAACAAAACAAGAAGTAATATCACCAACTGACACAAATCATAAAACATATTTCATTAAGACTGCATATAGGAAGAAAATACATCATGACTGTTTTTAAGAGAGAAAGGATTGTTAATTATTCTTCATTAAATCACAAAAAAATTAAAGTCTAAAACTCTTACCTATGCCATCCTCAGCAGCACTTTGAGTACAACCAATGGCATCCCACCAATCCACATTAACCAAAAGGCTCCACCAAAACCTGGTCTAATAAAACAAATAATTAGCATCATCAAAACATAATATTGAAAGGACAGCCATCCATGAAATGCTCGACAATGTATGATTTGGTTATGAAAGCAGAAATGCCAAAGCGAGAATAAAAATTATGTATATTAATGAACAAAGAAAATGTCTCAAACTAAAATCCAATTCAAGAATTAACTGGCATAACAATAGTAAAGAAAGTTATTCTCAGTACAATTTCAATTTCTTATATTGAATACGAGTTTTATTGAAATAAATACATATGTGCATGTGTCATAGATATATTAAAGTATTTACTAAGTCCAGTGTGATCCAAAGGAAGCATAATACGCAGACTAAAAGATCATGAGAATTATTTTGTGTACAGTACCTCTCAGCAATTGCACGTTCCCAGGTTGAAGAATTGGCCTTTACTTGACTACTCAAAACAGCAGGAGGAAGGACACGAATTATTTTCAATATAGTACGGTCCTTGCTTGTGTCATGCCAAACAGAAGCTGAACAGCAGCTTGTTGATGAAAAGGCAGGTGCAGCAATTGCGGATCCAACATTAATCTGATAGTTATCAACAGGTGCAAAGTTTGGACCAGAAAAAATGTGAACTCCACCCCTTAGAAAGGCAATAGCAATCTCACCACCATGAGCAGAATAAACAATTCGAGCAAGTGTTCTTATATCACTTGGCAAATCAAAGGGATCAAAGCTGACTCTTTGTGCCTTCTCAATACCAGAATCAGTGGTTTTCTGCACATCAGCGGTTGGTCCCGCTACAGCTGGTTGGTGAATTTTATAATCATTGAACGGTATGCTTGTATCCACCTTGGACACCCAAACTGTTTGCATAGGAGCCTGCCCACTGAAACTAGAAGTAGGATTTCCAAATATCTGATGAAGAACGACAGGCTGAAGAGATGATTCCCAACGTTGAACCCTCCAACCTGTGATTGAAGGACCCTCATCTGGATCATAGGGGGACATGTACTGTCCTGCACATATCAATTATTACTTTGCTAAATCCAATTATCTCAGGATACATAAACTGAACTCGTCCCATATTTAGAGAAATTGTCATAGGATAATGGAGCTAACAAAAAAATTGAAAATAAAATGATTACTAAGCAGCAGCCATAGTGACAGAAGAAGAAGAGGGAGAGAGAAGGAGAAATCGATATAACATTGAATGAAAAAGGACAAATCTTGACTGAGAGAAGATTAACCCCAGGGTAGGCATGGAAATTTTGTGATGAAGATACCATGGAATCAGACAGCAGACAAGGTGACTGTAAGGCCCATGAGGATCTATCTCCTTTAAGCTAGCTAACCAGAAAAACATTTAACATAAAGAACAATGAGATCTACGACTAGATGGCTTTCCAATTATGTAAGTGTATATTCTCATCAAAGTAACCACAACAGTAATATATGGAATACAGATCTTGATCCAAGTACCATCACAATACTACATAGAAATGGAAAAGAAAACTTAATTTGGTTCGACTGACCCTGTAAGGTTTGAACAATCATCCAGCACACTAGTAACGAAATGACTTTGAAAAACAAAATTACAGGACACCATTAACAAAATGACCCCGGAAATATGGTAAAGAAATGCAAGTGCAGGGGTTGGGCCCAAGATATAAGCAGTTAAGCAATCAAAACCTGTATCAAGATACACAACATTAAAAAAAGAATGCCATGAACAAATATATGCATTCCCGTATAGCAACAACCATAATTTTGGTATCAGAAAATAAGTTTTGAGGCAAGAAGACAGATAAATACCCTCAACTATTACAACAGCTATAACAGAACCACCACGGGTTGGATCAAAGGCAACTGCAGTTACTCCAGAGCCCCAGGTAGTGGTTGCTACAGATTGAGCTGCAGCCTCGGGACTCACATATGCAGAAAAATTGGAAACTGGTGAACAATGGAGGGAAACTGCATCTCTGAAATCTTGATCTGTCAGCTTTCTTCCTTGTTTTGTTTCAGATAACAAGTACTCTTGCCAGCTGAACAAATAAGCAGCCAGCGGGGCAAAACCTGCCCACTTGGGTGGATTAAGAGAAGGTGGAACCCCGTTGCTAGTACTTGTCTTTGGCGTTGCATTAAATCCATTTCCAGGGCCTGGAGTGACCTCCCAAACAACAACAGTAGAGGGATTTACAATTGGAACACCTGCCACATGCATGGCACCACTGTCTGTTATGATAGCATCAGCAGCCATGATCCCACTAGGTCCTGCACCCAAGAGTCCTTTGCTTGTGTGAAACCACTTTGATGCAGTGCCATTTTGACCGGGAGGCCAATGGGACCAGTGAAGTTGAACAGAACCTGATGAGAAGACAGAGCATACACAGAGAAAATTTGGCCACCTATCTGAAAAGAGAACATATTTGCATCAGATAATAAGTTTGAAGCAGCTGCAACTCCTTTAAGAAAAATAATAGATAATGTTAAATAGAGAAAAAGACAACATTTTGAAAAAAGACAAAAACATACCAAGCAATTTAGTGGATCAGCACTATAAGTTAGTTGCATATATGAACTGAAACTTAGAAATCCATTTTATCAATTACATTAATTAAACATTGAAATCAATTAAGGGGTTGTTTTTTTTTTTCCACTTATAATTTAATGGGTCTGAATTGGACCTATTAAGTGGCTTTTGTTTTTTCTTAAGTGGTCAAACAACTTAAAAAGCTAAAAAATTCTGACTTTTCACTTAATTGCGAATCACTTAAATATATTTAAAATATTTTCTTCCAAAAATATCCTCCTAAATATAACATATTTTCAGTTTTATTTAATTTTATACATACAATTTTATTTATTTTACCCTATTACTTTTCACAAACGACTTTACAAAAAAACTCTAATCACTTTTTATCCTCAAAGTTTCTTGGAATCGAAAGATTGAATTATCTCCGAACAAAATTTCAATAAAAATCATTTATTTATTTATTTTATCGAACTACTTATGCTCTATATAATTTTATTGTTTGTAATGAAAAAATATACTTTATTTGTGATATAAACATTAATTCTAGTATTGCAGTAGTAGCAAGTTATATACATATATATTACTGTTTATAATTGTGATTGAATGGAATAATTATGCTACAATTTAAGTCTCTATATATATTTCAGTCTCGACTCCTAAGATAAAAATAATTTTTTAATATTTTTATTTATTATATTTTCATCCAGAATAAAATCTTATTAATATATACATAAAAATGCTTCAGGATTTATTAAATTATTTAGTTTTTAGTTGTTTGTATCATAGCAAAAAGAAATTTATAACAATTAATAGTAATAAGGGTATAAATGTCAAATTATTTATTTTCAAACATTTTTATTTTTAAAAAACAAATAAGTAGACACCATATTCGGTGGGTTTAAAAAAAAAAAAAAAAAACAAACGAACGAACCCTAAGTATGTCTCATAACTTAATTGAACTTATTCTCAATATATTTGTATGATATGCTTTAACTACAAATAATGTTAGAGCAATCAATTTTATGTTTGTCGTCTATTGAATCATCGGGAGAGAGAGCTAAAACAACATGAACAATTTTACCTAAAAATCAAATAGGTAATTATCAGTCACAAATTCAAGCATGTACTAGCTCATGCAATCATCAGAACAAACCATTATTACAGTGCAGTTGAAAGAATTATACTTGTAATATAGTTCAAGTACAATGAGATTATAATTTGTCTAAACTCTAAATGTCATAGCAACAGAAAAGTAGACTTAAGAACTCCTCTTAGTGATAAATGGAAACACTTATGAAGCAGCAAGAACAAAAACCTGAAGTTTGAGACTGCTGCTGAAAGAAATTTTTCTTCAAAAATTGATTTCGAGTTTGAAGGACTTGTGGATTTTGAGGAAAGCCACCTATACTGATTGTTAAACAAATAAAACAAAGACAAAAGTGCTTAGAATGCAAACATGGAAAAGAACGGATAGAGTTGTTAGCATCGTATGAGCAGAAGAAAATAATCAAATGCCTACCGGAGACACCCCTGAAAGCCACTTGGTAACAACTGCTATATCCTGCCGCCATTCATGCTCGCGCTGCCAGCAGCTAGCATCGCGTACCAGATTGGCTGGCCCCTGCATATAGAGGCCAATAGTAAGCTTAAAAAGAACATATATTGGAGAAGCAAAAAACATAAATACAATTACATCATTGAAGAAGAAGGAGAACAGAAATGAAAAGAAAGAAACGAAACATGTTAAGAAGTTGTTTGTGAAAAAGGCAACTGCAAAAAGCATTTCGAAAATAAAATGATCCAGTAAAGCTAGCTTACATGAGAAGGCTGAGTCCAGATAGTTATCCGCCCATGAAAATTAGCTATTAATAAGGCACGAGGGCATGAAGTAGGAGACCATTCAATAAACTGAACAGAATCACGAGGAGAATCTGCAAAAGTATCCAATTCAACAAATTTTATTCACAATACAGGAACTCAATTAAAGAGAACAAAAGTGAGACCATCAGATTGTGACACACTTTTAATTACATGAACTACGGCCGGCATATTAAGTGCCCATTCTAAAAACTAACCCACTTGGTATATGCTATTCATTACATAAATCTATTGTACTTGCAACAGTAATAACAACAATTAATATTGCTGAACACAAGCTCATCAACAATGTTTCTAGAGCTAAAAGCATACCAGAGGTATCTGGTTCATTTAATAATATGTTGAGGACCTAGTTCAAAATCCAACAACAAACCTAACTTCTCTAACAATCAATAACCCAATTCAACCCTAACTTCAATTTAGCCCCAAATTACAAATACCCATAAACCCTAATTTCCCCAATTAACACCATAACACACCCAATCTTCAATTAATCCCGAAATCAACACAAATCCACAACCCTAACTTCACTACTAACCAAATAAACAACACCCAACACAAATTAAAACAATGTAGATAGATTTTGAGCTTAGTTACCTTATTAGGGAATCCCTTACTCTCTAGTTCTTAGGTTATTAGCCCAAGCCCTATCCCAAGTTGATCTTACAAGCGAAATTGCAAGAAGAACTGATTTGTTCTTGGTGATGATCCAAGAGAAATGTGAGAGAATGCTCTCAAATTGTATTTTGATTGATGATAATAGTGAATAGTTACAACCCTACACTAGTTGTTCTATTTATACAAAATCAGAAAATAAGGAGAAATGACTAAAATGTCCCTAACTAAACAATTTAAAAGTGCGCGACCTGGGTTGGTCCCGAGCTTGGTCGCGAGGCTCACTGCCTCATTTTTCTCTCCCTCACGCTACTCAACCCTTTCTCTCCAATGAGCATCGCGACCTGGGTTGGTCGCGACCGTGGCGCGGTACTCACTGCCTGATTTTCTCACTTCTTCTTCTTTTATCCTCTTCACTTCTCCTTTCCCCTTCCTAGTTCTAATACTTCTTCTAAGTAGGTTCTCATCATAGTGTTTTAAGTCTCAAACATTGTATTTTCAAAATGATCATATGAGAATATTTGAAATCATCCCACTGAAAAGCTAGCATAAGTGATAGAGTTGTCACGAACAACACTTCCATTTAGTTGCATCTTCAGAAATGTAAACAAGATATGTTCATGACAAGGAACACCTAATATGGAATAAAGCTGACTGCAAGTAGTAATATATATATATATAATAAATTAGTAGTAACATCTTTTGCTACGGCAAAGGCCTTGTGAAATTAGGAAAAGAATGAGTAATAAAATAAATTTTGTCACATTGACACTTAGCTTTCATTGCAAATCTAACTGAGTCTCAATCAGCGGAACTTTGAAGCTGATCTCATTTTATTAACATTTGGAGATGCAATGAAAAAGCAATGTGTCCCAGAATCAAGGCATATATAAAAGATGAAATCACCAAGATTTCAAAATCCGCAGTTCTTATATTTTATATAAAGTTCATTATGTACTTTATAATAACCAAACTATTAAGCCAATATGATGCTGAGCAAATGCATAATTAGGAAAAGCACCAAAAACTAGCGGACTTTTTTCATATTTATAATAAATTACTGACATTTTTGACTTTTCTTAATTCATATGGCTTTAGTAGACCCAGCTATCACTTTGGTAAAACCCTCTTTAACTCTGGGGGTTTCACTCATTGGTCGTGTGAGAGGAATGGCTATCACTGATTTTTTTTCTTCTTGTGAAGGAAAAGAAAGTTTAATGTAGGAAATAGAAACGCAAGAGACAATTATAAATAGGATCAAAATGAACATAAATTATCAAAACATATAACCAAATAGCTATAATCAAAGGAAAAATCATAAAACCAAGTAGTTTCCTAACCTTATCAAGTTAAGTAAATAACTAAAAAACTCAGCTTACCCAATGACAACAATAATGCAGTATAGCATACTCAAATGAGAATCTCATAACAGGATAATGCAATAAAAGCTGCAACATACACCAAATTACCTGCTATGACGTTAAAAACTGCACATTCTGTCGGCCGCTCGGGTATGACAATATGTATGGGAATCCAAAAGGGTGGATTTGCATTAGAACTACAAAAACAAAACAATATACTACAACAATTACAATAACATTCCCACTGTTTATGTAGATAAGGCAGCAACGTAAACAATAGCCAGCAGATGACAAACATTTCCATATACACATGCTATTATGCATAATTCCCTAGAGGGATGAAATTAAACTAACTCGAAATTTTACTCAACGAATAAACCTCTAATGAACTAGCGTACACGAGCATTTGAAAAGCGCAAAAAAAAGAAGTAAAAGAAATGACCTTGGAATTCTTGCACAAGTTTCGGAAGCACAAGCTATAGCATTCAGCTTGCCACACCAAGCGACAGCACTGCAATAACAAACAAGATAATTTTCAACCACAACTCACAAGAGCTCCAATAGCCACTCTTAAGTAACAAATGACTGTAGGAAATCCGTATTAGTAAAATGCCTAATACCACTCAATTCAACACCCATTTCGAACCAGGACATATCGAATTCGATTCGTTAAAGGTTGCTAAATCATGGTTAGATTATACTAGCAGTATATAGGTAAATTCCCCTCCATTATTTTCCCCAATTCCAAATTTTTTTTATTTGATAAATTTCAATCCAAAAATAGAAAACACACAACACTAAAGAATTTGAATAAAAATATACCTGAAATTGCGACACAATTCAGGGACGCTCATCTTATGCTGCAAATACGACCTAGGCTGTTTAAGCCGAATACAGAACACAGTAGCCGGATTCACCGAATCTTCCTCCATCGGATCCTCTGCTTTTCCCGCTACCTCCTCTTCAACACCGCCGCCGCAAACAACAACTGTCTCCGCCTTCTCCGGAGCCGCCTTAACCGCCTCGACACACTCCTCCTCCAATTCCTTAATATTATTACTAGTGTTGGTGTTAGTATTAGCAGAAGTACTATTATTATTATTATTATTATCGTTAATAGTAGTATTCATGGTAACGAAAACCCTAAATTTATATAATATATATATATAAATAAATAAAAGAGGAGAGAAGTAGAGAGAGAGTGAGTGGTGCAAAGTCGCAATTGAAGGCGACAGATAACACTGTAGAGAGAGTGAGTGGGGTTAGTGGGGGATTTTGAATTTTGGCCTTTATAGAATTATAGGGTTTGTAATTGCTGTGAGGAGACAAAAGCAATTGTTTTAGAGATTCGATTCCAGATGTTGTTGGCTTGGAGATTGCTGATTGCTTGCTCGCTTCCTTATTTCCTTGCCTTCCTTTGAATCTGCTGTCAGCGTCTTTTGTCTCTTTTCTTTCTTTCTTTCTTTTTATTTTTTTCTTCTAAATTTCTATTTATTTATTTTATTTTATTTTTGATATGTAAATAATTATAGTTAGGGGTGGATACATTAATCAAACCGAAAATAACTAAAAAAATGAGGTTATTTTCGGTTATGGTTTGTGACTCATGGAGTTTTGGTTAGTCACTTTGATAACCGAATAAAAATTGATTATGTTTAGGTTATGGGTGGCAAAATCGTATAACCGAACTGTTGGGAAAATCGGATATATTTTCCCTATTCGAAGTAGTTACTATTCACAAATACCAGTGAATAGAACTTCAAACAAACCCGACAAAATAATATTGAGAGAAATCGAAACAGATACAAAACAAAATATACAAAAGCAGAAAAATAAAAAACACCAGAAATTTATGAGGTTCGGTACAAATGTTACCTACGTCCCGGGCGCTGCTGACCACCTCCATTATCTTCAAAATTGGATGAATCCCAAGTTAAGATTGAACTTATCAATCACCCTTACAAGAGAGGAAGAAATATACAAATTTTTGGGATAAATACAAAGTGGAGGGGGAAGACTTATTTATAGCCTTATAAAGCAAAACCCACCATATTTTTTTTATCAATATGGGATTCTTCCAAAACAAAAGCTCACTAAGGAGCATTTTTAACAAATCTCCACCTTGCGACTTAGTGATCTTCAAACAATTTCTTCAATCTCTAGATCAGCGACGCCAATACCAACTCAAATCTACAGGATGTTAATCAAGCTTAAACAATGTTTAAAATTGATTGTTGTCACCACCTTAGTCATCATATCTGCGGGATTTTCTGTAGTATGGATCTTCTGAAGTAATACTCCACCTTCTTCAATAATCTCTCGCACGAAATGATAGCGAATGTCGATGTGCTTTGTACGTGTATGATAGACTTGGTTCTTTGCTAAGTGAATATCACTCTGATTGTCACAATACACCTTAATGTTCTTCTGACCAACTCCCAAGTCTTCAAGTAAACCTTGTAACCAAATAGTTTCCTTCACAGCCTCTGTTACTGCCATATACTCTGTCTCTGTAGTAGACAAAGCAACTGTAGACTGTAAGGTAGATTTTCAACTGACTGGCGCTCTAGTAAGAGTGAATACATAACCAGTAGTTGACCGACGCTTGTCTAAATCTCTCACGTAGTCAAAATCACAATATCCAACAGCACCTTGACCAACTATATCATCCCGCTCAAATACTAAACCAACATCTACAGTATTTTGAATGTACTGTAGAATCCATTTCAAAGCTAGCCAATGTCCTTTACCAGGATCATGCATGTATCTGCTCACAACTCCAACTGCATGTGAAATTTCAGGCCTCTTGTACACCATTGCATACATCAAGCTACCAATCGCATTAGCATACAGAACTTTTGCCATGTATTATCGTTCTTCATCATTCTTAGGAGATAATTGAGCACTAAGCTTGAAATGAGGAGCAAGTGGAGTGCTTACAGGTTTTGTCTGTTCGTTCATACCAAAATGTTGTAGCACATTCTTCAAATATTGACTCTGTGTCAAACAAAGCTTGCCTTTCTTCATGTCTCTGCTTATCTCCATGTCGAGAATCTTCTTAGCTTCTCCCAGATCTTTCATCTCGAACTCCTAATGCAATTGAGCCTTTAACCTCTCAATCTCTACTTGGCTCTTTGATGCGATCAACATATCATCGACATACAATAAGAGATAGATGAAAGAGTCATCTTGCAGTTTACAAAAATACACACAATGATCATGTATGCTTTTAGTGTACTTTTGCTGCAGCATAAACTGATCAAATCGTTTGTACCGCTGCCTCGGAGATTGCTTCAATCCATGCAAAGATTTGTTCAGCTTGCAAACCCAATTCTCTTTACCAACAACCTTGAAACCTTCTGGCTGAGACACATAGATTTCCTCCTCCAAGTTACCGTGTAGAAACACGGTCTTCACATCCAGTTAAACTAGTTCCAAATTCAATTGTGCTACCAAGGCCAACAAAATTCTAATGGAGGAATGTTTTACAACTGGCAGAAAATACCTCATTATAGTTAATTCCCTCCTTCTGAGTGTAGCCCTTAGCCACCAACCTTACCTTTTAATGAATACCATCTTGGTTAGGAAATCCTTCTTTCTTCGCATACACTCATTTGCATCCAATTGCCTTTTTGCTTTCAAGTAGTTTTGCCAATTGCCACGTATTATTCTTCTGAAGAGATTTCATCTCTTCATCCATGGCTTCTTTCCACTTTTCAACTTCGAAACTTCTGATCGCTTCTTTATATGTGGAAGGAACATCACCATCTACAATAGAAAGTGCATATGCCACCGTATTTTTAAATTGAGTATGTAAGTCTTCCATATCCTGGTATCGAGCAGGGATCTTGACATTTTGTTGTCGTGGCCTATCAACTGCAATGCTTTCTTGTTGCTGTGGAGGTTCTTAGGTTGAAACCTCTACTTCTTCTGATTAGTCTTCTGCTAACGGAGAATCAGCTTCTGTTTTACTTCCATCAACTGGGTCAATGATTCTACTTTCAAACTCCACATGCTGTGAAGTTCCCTCTGTCTTCTCGGTTACCTTTTTCAACTGTTGGGATTTATGTCCCTAAAGCTTGTAATTGTAAATGGTTAAAGACAATAATAAGAATTATTCAGATTATCATTCAAGTTTATAAAAGTTTTATATTCAGTAATACATTTGTATTGTGCAAGAACATCCTAGATTGCAAGATGTAATCTCATAATGAGTATATGATGGTCATATACATATAGGATTCATTTTGAGACGTGCATTCTAAAGAGTCTGTAGATAGTGAACAAAGCTGGGTACTTTGTTTGTGATTGTTCTACTGTTGCAGTCCATTTTGTAAAGTACGGTGGTCTTATCCTAGACCGCTCATGTAGTTGACATGAGAATAGAGGCACTTTATATGATGAGATTATATAGGATTGTGCCACGATTTATATGAATCTCTCACCAAGATCCGTTAGTAGATGATATTCATATATAATCGATAAACGATGGCTATTTATAGGTGATCTTAATCCTGAGTGTCTTATCAACTCCTTCAGGTTGGATCGTGACTTTTGATTTACCATGAGTGAGGTTGATGTGAATCTCGACCATTACCTCTGTATCTTGCAGTTGCGGTTTGGCTTGTAGCTGGGAAGGTTTGAACACAATAGTGTAATCCGGCTCCTTCTTGACTGAAGTAGATAAGTAGTTCCCTTAAGGGTTGATTCGGGGCTTGAATGATTATGAGCACTCTCCTTCTTCCATGAGGAAGACATGATTTAATTGTTCATTAGAGAATCAATGGTACTTAAAGGAAAAGATATTTCTAAAGGGGTATAACGGACTTTATGACCTAGCTCTAGTTATGAACTATTTGTGGAGGATCACACTATATGAAATTAGCTATATCAATGGACGCTGAGACTTCAGATTGTATAAACACATCTATAATTCTGAGAGTGCAGCCTTGGGTTTTTAGTGGAATAACTCCGAGGTTAATAATCATGAAATATTAATTAAAGAGTTTTAATTAATATTACTAAGTATTATTGGAGCTCAAAACTGTGGGTCCATTAGGTCCCCTTGCTAGCCCTTATGGTTGTTGGTAACGAGGGTCATGGTAGATTAATTGGTTGGTCCAATTAATAGTGTTACGAAAGTAATGCAATTTAAATAAAAGAGAATAATTAAATAATGTGATTATTTAATTAATTAAATATTTAATAAAATAATAGAAATTAATAATTAATAATTAATAATTCTATTTATTAAATATGAGGTCATGTGATTAAATAATGAGTAGGACAAAAGAATTAAAATAATTAGATTATTTTAATACTCTAAAAGATCACAGGTTCAAGTCTTTAGGGAGACTAAAAATAAATAGGATTTAGAATTCTATTTTGACTTAGTCAAAATTAAAACCCTAAAGACATAGTATATAAAGTTATTATACTAAAAAAAAATGAACTGAACACACAAGTGAAATAGAAAGAGAATTCGGCCACCAAAGAGAGAAGAAAAGAAAAAAAAGTTTTTTCTAACTCTCCCCTTTTTTGCAGGATTCGGCCGGCGTTCTTTTCACGTGACCTCCATCTCTTGCTGTGACGTGCCCACACACACTGTTGTCAGACCGTGGGTCATAGCTCGGAAGATCTGGTGGTAGATCGAGGAATCAGAAAAAAGAAAATCAAGAAAAAGGTATGTAGTTTCTAAAGTCTTTTTCTGCGTATATACAGGAACTTGTTCTTGATTGAAAATTTCAATATAAGAAAATTTTTTGAAACCCAATTCTGCATGTTATACGATAATCAAAATCTTTTATAAAACTCCCTTCATCAACATGCAAGTTCATCAAAGGTAACATCCCTGCTGATGACTAACTTTCTTGTTCCAGGACACCACAAACGATATCCCTTAGAACCAGATACGATCCCCATAAAAGTAGATTTCTTGGCTCTTGGATCCAACTTCGATTCCATAACATGATAGTATGCAGCGGGACCAAACACATGTAAGGAATCATAATCTGTTGCAGGTTTTCCGGACCATACCTCCATAAGCGTTTTGCCTTCAAGTGCAGATGACGGTAAACGATTGATGAAATGACACGCATACGTTACAGCTTCACCCCAAAACTGCTTGGCCAACTCAGTATTAGACAACATACACTGAACCTTCTCCAGTAAAGTCCGGTTCATACATTCTGCAACTCCATTCTGTTGTGGTATTTTTCGAACAGTGAAGTGCCGCACTATGCCTTCATCTTCACAAACTCTCATAAATGGGTCATTTGTGTACTCAGTCTCATTATTAGACCTCATTCGCTTGATCTTTCTACCGGTCTAGGTCTCAATCATCTTCTTCCACTGGAGAAAAATTCCCAGCACTTCATCCTTTATCTTCATGAGATACACCCAAACTCTTCTTGAGAAGTCGTCGACAATGTGACATAATAATATTTGCCACTCATAGACGGAGTCCTTGTTGGTCCTCATTCATCAGTATGAACATAATCTAATATACCTTTCGTATTATGTAGTGCGGTGCTAAAAGCTTACTCTTTTCTGCTTCCCCAGTACACAATGCTCACAGAAATCCAGCTTGCCGGTTCTTGCACTTTTCAATAAGCCTTGCTTTACCAGAATCTGCAAAGCCTTTTCACCAGCATGTCCCAAACGCATATACCACAGCTTGGTAATTTCTGAATCTTTCTTCTTTTCAGAAACTGTTGCTGCTGCTGTCCCAATAAATGTACTACCAAGGTAGTAGTACAAGCTATTCTTCCGAACGCCTTTCATTACCACAAGTGCTCCAGAAGTAACCTTTAATATCCCATTTTGTAGAAGCCTTTAGATTCTAAGACTCCCAAAAAGATGAGATTCTTCTTCATATTTGGAACATAACGAACGTCCGTCAGAACTCTAGGTTTAATCATCTTGATTCCTCAGTCGAATTGTACCAATCCCCAAAATTTTGCATGGACTATCATTGCCCATGAAAACATCTCCACTATTTAGTTCTTCAAAGGTAGAGGACCACCCCCTGTTAGGAAGTCATATGGAAGGTACATGCTAAATCCAAAATCCAATCATCATGATGGGATGCCGTTGATGATCCAACCAGTGCAAAATCTGAATCGTCACTGCTTTCGGCTACACGTGCACTAGACGATACAGCTTTTCCTTTCTTCTGCAGTTTTGGACAGTCTTTCTTCTAATGGATTTTTTTTTTG
Organism: Xanthoceras sorbifolium; assembly: GCA_003430845.1. Classification (NCBI taxonomy): domain Eukaryota; kingdom Viridiplantae; phylum Streptophyta; class Magnoliopsida; order Sapindales; family Sapindaceae; genus Xanthoceras; species Xanthoceras sorbifolium. Next base: position 7,006,400 of record CM010618.1, read on the forward strand.
TGACAAAAGGCACATTCATCTTTACCAAGTCTTCCTTTTGAACGAGATCTTCCTCTACTTCCTTTCTGTTGTGTTTTTGGACGCCCTCTTACTGTTAGTGCCTCTGCTGCTTCATTCATGCTTTCTTTTTTTATCTTTCTTTCTAATTTCATGACTATACAAAGCAGTACAAATTACATCAAAAGATACTTTATCCTTTCCAATGAGTAAGCTTGTAATAAGGTGATCGAACTCATCAGGAAGGGAGGCTAACAGCATTAAAGCCAAATCTTCATCCTTGAAAGTTTCATCCAAATTTAACAAATCTGCTACCAATTGATTAAAAGCAGTAATGTGATTATTTATTGTGGTACCAGAAAGGTAATCAAATCGGAACAACTTCTTCTTCAAATAGAGGCGATTTTGGCCGCTCTTCTTCATGAACTTGTTCTCCAATGCCTTCCACAACTTACTTGCAAATGTCTCCTTCATGAACGCATACTTCTGTTCTCTTGAGAGACACGAACGAATTGTACCACATGCTAAGCGGTTGATATTTTTCCACTCAGTTTCATCTGCTCCTTCTGGTTTCTCTTCTTCAATGACAATGTTTAGACCTTTCTGAAAAAGAGCATCTAGAACTTCGTCTTGCCACATACCGAAATGGCCGATTCCATCAAACTTTACTTTCACTACAGATGTTCTGCTTAGTATAGATGATGTGAATGGCTGGGAGGATGACTGGCCTTTAAATGAGATAAACTTTTCTTCCGCCATTTTTTTAAGCTGCTAAACTCAAAAAACTGCAACAGTACTGTATTTGTGAACATTACCCGTATACTGAAATAATGTATGTAGTCATGAATAGTACATCAAGTAACGTCTCAGGAAAGAGAAGTGGATCACGACGGACACTCTTAAGTACCAAGTCTTTCCTTAGCCAGACCTTGTCTAAACATGTACTTTTCACACCACCACACTGACTTCCAGCAACCACCAAGTCAGCAAACTTAAGAACAATTCTTTTCTTATGTGGAAGATCAGACAATACTGTAACCACAGAGCATACTAAGAATTTTTTAGAGAATCTGACACCTTCAGTAGCTTAAAATACAACCGGTGGTTTTGATACCAATTATTCGAAAAATCGGGTATATTTTCCCTATCCGAAGTAGTTACTATTCACAAATACCAGTGAATAGAACTCCAAACAAACCCGACAAAATAATATTGAGAGAAACTGAAATAGATACTAAACAAAATATATAAAAGTAGAAAAATAAAGAACACCAGAAATTTACGAGGTTCGGTACAAATGTTACCTACGTCCCCGGGCGCCACTGATCACTTCCACTATCTTCAAAATTGGATGAACTCCAAATTACAACTTGGGCAAGATTGAGCTTATCAATCACCCTTACAAGAGAGGAAAAAATATACAAAATTTTGGGATGAATACAAAGTGGAAGGGGAAGGCTTATTTATAGCCTTACAAAGCAAAACTCACCATATTTTTTTTTTTATCAATATGGGATTCTTACAAAACAAAAGCTCACTAAGGAGCATGTTTAACACGAACTTATATAAATTAAAAAAAAAATTCGGATTGTTTTGCACTTTTATATTTATCTTCTTTTTTTTTATGTAATTCGAATTGTTTTTATTATGGTACAATTTAATTATGGAATGTATAATATGGACTGTTTTATGGACGGTTTTATTATGAACGTTTTTATTAATTATTATGGTGGACGACTGGACGGTTTAAATTTTTTATAGTTTAAATTTCTGATTGTATCTTTTATTGTAGGTTGTTGACAAGTATAATACAGGTGTTATCGAAGTTTATTGAAAGATTATTGAAAGAAGATTGTATGTTTTCCAATACAATGAGATGGCAATAAGTTTTTTTTGGAAAAAACAAATATATCAAATTATAATATAACTCATAAGAGGCCCGAGTTTGATATTGACCTAAACTTAATGCATATGAACATAATATTTTAAAAATATACAAATAATTGGATAAAATATAAAAAAAATTTGATTTTTGGTCCTAAAAGGCCTAATTAAGTCCATATGTACAATTTAGGCCTAATAAAGCTCAAACCGAAATAACCGAACTTAATCAAACCGAATTTAACCGACTTTTTAAGGTTTAGTCATTTTAGGTTATTTATATAAAATTCACTAGGTTTGGTTAGCCCAATTAATAACCGAACAAAAATTTGATTAGGTTAGGTTATAGATATAACCAAATACAACCGAATCTTGCCCACCCCTAATTATAGTGATGTGTTGTGGTTATCGGGTGATCTCTGCAAATGAGCCTTGACAGGCTCTCTGTTTACTTTTTGATATGATATGAAAAGTTGTTTAAAATAGAAAATCAATAAAAAATAAATTATATCGGTTAAAAAAAATCATATTTTTTTATTGTATAATTATAAAATTAATTATAAATATATTGGATCTATCGATATCAATATCTAAATACAGGTCCAAATACATACAGAAGATATCTATCCACACAATAAAATGAGAAAACTACCCATATACTGGTAAATACATCTGGTAAGAAAACTACTCACACATATTGATAATTGTATATAGTGAGACTTAAATCTTCATCACTAAAATAGAAAGAATATATACTAATCACTCGAGCTATGAACAAATATGTATCAAAATGTTTTGAAAAAAATCAGGTTAAAAGTTATATTTATTTCCTTCCCATAATATACTAATACTTATATCATTTGCTTCACTAATTAAAGAAAAAGAATTTTCTCAAATCAGAAATATTTCTTTGTGGAAAAAAATTATTAACAGATAGAAATCAACAATTCTTTTTTTTTTTATACCTTATAAATGTGTCATAAAATGCAGATATTTTGATAAGTAACCTAACAATATATTCCTTTAAGCATGTGACATCAAAATTTAGTAAATACATGTATGCTCAAAAAAAATAAAAATACATGAGTAACAGTGTAACAGACTCACTTATAACCTATTGAAGAAGTCGATAAAATGTCAATTATTTCTGTTTTCTCTCTCTAGTTCACTTAACTGAGGGTGCCTAGGGTTTGAGGCATGGAAGCAGATCTCTCACTTTATGCGAGTTTTTCTCATCCTTCTTGGATGTTTATTTTGGTTTTTTTTTCTTTCTTCTTATTTTATCTGTTGACATTGGAGCTGATTCTAAGCTAAGTTGATGATGGATCCTGAAAAAATTTTGAAAAGATGTGCGAACCTCTTTCTATCTAAAGAAAATGGGCCAGTAGCTAAGATTGTTGGGGATCTACACGAGAAAGGTATGATGAATGTTTATATGAGTTTGATTGGGAATATACTTGTTTATAGAGAAGTTAATAGGGATGCTTTCAGAGCAATGATACTAAAGGTCTGGAGAACTACGAAAGAAGTAGATACTAAACTAAATGGGTCAAATACCTTTGTATTTAGATTCAAATGTAGATGGGACAGAAAACGGGTGTTGGAAGGAGGTCCATAGTCCTTTGATAAAAAATTGATTATTCTCAAGAAGGTTCCATGGGTGGGTAAATTACAGGAGATGGATTTTAGGCATGCTCTGTAACATCCCGCATTTCGGGTAATAAATTTTTGATATATGTGAAATATGTGAAAATGAATTTTTACTATTTGAGGGGGTTTATTTTATGATTTCCAGCGGACCGGATTGAATAGTGAAAAATATGAAAAATAAAAATTGAAAAACTGAACCAGAGAGTATCGCGACCTGGTCACCGCGACCACAGGTCGCGATGGCTCGCTCGCGATGAAAATGGCAAAACCTGGCAGTGAGCATCGCGACCAGCCACCGCGACCACAGGTCGCGATGGACTGCTCGCGATGAAAGTGTCAAAAACGGGCAGAGAGCAGCGCGACCACTCGCGCGACCAAGGCGGTGCGCGCACTCCAGTGAGCATCGCGACCTGGTGCCGCGACCACAGGTCGCGACGGCGGTCGCGGTAGCGAAAAAAATATAAAAAAAAGAAGAAGTTTCTCGCAGAAGCGAGAAAACAGAACAGCAAGAGAAAAAGAGAGAAAAGGAGAGAAAAGAGAGAAGAAAAAGAAGAAGAAGAAGAGAGAAGAAGAAGAAAGAAAAGAAAAGAAAAAGAGGAAGAAGAGGAAGAAGGAGAAAGAAAAAAGAGAAGGGAACGAAATCGTAAAAACCGCGATTTCTCAAACGAAAAACGGTACCGAGGTTGGTGTACGTTTGTTTTCGAAATCGTTACGAAAATATTTTCGTTATTGTTTTGTTATCGTTTTCATTTTTCGTTTTTCGTTATTGTTTTCGGTTCGTTTTCGATTTTGTAGAGATTTCTCGCATTTGATTTTCGTACGAACATTGTTTATTGTCTTTATTGTTGAGTTTATGAAAAATCGATGTTGATATCTTTATTTTGGACTATTTTGGACTGATTTTGTGATAGATTGTACTTCGATTTCGTTTTCGAATATTTCGATTTCGTTAAAAATAATTGAGTATGCTTGTTGAAGAATATTATATGATTTGTATGTTTATTGAAAAATTTATTGTTATTGAGTACCTATTTCGACGTTTATTGTGAAAAAAAAATAGTTTATTATAACGGCCCTAGGATACGTAGACATAGAAATGGATATAGGAGGTTGGTATACCAGCTGGGTTTTATTGAGCAGTACTGCGCCGATATTGATTGATTGATACTGATGATACTGATGTACCTCCTCTTGGATTCGTCCAGAGGCTGGGAGATACGTACCTCCTCAGGATTCGTCCTGGGGGTTGGGAGTTAATGTACCTTCCCAAGGATTCGTTCCTGGGATAGGGAGCTATGTACCTCTCTAGGTTCCGTACCCACGGTCCTAGAGTTGGGAGACACGTACCTCCTCAGAATTCGTTCTGGGGGTTGGGAGCTTGACCCATATTCCAGTCCGTATATGTTTAGTATTCTAGTGGGCCAGAATTGATTGGAAATTGAAAAGTGAACCGAATGAGTTTATTGATAGTATTCATTGTTGATCTCATTGTTGAAATTAAAGTGATTGAAATTGTTTACTGCTTTGATTATCGTTTTGAAATGGAATGGAATATATATTGTGGTTTATTTCTTCTTAACAGATATTTATATTGTGAGTTATTTAATTGAGTTTTTAGTACACCCACTAAGCTTTATGCTTAGCGCGTTAGTTTTGTGTCTAACGCGTAGGTACCAGGAATCCAGAGGAGGCTAGAGACTGAAGGAAGAGCAAGTTGCAGACCGAGTCACAGAGATTGTACAGTTGGGTAGCTATATTTTTGTTATGTGTATATATATTCTTAAAGCATGCATATACAGGGAATTTGTAAATACGTTTTGTAAAATGCTTTGTAATTAACTTATGACTTCTGTAATTTATTATCAAAATGATTGCAAATGGTTAAGTTCGATTTATTTTATTTTATAAACTATTTTGATAAGTCGCACTAAACGGCAGAGTGCGCAACTGTTTGAAGTGATATAGAAGTGTTGCTATTGAAAATGTAATGTGATTTGATTTGTGGAAAACAGGTCTTGGAAAGTCTGAAAAACAAACGGTACTCTGCCGAATTTTCGTAAAAAGTTTATTTATTTTTATGGGCTCACAATGATTTTGAAATGTAAAATAAAGTTTTGAAAAGTTTTGAATGTCCGAGTAGCGCACCCCGGGTCGGTCCGGCCGGGTCGGGTCGGGGGGTGCTACACTTAGTGGTATCAGAGCGCGGTTTAGGCGTTTCTGGACCAAAGAGTCTGTATATGCATGCATTGTCTAAAGCTACCCATAGAAATGTGTGACTCTAATCTGCAGAACTCTCTTCTGTCTGATATAGGATAAAGAATGGAAGGAAGTGGTGATAGACCTGAGAGTCCCGCCAGCGTGGCTGGGGGAGCATCGAGGGAATCAGTTAGTCCGAGAGTACCGGACTCTGTACAGCCAGCATTTATGCAGCAAATGGCTGAGTTCTTCCAGAATGTGGCAAGAGCAGCGCCACGAAGATCAGCCATAGAGCGACTGGCTAAACACAGACCTACTGATTTCCATGGTAGGAAGGATGAGGATGCATCTGCCGCAGAACACTGGTTTGAGCGGACGAAAAGAATATTGGAACAGATGCACTGCACACCTGAGGAGAGATTGGAGTGTGCAGTATCCTTACTGCAGGAGGATGCCTACCAGTGGTGGACCTCCATTATACAGACAGTGCGACCAGAGGACAGAACGTGGGATTTCTTTCAGACGGAGTTCCGGAGAAAATATATTGGTCGCATCTATCTGGATAATCTGAAGAGGGAGTTTACTAACCTGAAACAGAGGCAGATGACTGTGACTGAATATGAGAGGGAATTTGTCAGGTTGAGTAAGTATGCGAAAGAGATGGTGGAGACTGAGGCGGATAAATGTAGACGATTTGAAGATGGACTAAACGATTACATCCGCCTACAGGTTGTGTAACGTTCTGAATTTCTAAGTAATTGATTATGATATTGATATAATTAGACTGTGGATTAATTGAGGAATGTTACAGATGGCTGCCTTTGAGTTTGAGGATTTTACCCGTCTCGTCTCGGCAGCTCTGAATGTAGAAAGAATAAAGAAAGAAGAGCAGGTCAGAAGAGACAGGGGGCAGCAAAGAAGAGGGGCAGGGCCATCCAGCTCATATCAGTCCCCGAGTAAGAAATTTAAAGGACCGCAACCGAGTGGTCCGGTGCAGTCACAGAGGCCAGTACCTACAGCTAGGCCTGGTCAATCTGCAACTTCTGTAGCCAGTACCCTTAGAAGTGCAGGTAGGGGACCAGCCCCTCCAGTATGTGATCATTGTGGCAGAAGGCATCATGGGGAATGCTGGAAGCTTACAGGAGCCTGTCTGAAATGTGGCTCTCATGATCATTTCGTGAGGGATTGCCCACAGATGAGATCCCAACAGCCAGAGAGATCAGCCCCTACTACTTCCAGAGGTAGGAGGCCTAGTCAGGCAGTACCTGAAGGTGGTAGCCACAGAGGAGCGTCAGAGTCAGTGGCCAGACCTGATAGTAGAGCTCCTGCACGTGTTTATGGTGTTCGAGCTCAAGAAGATAAAGATGCTCCTGATGTGATAGCTGGTATTATTTCTATTTTTGATACTACAGCTATCGCATTGATAGATCCTGGTTCCACACACTCATATATCTGTGATGCATTGTTGAAACAAAGAAGTTTGCAAACTGAACCGACTGAATTTGATGTATTAGTCAGTAATCCGATAGGACAGAGTGTAGTTGTGAACCGTATATACAGAAATTATCCGATTCGGATACAGGAGTGTGATTTTCCTGGAGATCTAATGGAGTTGCCATTCCATGAGTTTGATGTAATCCTAGGCATGGATTGGTTAACTCGGCATAGAGTAGTGATCGATTGTGAACTGAAACGAGTGACGCTCAAAACAGTAGATGGTGCAGAGATCACAATGGTGGGGGAAAGGAGGGATTTCCTCTCCAATGTCATTTCAGCCACTGTAGCCTGTAAACTGATTAGAAAGGGGTGTGAAGCGTATTTGGCACAGGTGGTTGATTCCAGAAAAGTTAATTCTGACATTCAGAATATACCCACTGTATGTGACTTCGCAGATGTGTTCCCAGAGGAGCTTCCTGGTTTGCCACCTCAGAGAGAAGTGGAATTTGTGATTGATGTGGTACCAGGTACGTCTCCAGTATCGATAGCACCCTATAGAATGGCACCAGCAGAACTGAAAGAATTGAAGATACAGTTACAGGAATTGCTGGATAAGGGCTTCATTCGGCCCAGTGTATCTCCTTGGGGAGCCCCAGTCCTGTTTGTGAAGAAGAAGGATGGGTCCCTGAGACTATGCATCGATTACAGGCAGCTGAATAAATTGACTGTGAAGAACAAGTATCCGTTGCCAAGAATCGATGATTTGTTCGATCAGCTGAGAGGAGCCTGTGTCTTCTCAAAGATAGATCTGAGATCGGGATATCACCAGTTGAGAATAAAAGATTCAGACATTCCGAAAACTGCATTCAGAACCAGGTATGGGCACTATGAATTTGTAGTGATGCCATTTGGGCTGACTAATGCACCTGCAGCCTTCATGGATTTGATGAACAGAATATTCCGGCCATACTTGGATCAGTTTGTAGTAGTCTTTATCGATGATATCCTGGTATACTCACAGACAGCTGAGGACCATGACAGACACCTCAGAGTAGTATTGCAGATTCTGAGGGAGAAGCAACTGTATGGAAAACTGAGCAAGTGTGAGTTCTGGTTGCCTGAGATTGCATTCTTGGGTCACATTGTGTCAGCAGAGGGTATTAAGGCAGATTCGAAAAAGATTGAAGCGATAGTGGAATGGAAGCCTCCCAGAAATGTGACAGAAGTCAGAAGTTTCCTAGGCTTGGCAGGTTATTATCGACGGTTTGTGAAGGGGTTTTTCTCTATAGCAAGTCCGTTGACCAAGCTACTGCACAAGAATGTCAGATTTGAGTGGACTGACAGATGCCAGACAGCTTTTGACCGATTGAAGGCAATGCTTGTAGAGGCTCCAGTCCTGATTCAGCCTGTTTCAGGTAAAGACTATGTGATTTATAGTGATGCCTCACATCATGGTTTGGGCTGTGTATTGATGCAGGAAGGCAAGGTGGTTGCTTATGCGTCCAGACAACTGAAAAATCATGAGCTGAACTATCCGATTCATGATCTGGAACTTGCAGCCATAGTCTTCGCTTTGAAAATCTGGAGGCATTACTTGTATGGTGAGAAATGTTATATCTACACGGATCACAAGAGTTTGAAATATCTGCCTACCCAGAGATAGCTCAATCTGAGACAGAGACGATGGATGGAGTTGATTAAAGACTACGACTGCATAATCGACTACCATCCAGGGAAGGCGAATGTAGTTGCAGATGCATTGAGTAGAAAAGCATTGTTTGCTCTGAAAGCCATGAATGTGTATTTACAGCTGAATCCAGATAGTGCATTGGTAGCCGAATTGATATGCAGACCCAGTTTGATTCAGCAGATTGCAGAAAAACAGAAGCAGGATGCTAGAATTCAGATGATATGTGAACAGATCCCAGAAGGAAAGCATCCGGATTTCTCAATCAGAACTGATGGTATTGTGTGTTTCAGAGACAGGATTTGCATTCCAGAAAATGAAGAATTGAGAAAAATGATCCTGACAGAGGCACACAGTAGTTCGTATGCAATGCACCCAGGTAGCACAAAAATGTACAGAGATTTGAAAACTCAGTACTGGTGGTCTGGTATGAAAAAGGATGTGATAGAATTTGTGAACAAATGCTTGACTTGTCAACAGGTGAAAGCTGAACACCAGGTTCCATCAGGATTGTTACAACCAATAGCAATACCTGAATGGAAATGGGATCGCATCACAATGGACTTTGTCACTGGATTGCCACTCACCCGGAGTAAACACGATGCAGTATGGGTTATAGTGGATCGATTGACGAAGTCAGCACATTTTCTACCTGTCAGAACTGACTACTCTTTGGATCGACTAGCAGAATTGTATATCAAAGAGATAGTCAGATTGCATGGAGTGCCTGTATCCATCATATCAGATAGAGATCCGAGGTTTACATCCAGATTCTGGAAGAAATTTCAAGAAGCCTTGGATACTCGACTGAGCTTTAGTACAGCCTTCCATCCACAGACAGACGGCCAATCAGAAAGAGTAATTCAGGTGCTTGAAGATATGCTTAGAAATTGTGTAATTGAGTTTGAAGGAAGTTGGGCGGATCATCTCCCATTGATTGAATTCGCCTACAACAATAGTTACCAGTCGAGCATAGCGATGGCACCGTATGAGGCACTGTATGGAAGGAAATGCAGGACTCCAGTATGTTGGATAGAGTTAGGAGAGGACAGGTTAGTAGGCCCAGACTTGATTAGACAGACTGAGGAGAAGGTGAAGATTATCAGAGACAGATTGAAAGTTGCTTCTGACCGACAGAAATCCTATGCAGATCTGAAAAGAAAAGAAATAGAATATGAAGTCGGTGAGAAAGTATTTCTAAAAGTATCTCCGTGGAAGAAAGTGCTTCGATTTGGTAGAAAAGGTAAGTTGAGTCCTAGGTTTATTGGGCCATACGAAATCATTGAACGTGTGGGACCAGTAGCCTACAGACTAGCTTTACCTCCCAAATTGGAAAAGATCCATAATGTGTTCCATGTATCGCTGCTGAGGAGATACAGATCTGATCCTTCCCACAGAATTCCGGCCGAAAGCATTGAAATCCGACCAAACTTGACCTATGAAGAGGAACCAGTACAGATTCTTGACCGGGAAATCAAAGAACTTAGAAATAAAAGAGTGCCACTGGTGAAAGTCCTCTGGAGGAACCATAAAGTGGAAGAAGCTACCTGGGAGAGTGAAGAAACGATGCGACAGCAATATCCCTAACTGTTTCACTAAGGTAAAATTTCGAGGACGAAAGTCCTTAAGTGGGGGAGAATTGTAACATCCCGGATTTCGGGTAATAAATTTTTGATATATGTGAAATATGTGAAAAATGAATTTTTACTATTTGAGGGGGTTTATTTTATGATTTCCAGCAGACCGGATTGAATAGTAAAAAATATGAAAAATAAAAATTGAAAAACTGAACCAGAGAGTATCGCGACCTGGTCACCGCGACCACAGGTCGCGATGGCTCGCTCGCGATGAAAATGGAAAAACCTGGCAGTGAGCATCGCGACCAGCCACCGCGACCACAAGTCGCGATGGACTGCTCGCGATGAAAGTGTCAAAAACGGGCAGAGAGCAGCGCGACCAAGGCTCGCTCGCGACCAAGGCGGTGCGCGCACTCCAGTGAGCATCGCGACCTGGTGCCGCGACCACAGGTCGCGACGGCGGTCGCGGTAGCGAAAAAAATATAAAAAAAAAGAAGAAGTTTCTCGCAGAAGCGAGAAAACAGAACAGCAAGAGAAAAAGAGAGAAAATGAGAGAAAAGAGAGAAGAAAAAGAAGAAGAAGAAGAGAGAAGAAGAAGAAAGAAAAGAAAAGAAAAAGAGAAAGAAGAGGAAGAAGGAGAAAGGAAAAAGAGAAGGGAACGAAATCGTAAAAACCGCGATTTCTCGAACGAAAAACGGTACCGAGGTTGGTGTACGTTTGTTTTCGAAATCGTTACGAAAATATTTTCGTTATTGTTTTGTTATCATTTTCATTTTTCGTTTTTCGTTATTGTTTTCGGTTCGTTTTCTATTTTGTAGAGATTTTTCGCATTTGATTTTCGTACGAACATTGTTTATTGTCTTTATTGTTGAGTTTATGAAAAATCGATGTTGATATCTTTATTTTGGACTATTTTGGACTGATTTTGTGATAGATTGTACTTCGATTTCGTTTTCGAATATTTCGATTTCGTTAAAAATAATTGAGTATGCTTGTTGAAGAATATTATATGATTTGTATGTTTATTGAAAAATTTATTGTTATTGAGTACCTATTTCGACGTTTATTGTGAAAAAAAAAATAGTTTATTATAACGGCCCTAGGATACGTAGACATAGAAATGGATATAGGAGGTTGGTATACCAGCTGGGTTTTATTGAGCAGTACTGCGCCGATATTGATTGATTGATACTGATGATACTGATGTACCTCCTCTTGGATTCGTCCAGAGGCTGGGAGATACGTACCTCCTCAGGATTCGTCCTGGGGGTTGGCAGTTAATGTACCTTCCCAAGGATTCGTTCCTGGGATAGGGAGCTATGTACCTCTCTAGGTTCCGTACCCACGGTCCTAGAGTTGGGAGACACGTACCTCCTCAGAATTCGTTCTGGGGGTTGGGAGCTTGACCCATATTCCAGTCCGTATATGTTTAGTATTCTAGTGGGCCAGAATTGATTGGAAATTGAAAAGTGAACCGAATGAGTTTATTGATAGTATTCATTGTTGATCTCATTGTTGAAATTAAAGTGATTGAAATTGTTTACTGCTTTGATTATCGTTTTGAAATGGAATGGAATATATATTGTGGTTTATTTCTTCTTAACAGATATTTATATTGTGAGTTATTTAATTGAGTTTTTAGTACACCCACTAAGCTTTATGCTTAGCGCGCTAGTTTTGTGTCTAACGCGTAGGTACCAGGAATCCAGAGGAGGCTAGAGACTGAAGGAAGAGCAAGTTGCAGACCGAGTCACAGAGATTGTACAGTTGGGTAGCTATATTTTTGTTATGTGTATATATATTCTGAAAGCATGCATATACAGGGAATTTGTAAATACGTTTTGTAAAATGCTTTGTAATTAACTTATGACTTCTGTAATTTATTATCAAAATGATTGCAAATGGTTAAGTTCGATTTATTTTATTTTATAAACTATTTTGATAAGTCGCACTAAACGGCAGAGTGCGCAACTGTTTGAAGTGATATAGAAGTGTTGCTATTGAAAATGTGATGTGATTTGATTTGTGGAAAACAGGTCTTGGAAAGTCTGAAAAACAAACGGTACTCTGCCGAATTTTCGTAAAAAGTTTATTTATTTTTATGGGCTCACAATGATTTTGAAATGTAAAATAAAGTTTTGAATGTCCGAGTAGCGCACCCCGGGTCGGTCCGGCCGGGTCGGATCGGGGGGTGCTACATGCTCTCTTTTGGGTTCAATTATACAACCTCCCTCTACCTTGTATGAATAGGGATGTTGGTATGATTCTTGGTGGCTTGATTGTGGAGATTAGAGAGACTAATATTGTAGCACCCCCCGACCCGACCCGGCCGGACCGACCCGGGGAGCGCTACTCGGACTTTCAAACTTTTTCAAAACTAGTTTTATACGTTTCAAAAATCATACATTTTAAAATCATTGTGAGCCCAAAACAAATAATTAAATAAACTTTTTACGAAAATCCGGCAGAGTACCGTTTGTTTTTCGAACTTTCCAAAACCTGTTTTTACACAATCAATTCAATACCAATTTCAATAACACTTCAATAACAATTTCAAACAAGTGCGCACTCTGCCGTTTAGTGCGACTTATCAATCACAGTTTATAAAATAAAACAGTTCAAACTTTTATATATATATATATATATATATATATATATATATATATATATATATACAGACATTCAGAAAATCGTAAAGTAATGAATTAAAAACATATTTACAATTCCCTGTATATGCATGCTTTCAGAATATATATACATAACAAAAATATCGCTACCCAACTGTACAATCCTGTGACTCGGTCTGCAATTCTTCCAGTTCTTCAGTCTTTACCTTCGTTCGGATTCTTGGTACCTACGCGTTAGACACAAAAACTAACGCGCTAAGCATAAAGCTTAGTGGGTGTACTAAAATCTCAATATGGAAACATATATAACTTTTAATAATAAATAAATCACAATATATATATGTCAATTCAAATCATGTTTAAAACAATTAAATTTCAGAATCAAAGTATATAATAATTTCAAGCACTTGAACTTCAGTAATGAGGTCAATATATAATTTTCGTTCAATAAAAACATTCAATACACTTTTCAATTCCAAATCAATTCTGGCCCGCTAGAATACTAAACATATACGGACTGGAATATGGGTCAAGCTCCCAACCCCCAGAACGAATTCTGAGGAGGTACGTGTCTCCCAACTCTAGGACCGTGGGTACGGAACCTAGAGAGGTACATAGCTCCCTATCCCAGGAACGAATCCTTGGGAAGGTACATTAACTCCCAACCCCCGGGACGAATCCCGAGGAGGTACGTATCTCCCAGCCTCTGGACGAATCCAAGAGGAGGTACATCAATATCATCAATATCAATCAATCACTATCGGCGCAGTACTGCTCAATAAAACCCAGCTGGTATACCAACCTCCTATATCCATTTCTATGTCTACGTATCCTAGGGCCGTTTCGATAAACCAAATTCACAATCAATTTCGCAATAATTACTCAATAATCGATAATCATTCAATAGTCATATAAATCACATAATAAACTTCAAGAAACATATTCAATAATTTTACGAAAATCAAAATCAAGTATTTTAACGAAATCGAAATGTTCGACAATACAATCGCAATATAATCTATCATAAAATCGGTCCGAAATCAACCATAGATCTACAAATCATCGATTTTACATATAAAATAAACACTTTCCATACGAATAATCGAAATCGAAAACTTTAACGAAATCGAAATCGAAAACAATTAACGAAATCAAAATCGAAAACATTTAACGAAATCGAAATCAGAAACATTTAACGAAATCGAAATCGGAAACAAAAACAAGAAACGGAAACGAAAACAATAACGTAAACGATAACGATATGCTTTTCGTAACGATTTCGAAAAACAACGTACACCAACCTCGGTACCGTCTTTCGTTCGAGAATCTCGGTTCGACGATTTTGTTTTCCTTTCCTTTCCTTTCCCTTCTCTTTCTTTCTTCTTTTTCTTCTTCTTCTTCTTTCTTTCTTTTTCTCGCTCTTTTCTCTCTCTCTCTCTGTTCTGTGATGATTTCTGGCTTCTTCGAGAAGCCACTTCTTTTTTTTATATTTTTTTCGCTACCGCGACCGCCGTCGCGACCTGTGGTCGCGGCACCAGGTCGCGACACTCACTGGAGTGCGCGCACCGCCTTCGTCGCGAGCGCGCCCTGGTCGCGTTGCTCTCTGCCTGTTTTTGACACTTTCATCGCGAGCAGTCCATCGCGACCTGTTGTCGCGGTGGCTGGTCGCGTTGCTCACTGCCAGGTTTTGCCATTTTCATCGCGAGCAAGCCATCGCGACCTGTGGTTGCGGTGACTGGTCGCGGTACTCACTGCCAGATTTTGCGTTTTTCACCGCGAGCGAGCCATCGCCACTTGTGGTCGCGGTGACCAGGTCGCGATGCTCTCTGGTTCAGTTTTTCAATTTTTCATTTTTCACTATTCAATCCGGTCCACTGGAAATCATAAAATAAACATACATTTAATTACCTTTACACCCCTCAAATAGTAAAATTTTATTTTCACATATTTCATATATATCAAAAATTCATCACTCGAAATCCGGGATGTTACAAATATGGGTCATAATGGTTGTTGCTTGGGTAAGTTCTTGAGAGTGAGAGTGATGGTGGACACGTTGAGTCCTTTGAAAATAGGGTTGAAAGTTTCTGTAGGAGATAGTGAGGAGATGTGTTCAGTTTTGGTATGTTATGAAAGGCTACCCAATTTTTGTCACTTTTGTGGCAAAATTTGGACACCTGATTCGTGATTGCCCTGAAGTTAATTCAGAATTGTTGGATGAATCTTCTTTGTATTTTGGGCATTGGATGAAGGGGGGATAGGTATTTAAAGAAACAAGGGAACAGTCTTGAAGTTTCCAGAGAAAATGAAGGAAAAAAGAGTGAAGATGGTAATGGGCAAAATGGTGCTTGCTGGTCTGGTCTCCAGATAAGAAATTATTCAAGTTACCACGGTGGATCTATCAGGGTGCAATCGGTTGAAAAAGAGGGAGCCCTAGCATCCTCAAATTCAGTAGATGAGCCTTTGGTCAGTGAAGTTGGGTCTGTGGTGAAAAGATCGTTTCCTGTTGAAAACTAATCTTACTAGTAGTAGTTTAGATAGAATTCACAATGATTTAGGTTTTGAGGGCTGCTTTGTTGTAGATAGAGTTGGCTTTGGTGGTGGACTGATGTTGATTTGGAGTAATAATTTGGATGTTTCAGTGTTGTCTTTCTCTAAGGGTCATATTGACTATTCAGTTAAGAATGAAGATGGAAACTTATGGAGGTTCACGAGTTTCTATGGGGATCCTAGACAAGCCTTTAGGGATTACTTATGGACTTTACTTAAAAGGTTAGCTGGTTTGAGTAGACTGTCATGGCTAGTAAGAGGTGACTTCAACGAAGTTTTAAGCGATGATGACAAATTAGGTGGTGTGTACAGGAGCATCATGGCTATTGCTTCCTTCAGGAGTGTAGTTGATGACTGTCAGTTGATGGACATGAGTTATAGAGGGTATAAGTTCACTTGGCAAAAATAATCAGCTCAATAGTAATCTGATTTAAGAAAGAATTGACCATTTTTTCTATTGTTTGGATTGGAGAGGCCTGTTACCTGAAGCTTCAGTCACTCACCTGAATCATAGGGGTTCAGACCATAAACCATTACTAGTTGACAAAATCTTCTATGTTTCGAGGATAAAAATAGCAGCAAATGGGGATCTCGATTCCACTTTGAAGAAGCTTGAGTGAATGATGGGGACTGTAGATGAGTTGTAATGTAACATTCCGGATTTCGGGTAATTAATTTTATATGTGTGAAAATAAATTTTACTATTTGAGGGGGTGTAAAATGAAAAATGAAAAAAAATTAAAAACTGGACCAGAGAGCATCGCGACCTGGTCACCGCGACCACAGGTCCCGATAGCTCGCGGTGAAAAACGCAATTTTGGGCAGTGAGCATCACGACCAGTCACCGCGACCACAGGTCGCGATGGTTTGCTCGCGACGAAGTTGTCAAAGTTTGACAGTGAGCAACGCGATCTCTCGCGCGACCAAGGCGCGCTCGCGATGAAGGCGGTGCGCGCACTCCAGTGAGCATCGCGACCACAGGTCGCGACGGCGGTCGCGGTAGCGAAAAAAAAATATAAAAAAAAAAGAGAAGCTTCTCGCAGAAGCCAGAGAAAACAGGACAGCGAGAAAGAGAGAGAAAAGGCCGAGAAAAAGAAAGAAAAGAGAAGAAAAAGGAAAGAAGAAGAAAGAAAAGAAAGAAGAAGAAGAAGAAGGAGAGAGAAGAGAAAAGGAAGTGTAGGTAAAAAGGAAAGACGAAACCGTAGAACCACGATTTACCGAAAAGAAAAGGATTCCAGGTAGGTGTACTCTTGTTTTCGAAATCGTTTCGAGAATACTTTTTCGTTTTAGTTTTCGATTTCGTTTCTCGTTTTCGTTTCGTTTTCGATTTCGCTAAAAGTTTTCGATTTCGATTATTCGTATGAAAAGTGTTTATCTATATGTAAAATCGATGATTTGTAGATCTATGGTTGATTTCGGACCGATTTTATGCTAGATTGTACTTCGATTGTATTTTCGAACATTTCGATTTCGTTAAAATACTTGATTTTGATTTTCGAAAAAAATTATTGAATATGTTTCTTGAAGAATATTATGTGATTTGTATGTTTATTGAGTAATTATTGTTATTGAGTAACTATTGCGACATTTATTGTGAATTTGGTTTATCGGAAACGGCCCTAGGATACGGAAACATAGAAATGGATATAGGAGGTTGGTATACCAACTGGGTTTTACTGAGCAGTACTGCGCCGATACTGATTGATTGATACTGATGATTCTGATGTACCTCCTCTTGGATTCGTCCAGAGGCTGGGAGATACGTACCTTCTCAGGATTCGTCCTGGGGGTTGGGAGTTAATGTACCTTCCCAAGGATTCGTTCCTGGGATAGGGAGCTATGTACCTCTCTAGGTTCCGTACCCACGGTCCTAGAGTTGGGAGACACGTACCTCCTCAGGATTCGTCCTGGGGGTTGGGAGCTTGACCCATATTCCAGTCCTAATATGTTTAGTATTCTAGTGGGCCAGAAATGATTTGAATTGAAACTGAACTGAATGATTTGATGGATCGAATTCATATGTTGATTTAATTATTAATTTAATTGTTTTGAAAGTGATTTAGAAATGAAATTCATATTGTGGTTTATTGCTTCTTTAAAGAACAATTATATTGTGAGTTATTTAATTGAGTTTTTAGTACACCCACTAAGCTTTATGCTTAGCGCGTTAGTTTTGTGTCTAACGCGTAGGTACCAGGAATCCAGAAGAGCCTAAGGACTGAAGGAAGATCGAGTTGCAGACCGAGTCACAGAGATTGTACAGTTGGGTAGCTATATTTTTGTTATGTGTATATATATTCTGAAAGCATGCATATACAGGGAATTTGTAAATACGTTTTGTAAAATGCTTTGTAATTAATTAGTTTATGATTTATGTCTTTTATTATTAAAAATGTTTGTAACCATTAAAGTCTGTTTTGTTTTATTTTATAAACTGTTTTGATAAGTCGCACTAAACGGCAGAGTGCGCAACTGTTTGAAACTGTATAGAAGTGTTGTTGAGAATTGTATTGGAATTGTTTTGGAATTGTTTTGTGTAAAAGCAGGGTTTTGGAAAGTCCGAAAAACAAACGGTACTCTGTCGACTTTTTGTAAAAAGTTTGTATTGAATGGGCTCACTCGAAAACGATTTTTAAACTATAATTTATATGGTCTTCGGTTTATAAAATGCATTTTGAAAAGGATTTCTATCTGTTTCATGGGCTCACAATGGTTTTGAAATGTAAAATTGATGTAGCACCCCCCGACCCGATCCGGCCGGACCGACCCGGGGAGCGCTACACGGACTTTCAAAAACTTTTCAAAACTTCATTTTACATTTTAAAATCATTGTGAGCCCATTCAATACAAACTTTTTACAAAAATTCGGCAGAGTACCGTTTGTTTTTCGGACTTTCCAAAAACCTGCTTTTACATAAAACAATTTAAATTCACATTTTCCACAAACACTTCTATATCTCGTATCAAACAGTTGCGCACTCTGCCGTTTAGTGCGACTTATCAAATAGTTTATAAAATAAAACAAAACATACTTTACTATTTACATTTAAATAATAAAAGACAGAAATCATACAATAATTAATTACAAACGTTTTACAAATTTCCTGTATATGCATGCTTTCAGAATATATATACACATAACAAAAATATAGCTACCCAACTGTACAGTCTCTGTGACTCGGTCTGCAACTTGCTCTTCCTTCAGTCTCTAGCCTCCTCTGGATTCCTGGTACCTACGCGTTAGAAACAAACTAACGCGCTAAGCATAAAACTTAGTGGGTGTACTAAAATCTCAAATAAATAGATATATATATATATATATATCAATTCAAATCATGTTCAAAACACTTACATTTCAGAATCAAAGCATATAATAATTTTAAGCACTTTAACTTCAATAATGAGGTCAATATAATTTCGATCAATAAAAGCATTCAATACACTTTTCAATTCCAATCAATTCTGGCCCGCTAGAATACTAAACATTCTAGGACTGGAATATGGGTCAATGTGACGTCCGGGGTTGCCCCGCAACAACAGTCACTGATATCACGTGATTGTCCGAGATTGCCCCGCAACAACAATCACTAATATCATCGCGATTGTCCGAGATTGCCCCGCAACAACAATCGCTAGTATCATTGTGATCGTCCGAGATTGCCCCGCAACAACAATCACACAATAATAACGGCGCAGTACTGCTCAGTAAAACCCAGCTGGTATACCAACCTCTTATATCCATATCTATGTCTAGGTATCCTAGGGCCGTCACAATAAACAATTTTTCACAATCAGTACTCAATGAATATATATTTTGCACAATAGTTTTTCATGAATATCAACAATAAGCAGACAAAAGTATAAATCATGTATTTTTAACAAAATCGAAATGTTCGAAAATACATTCGAAATATGATCTATCATAAAAACGGTTCAAAATTAACCATAGATCTACCAATCATCAATTTACATATAAAATAAACATTTTTCATACGAATAATCGAAAACGAAAAATCGAAAACGTAAACGAAAACAAAACGAAACGAAATCGAAGACGAAAACACAAACGAAAACGGAAATGAAAACGATAACTAAATACTTTTCATAACGATTGCGAAAACAAACGTACACCTACTTGGAATCCGTGTTTTCGTTCGACAAACCGCGGTTCCACGGTTTCTTTCCCTTTTCCTTTCCACCTACACTTCCTTTTCTCTTCTCTCTCTTTCTTCTTCTTCTTTTTCCTTTTCTTCCCTTTTTCTCTCCCTCGGTCTGTCTCTTTCTTTCTGTTTTTCTGTGGCTTCCGCGAGAAGCCAAAATTGTTTTTTATATTTTTGTCGCTACCGTGAGCGCCGTCGCGACCTGTGGTCGCGGCACCAGGTTGCGATGCTCACTGGAGTGCGCGCACCGCCTTCCTCGCGAGCGCGCCTTGGTCGCGCGAGTGGTCGCGCTGCTCTCTGCCCGTTTTTGGCAATTTCATCGCGAGCAGTCCATCGCGACCTGTGGTCGCGGTGGCTGGTCGCGATGCTCACTGCCAGGTTTTGCCATTTTCATCGCGAGCAAGCCATCGCGACCTGTGGTCGCGGTGACCAGGTCGCGATGCTCTCTGGTCCAGTTTTCCAATTTTTCAAATAGTAAAAATTTATTTTCACATATTTCACATATATCAAAAATTCCTTACCCGGAATCCGGGATGTTACAATTGAAGTTTTGAAAAATTTTGAAAGTTCCGAGTAGCGCTCCCCGGGTCGGTCCGGCCGGGTCGGGTTGGGGGGTGCTACATGTAAAGTCTGCTTGGGGGCTACTTATGGTGGAAAAGATACTTCAAGGCTTAATAACAGTCTGGGTCTAGTGGTTGAAAACCTTTAGGTTTGGAATCAGGCTAGAATGAAAGCAAATGCGAGGGATAAAAAGAAATTTAAGAAAGAATTGAGATATCTTTATGATGTGGATGATGGGTTGGTGGACTTTAAGAGAGTTAGAGTGGTAGAAGAAAATATAGATTGTTTGTTAGGTAAATATGAGATTTTGTGGAGACAAAGATCTAGGGCCTTATGGCTCAATGTGGGAAATAGAAATACGAAGTATTTTCATGCCAAGACAACACAGAGGAGAGAGAGGAATAGGATTCTAGGGCTGGTTAATGAGGATGGTAGATGGAAAGATAAAATAGAAGATGTCAAGAATATAGTGACAGGTTTCTTCAGCAAGTTGTTTAAATCTGTTACCCCTTCTAACCAAGTTCTTGAGGATGTTTTTCAAGCAGTTGACATAAGGTTTCTCCTGAAATGAATGCAGTCTTGGCAGGGCAGTTTTCAGTTGAGGAAGTTAGAGCAACTTTGAAGCTAATAGCGCCATAGAAAGCACCAGGTCCTGATGGTCTTTCTGCAGCCTTCTATCAAAGGTTTTGGAATGTGGTGGGTGATAAGATCACAATGGCAGTTCTGGCTGTCCTTAATATTAGGGCAGATATTGACAATATGGGGGATGCTTTGATAGTGCCGGTCCTTAATATTAAGATTTCTGTTAGAGGTAATAAATTGAGGCCTATTATGTAACACCCCCTGACCCTAATCCCCTGGTCCAAATAAATTTTCGAAAATCTTACCAGAGTTTCCTCTATTTTTCTGACTTTCCAAAACCTGTTTATAGTTAAAATTCATAAAATCAACTTCTAAATTCCCAAATCAATTTTGCACACCCTTCCAAATATAGTGCGACTTACCAACCAATTTATCACAATATAATTTATAAAGATTCAAATAACATAAACAGATAATAAAATATTTACACAGCGGAAATTCTTCAAATATATACAAACATTTTCTGTATATGCATGCTGTGTCAAAACATATAGACTTATTACAAAAGAACTACCAAAATATATTTAGGACCGATGTGACTCTGGATGTGCTCTTGCAGTCTCTACTTTTATTTGTCTTTGTCTCCCTTGGAACCTCTGTTACCTATGTGTGAGAAAACTCAACACGCTAAGCATATTGCTTAGTGGGTGTACACAGAATTGTATATCCAAATATACTATATCAAATAATTTATCTGTTTATAAATAACAAATATATAAATAATAAATAGCGCTCATATTAAATCAAAACTATAAATTCAACAAGTATAATATCCAAAATCAATGAACAGACGAAATCTTTATGATTTCTCAAATGCTTTCATATAACAAACAGTTTTCAGACTGGCTCCTGACATACAAAACATAAGTTATCGGATTGCATTACGGGTTGTTCGGTATCGGACGCAAACGGGCGAGCCGCCGAACATCATATCAGAATGGAACACCAACGGAATCACCCGCTGTAAATGTCCTCATGACAGGAATTCAGAACCCTATGACCGGCACATGAGGCCTGTATATCCAAAGGGTGGTACAAACAGAATATATCGGCACAGTACTGTGCAGATAGAAACTCAATTGACATGTCAACCTCCTATATTCATATCTATATTTGTACACATCAGAGCCATTTCACAAAACGTTTTCTCAAATCCAATATCAACTCTGTTTTCAAATCATTGAAATTCGATATTGAAATTTTGATTTCGAAATATAATTTTACAAATCACTTTCTTATATTCAAATTTAACTTTCGAATATTTCAAATCAATAAACATATTTTTGAAATCCAAATTTCATTAATAATCATATAAAATAAATATACAAAATCATATACGAATATATTTCTCAAATCAATAATCATATCAAATCAATCCGAAAATATATTCAAATATATTTATGAAACCAATATTCACATCGAATCAATTTAAAATCATATTTGAATATATTTCACAAACCAATATTAAATCAAAATGCCCTAAAATCATTTTTCGATATTTTTCACAAACTATATATATATTCAAAATCAATTTATCACAAACAATATATATATATATATATATATATATATATATATATATATATATTCACAATTAATTTATCACTAACAATCAATATATATATTCACAATCAATTTATCACTAACAATACACACACACACACACACACACACACACACACATATATATATATATATTCAAAATCAATTTCAAATACAAATCATACGTAAATCAGACGTACATTATATTCAAAACTGTGAATTATAATCAAAATAATTCAAACAATTCGAAATCAATAAAGTTCGATAAATCCGAAATATTCTGGAAAAATTCAAATTCGAAAACTAGTGTATACCAACCTAGACAATTTCTCTTTCCTACTATTCTTCTCTTTCCTTTCTCTCTCCTCTTTTGTCTTCTCTCCCGTTGCTCCTCTTTCTTTTTCTCTCTTCTTTTTTTCTTCTTCTTTTCTCTCTTATCTGGACCGCCTCACTCCCTCACTCTCCTCACTTTTATTCAAAAAAAAAATTTTGTTTGACTTCCCCATTCATTCCAACTCCAACACTTGTCACCATATAAATTTTCAAGAATTACCATTTTGCCCTATTTTTTAATAATTGCCATGCTGCCCCTTGATTTATTAAAATTATAAAGTGACCACCAATATAAATTTAATCACATTCCATCTCAATAATTATTATAAAAATATTTCACACTTATCCAATTACCAAATTAACTTCACCAATATTCAATTGGACCCATTACTTTCCACCCCTCAAATCATAATTATCACATTCACATACTCCATATGAATTAGAATATACTTTTCATATTTATGCGAAATTAGGAATGTTACATATTAGCTTTTTAATGTTACTTATAAGCTGATTGCCAAAGTTCTTGCTAACAAGTTGAAAATTGTTCTTGGAGATATTATCTCTCTGAACCAAAGCGTTTTTTTGCTAGGCAGACTGATTACAGATAATGTGGTAGTGGAGTTTGAGTGTCTCTACCATCTTAAGACAAGTAGGCATGGATCCAACGGTTTTGTGAAACGTCCAGAAAATGGATTTCTACTCCCAAGTGTAGGAGTGTCGATGTAATAAATTAACCCGGTGAGACCGAGGTCGATCCACGAGGAAGAAAATTTAGATCCTGTAAAAACCAACAAAAATCTACAAGGAAAATATAATAGGAAAGAAAATATTATGAAATGAAGGTAAGTATAATGGTGAAACAAATTAAATTAAAATATGCTAAGGTTAGAGGTTCCACTATTGGTATATGGTTTAAGTTATATTTAACTCTTTTTTTTTATCACTCAATTGGAATCCACACACAAAGGAGGTTCCAATCGGAAGTTAGACCATTTAAGTTCTTTACACATCTATCAAGTTATATTTCTTTTCTTTTAGTTATATTACAATGGGTACTCTACACTTCTTATGTTAAATGGGTTCAAATACTTATTGTGCCAATCAACTACCATAAATCAAGATTCTTTTGCTAGATGCAGGTATAACCATGCGGTTCTAGACGGATTCAAGTATTCATTGTGCCAAGAATTGTCTACAATAAGTCAAAATCCCCACTTCACATAAGAGTAAGAGATGAAAATTCAATTCAATAAGAAAAGTAATATAAAACATGTAGATAAATTTACACAAATGAATATAAACTTTAAGACCATGTTAAGAGTTAAATAAATCTTTATTCACATACCAAGAGCTTCACCCTTCACCTTAGCAAAAAAAAGAATTTAGCTACTCATGATAGAAGAAAGAAAACAAGTAGAAGAAATAAAATGAGCAAGAGAGAAATTAGATTATCATAAAAGTTCAACATTATAACAATGTAAGGTGAACTTGGCAAGGAACCCAAGCTGCCCTCAAGATTTTACAAGGCCTTTATTTATAGACACATTGAGAGGCAAACAAGTCAAAAATGGTAGGAATAAATTAATGCAAGTTGATTGAATTTGGTAAGGTAAAGTTGTCAACTTTGGTGTCTTCCACACATGCACCGACTTGTCCACCGAATTAGGCACCGTTACTTTGACAATTTGATCTCATGATAATCATCAAAGTTATAGATAATTCTCTTATCTTTCTAGAATGATAAGACTCATAATATTTGGAATTTTTTGAAGAAAGTTATGGCCCAAAGAGTGAAGACTGCCCAATGTACGCGGCCATGCAAACCAGCCCAAGATAATCCAATATTTGTCTTCAAAGGAGTCAAAATCTGACAAGAGTTTACAAACCAAACTTATAGGGCTATGAGTTATCTTTCTAAAACTATCAAGAATGTAGTGATTGGATATTTGAGTGCAAAGTTATGCCCATTACACTGAACCTACATCAAAATAGAAAGTTTAACAATTAAGTGTAGTTATAAATAAGTTAGGTAATTTGATGACACTAATAGTATAAAATAATGGTTTTAGCCTTTATTATTATACAAATTTAAGTGTTCATCATTTTGCTGCACTCAAACTAGACATGAGCAAAGCATATGACAGAGTTAAGTGGGCCTTCCTTCAAGGGATTATAAGGAAGCTGGGCATTAAGCAGTCATAGATCAGCAAGGTGATGGGGTATGTCACATCAACATCTTATAGCTTTCTCATCAATGGGGAAGCCATAAGGAGGGTAAGCCTCTCTATGTAGGAAAAATTGTTTGAGAATACACAGCGGAACGAAAATATTTATGGCATAGATTTCAAAATTTTTTTCCTTCTTATGAATCTTGACCCTTGATTAAATGACATAAACAAAGAAATCGTACATTTTCTTTCGTGATGATCAAAATTACATCGAAGTTTGTTTTTCGCAAGATCTTCCAATCTACTTACGAACGTGAATCACCTTGGAGTGTGGGCTCCCTTTTCTTTGTATTGTACGTCATCTGTGGATTTAGAAAATAAAGATCTCTTTCTGTTCATCACAACAAAACCAAGAAAGACTCTTAAAGAACGTTTGGTCATTTTTGAGTTCTCAATCAGTCAAGTACTCGCATGAACCAAAATCGATGTTGTACATAGGGGTGGGCATCAAACTGAACCGGACAATTTTGAACCGGTTCAGCAGTTTTTATTGGTTCAGTTCGATTGGTTGGTTTTCAAAACCAACCAAATTGGTTCGATTCGCTGTTTGGAGCCCCAAACCGTGAACCGAACCAGCAAACGAAGTATATATATATATATATAATCGTAACTGCAGCTAACATTCCTTCAAAATGATTTTTAACTGCAGCCTGATCTTGTTGCAAAGATTACAGGAATGCTTTTGGAGATGGACAACTTCGAACTGTTACTTTTATTGGAGTCACCAGAGTCATTAGCTGCAAAAGTTGATAAGGCTGTGCAAGTTCTCAAGCTCTCCCAAGCTAAAGTATCTAGTCAGGATGCCCTTCATCCTAGCTACTTAGCTGCTAAGATTACATTCAATTAAAAGTGGCAATTATACATAAACAAATATGTCGTGGTCACGCTCTGGGAAAGAAAAAAAATTTCGATACTTGACATCAGTTAACCTCATTTTTTCTTGCTCTTACAACATAATTTTATTTATGAAGAACATTAAATTTGATGCTTTTGATTACTGTTAAGTCTTTTAAGAGGGGTTGAAGAGCTCAATAATTTAAGTAGTTGTTCTAGTTGCTACTATAGCTAGAAAGAGGCTTTTGGAAATGGATAAAAATATAATGTCTAGATATTGGATTGATTTTGTATTATATAGAATAAAAATTGATCATATTTGAATGTAAAAAAAATCAAAGTCCATTATAATTTATATGGCCCAATAACCCCATAAACCAACCAAACCAAACCGGTCAAATTTGGTTTGGTTTGGTTCGGTTAGGTTCGGTTCACTTTATTTCCGGTTCTCGGTTTAGTGCACTTTTTCAAAAACCGATCAATTGTCGGTTTTACCCAAAACCGAACCAAACCGAACCATGCTCACCCCTAGTTGTACACTAAGCCTTTTAACACAAAAGCTTTTTGTATACTATCAAAACAAAACGTTCTTTTTTTTTTCTCTCTTTCTTGCTATAGCCAAATTCTCACACACATGAATAAATTGTCTTGCCGAAATTCCTTAGCAAAATTTCATTAGTTTTGGCCAAATTTTCATGTTGATATTTGTAAGAATTCATAGCTTTATTTCAATTTGAATTCCTTAGTTGTATTTAACTATGACTTCATAGTTTAAATGTAACACCCCCTGACCCGACCCAACTGGATCGACCCAGGGAGCGTTACGGGTTTTCAAAACTTTTCATAACTCTGTTTAAAATCTGAAAACCAAATAATTTATAATTTAAAATCATTTCTTGTGAGCCCATCAAAATCAGTTTTAAAAATTTCGGCAGAGTTTTTTCTGTTTTTCTGATTTTCCAAAAATCCTGTTTTTCAACAAAATCTCAAATATTATAATAGTAACACTTCAAAATTCATTTCTCAATCAAATGCGCACTCTGCCATATAGTGGACTTTCCCAAACATTTACAATAAAACAATACTTAAGTTATAATTACAAAACTTTGAAAACATAAACTATCAAACAAATATTTACAAAAACTTATATATAAAACAACTTTACAAACTTCTATATATGCATGCTTAACATAATAAGATACATACAAAGTGTAAATATAACTACCCAAAAATATAGTGACTCTGAATCTCTGTCTGCAGTTGCCTCCTCTTTAGTCTTTTTCTCCGCTGGTATCTTTATTACCTGCGAGTGATAAAATCAACGCGTTAAGCAATAATGCTTAGTGGGTGTACACTAAACTTATTTATTAAAATTCACGAAATATTTACTTTTTCAAAATAACATCATATTCAAACATATTATATGCAACTCAAATAAATTTCCAAAATAAAATGTCATAGCACTAAGATATAAAAACATATCATTATTTAATCCAATCAATAAAATAAAGCGTACGAAATCAATTTCTAAATTTGTTTATAAACATTTTATTCTATTCATTTCAATCCTGGCCCTTTGGTATACTCAATATAATTTCAGGACTGGAATATGGGCCGTTCGACTTCTCAGTGGCTGTCTGTCGAACATAAGTCCCAACCCGAGGACCGGCTCTTGGGGCTCATACTATCCAGGAGTGGTACATATAACTCCCTACCCTAGGACCGAGTGTTCGGAACCTAGAGAGGTACGTATCTCCCTATCCCAGGACGAATCCTTAGGAAGGTACGTGTCTCCCTACCCCAGGACGAATCCTTAGGGAGGTACTTAATATCAACATCAATATCAATAACGGTGCAGTACTGCTAAGTGAACCCAGCTGGTATACCAACCTCCTATATCCTTATATATGTCCAAGTATCCTAGGGCCATTTCACAATATCATTTCTTTATGATCAAATTAAATTTTATTAAATTCAAATCAATAAACACATTTACAAAATTCAATATATATATATATATATATATATATATATATAGATATATATATATATATATTCAAAATCAATTTATTACAAACAATATATATATATATACCAAATCATCCCAAAATCAATTTTAATTAACAAATCATAAACAATATATCATAAATAAACTAAAAATAATATAATATAATAATTTCAAAAATTTCTTGAAAATCTAAAAAATACAAATATTAGTGTACACCGAACCTGGACAATTTCTGGACAATAATTCTTTCCTACTCTTCTTCCCTTCTTCTTCTCATTCCTTTCTCTCTCTTCTTTCTCTCTCTTCTTCTCTCTTCTCTCCCGCTTCACTCTCCTTCTCCTCTTCTTTTCTTCTTTCTTTTCTTCCTCTCTTCCTCACGCCACTTCTTTATCTCAATTTTGTTTTTGTTTTTGTTTTTTTTTAGATTACTTTTATATTTTTTTATTATTTTTTTCCACTAATAATATTATATATATATATATATATATATTATAAATATCTTCTTAATTACAAATTGCACCCTTAAGCTTCTTAAAATCTTACCATGACACAAATTTACTCTTAATCACAATTCATCTCAATAATTATTCCAAAACTATTCCACACTTATCCAATTACCAAATGAACTTCACTAATAGTCAATTAGACCCGTTATTCTCCAAATGCACTATAAAAAGAATATACTTTTCATAATTCGAAAAATTAGGGGCGTTACAATTCTTCCCCTCTTAAGAAATTTCGTCCTCGAAATTTACCTCAGTCGAATAGTTGTGGATATTGTTGTCTCATGATTTCTTCACTTTCTCAGGTAGCTTCTTCTACATTGTGATTTCTCCATTGAACTTTTACCAGTGGAATTCTTTTATTTCGTAATTCTTTAATCTCCCGATCAAGAATTTGCACTGGTTCCTCCTCGTTTGTCAGGTCTGGTCGAATTTTAATACTTTCAGCCTGGACGCTGTGGGAAGGATCAGATCTGTATCTCCTCAACATTGACACATGAAACACATTATGAATCTTTTCTAATTCTGGAGGTAAAGCAAGTCTATAGGCTACTGGTCCCACACGTTCAATGATTTCATATGGGCCAATAAACCTAGGACTTAACTTCCCTTTTCTGCCAAATCTGAACACTTTCTTCCACGGAGATACTTTCGAGAAAACCTTTTTACCAACTTCATATTCTATCTCCTTTCTTTTCAGGTCCGCATATGATTTCTGTAGGTCAGATGCAACTTTCAGTCTTTCCTTAATAATCTTCACCTTCTCCTCAGTTTGTCGAATCAAATCTGGGCCTACTAACCTGTCTTCTCCCAATTCAGTCCAGCATACAGGTGTCCTGCATTTCCTTCCATACAGTGCTTCATATGGTGCCATAGCTATGCTCGATTGATAACTGTTGTTGTATGCGAATTCAATCAATGGGAGGTGATCCACCTAACTCCTTTCAAAATCAATAACACAACTCCTGAGCATATCTTCTAGCACCTGAATTACTCTTTCTGATTGTCCGTCTGTCTGCGAATGGAAGGCTGTACTGAAACTCAGTCGAGTACCTAAAGCTTCTTGAAACTTCTTCCAAAATCTAGGATGTAAACCTCGGGTCTCTATCTGATATTATAAATGCAGGTACTCCATGCAATCTGACTATTTCCTTTATATACAATTCGGCTAGTCGATCCAAGGAATAGTCAGTTCTGACAAGTAGAAAATGTGCTGACTTCGTCAATCGGCCCACTATAACCCATATTGCATCATGTTTACTTTGGGTGAGTGACAATCCTGTGACAAAGTCCATTGTAATGCGATCCCATTTTCATTCAGGTATTGCTATTGGTTGTAACAATCCTGATGGAACCTGGTGTTCAGCTTTCACCTGTTGACAAGTCATGCACTTATTCACAAAATTCACTACATCTTTCTTCATACCAAACCACCAATACTGAATCTTCAAATCTCTGTACATCTTTGTGCTACCTGGGTGCATCGAGTACGGACTACTGTGTGCCTCTGTCAGGATCATTTTTCTCAATTCTTCATCATCTGGAATACAAATCCTGTCTCTGAAACACACAATATCATCCTTTCTAACTGAGAAGTCCGGATGCTTCCCAGAGGGGATCTATTCACATATCATCTGGATTCTATCATCCTGCTTCTAGTTTTTCTGCAATCTGCTGAATCAAACTGGGTCTCCATCTCAATTCAGCCACCAATGCATTGTCTGAATTTAGCTGTAGTTGCACATTCATAGCCTTTAAAGAGAATAGTGATTTTCTGCTCAGAGCATCTGCTACCACGTTCGCCTTTCCTAGATGGTAGTCAATCACACAATCATAGTCTTTGATCAGCTTCATCCATCGTCTCTGTCTCAAATTAAGCTCTCTCTGGGTAGGCAGATATTTCAGACTTTTGTGATCTGTGTATATATAATATTTCTCACCATACAAGTAATGCCTCCAGATTTTCAGGGCAAATACGATAGCTGCAAGTTCCAGATCATGAATAGGATAGTTCTGCTCATGAGTTTTCAGTTGTCTGGACGCATATGCAACCACCTTGCCTTCCTGCATCAATACACAACCTAAACCCTGATGTGAGGCATCACTATAGATCACAAAATCTTTACCTGAAGCAGGCTGAATCAGGACTGGAGCTTCAACTAACATCCCCTTCAATTTATCAAAAGCTACCTGGCATCTATCAGTCCAGTCAAATCTGACATTTTTATGCAGTAGCTTGGTCAACGGACTTGCTATGGATGAAAATCCCTTCACAAACCGTCGATAGTAACCTGCTAAGCCTAAGAAACTTCTGACTTCTGCAACATTTCTGGGAGGCTTCCATTCCACTATTACTTCTATCTTTTTAGGATTTGCCTTAATACCCTCTGCTGACACAATGTGACCCAGAAATGCAATTTCAGGCAACCAGAATTCACATTTATTCAGTTTGCCATACAATTGCTTCTCTCTCAGGGTCTGCAGCACTATTCTGAGGTGCCTGTCATGGTCCTTCGGTCGTCTGTGAGTATACTAAGATATCATCAATAAAGACAACCACAAACTGATCTAAGTATGGTCAGAATATTCGGTTCATCAGGTCCATAAAGGCTGCAGGTGCATTTGTCAGCCCAAATGGCATCACTACAAATTCATAATGTCCATACCTGGTTCTGAATGCAGTTTTCGGAATATCAGAATCTTTTATGCTCAATTGATGATACCCCTGATCTGAGATCTATCTTTGAGAAGACACAAGCTCCTCTCAGTTGGTCAAACAAGTCATCGATTCTAGGCAACAGATACTTATTCTTAATTGTGAGTTTATTCAATTTCCTATAATCGATACATAATCTCAGTGACCCATCTTTCTTTTTCACAAACAGTACTGGAGCTCCCACGGGGATACACTGGGTCTGATGAATCCCTTATCTAGTAATTCCTGTAACTGTATCTTCAGTTCTTTCAACTCTGTTGGTGCTATTCTGTAAGGAGCTATGGATACTGGAGACGTACCTAGTACCACATCAATCATAAACTCCACTTCTCTCTGAGGTGGCAAACCAGGAAGCTCCTCTGGAAATACATCTACAAAATCACACACAGTGGGTATATTCTGAATGGTAGAAACAACCTTTCTGGAATCAACCACCTGAGCCAAATATGCTTCACAACCCTTTATGATCAGTTTACAGGCTGTAGTGGCTGAAATGACATTGGAGAGAAAATCCCTCCTTTCACCCACCATGGTGATTTCTGCACCATCTGCTGTTCTGAGTGTCACTCGTTTCAATTCACAGTCGATCACCACCTTGTGCCTAGTTAGCCAATCCATGCCTAGAATAACATCAAACTCATGGAATGGCAACTCCATCAAATCTCCTGGAAAGTCATACTCTTGGATCCGAATAGGACAATTTCTATATACACGGTTCACAACTACACTTTGGCCTATCGGATTACTGACTAACACATCATATTCAGTAGGTTCAGTTTTCAAACTTCTCTGTTTCAACAATGCATCACATATGTAAGAATGAGTGGAATTTGGATCTATCAATGCAATAGCCGTAGTATCAAAGATAGAAATAATACCAACTATCACGTCAGGCGCATCCTGTCTTCCTGAGCTCTAACACCATAGACTCGTGCAGGAGCTCGACTATCTGGTCTTGCCACTGATTCTGACACCCCTCTGGTGGCTACCAACCGTTCAGGTACTAAGGCACTGACAACGCGATTTCTGGCAGTGAGCATCGCGACCAGTCACCGCGACCACAGGTCGCGATGAACTGCTCGCGATGAAAACGTCGAATTCGGGCAGCGAGCAACGCGATCTCCAGCGCGACCAAGGTGCGCTCGTGACGAAGGCGGTGCGAATGCTCCAGTGAGCACCGCGACCTGGTGGCGCGACCACAGGTCGCGACGGCGGTCGCGTTAGCGAAAAAAATATAAAAAAAAGAGAAGCTTCTCGCAGAAGCCAGAAAACAGTGAGAGAAGAGAGAGAGAGCGAGAAAGAAGGAAAAAGAGACCGAGAAAAGAAAAGAAAAAGAAGAAAAAGAAGAAGAGAGAAAGAAAAAGAAGAAGAGGAAGAAGAAGAGGAAGGAAAGAGAGAGAAAGAAAGTGTGGGTGAAAGAGAAAAGGGAAAGGGAAGGAAAACGACATCGTAGAACCGCGACTTCTCGAACGAAAAAACGGTTCCCAGGTTGGTGTACGTTTGTTTTCGGAATCTTTACGAAAAATATTTCGTTTTCGTTTTCGTTTTCGCTTTCGTTCTCGTTTTTGTTTTCGTTTTCGTTTTCGATTTCGTAGAGATTTCTCGCTTTCGATTTTCGTATGAAAATTGTTTATTGTATATGAAAAATCGATGTTTGATGTCTTTATTGTTGATTTTGGACTGATTTTGTGATAGATCGTATTTCGATTTCATTAAAAATAATTGATTTAGATTTTCGTAAAATTATTGAGTATGATTCTTGAAGAATACTACGTGACTTATATGTTTATTGAGTAATTATCGGTTATTGATTAACTATTACGAAATTGATTGTGAATTTAGTTTATCGGAAACGGCCCTAGGATACTTAGACATAGAAATGGATATAGGAGGTTGGTATACCAGCTGGGTTTTACTGAGCAGTACTGCGCCGCTACTGATTGATACTGATGATTATTATATACCTCCTCTTGGATTCGTCCAGAGGCTGGGAGACACGTACCTCCTCAGGATTCGTCCTGGGGGTTGGGAGCCATGTACCTTCCCAAGGATTCGTTCCTGGGATAGGGAGTTATGTACCTCTCTAGGTTCCGTACCCACGGTCCTAGAGTTGGGAGACACGTACCACTCGTAGGATTCGTCCTCGGTGGGAGTTTGACCCATATTCCAGTCCTGTTATGTTTAGTATTCTAGCGGGCCAGATTTGAAACGAATTGGGAAGTGAATTGAATGAATTTATTAATCGATTGTATATGTTGCTTTTATTGTGGAAATTAAAGTGATGGAAACTGTTTTATGATTTGATTTTGAAGTTCAGTGGATTTGTACATGATTAGAAATGAAATTCATATTGTGATTTATTTCTTCTTAAAAGATATTTATATTGTGGTTTATTTAATTGAGTTTATAGTACATCCACTAAGCTATATGCTTAGCGCGTTAGTTTTGTTTCTAACGCGTAGGTACCAGGGATCCGGAAGAAGCTAAAGACTGAAGGAAGAAAGAGTTGCAGACCGAGTCACAGGATTACTACAGTTGGGTAGTCTATTGTTATCATATACTTGAAGCTGCTATACAGGACGTAAATCTGTTTGTAAAATATTATGATTTTGTCTATATTATATATTTTAATATTAAAGTTTATTTGTTTTTTTATGAATGTGACGCACTAACGGCAGATAGAAAACTTAAAAGTGTTGTAAGAATGAATTGAATGGATTGTGTAAAACAGGTTTGGGAAATAAACAACAACTCTGCCGAATTTTTGTAAGTTCCGTTTGCTCACTCAAATGATTTTAAAATAATACTCTATGGTTCCAATATCAAATGTTTTAGGGCTCACAACGATGAAATGTATAGAATTAGAAGTATGAAACTGTAGCCCCCTGGGCTTCCGGTGGGTCGGCAGGGGGCATCCACCTCTGGAAGTAGTAAGGGCAGATCTCTCTGGTTGCTGTACAGAGATAGATCTAATCAGTGGGCAATCCCTCAGGAAATGGTCATAGGATCCACACCTCAGGCAGGCTCCTGTAATCTTCTAACATTCCCCAAGGTGTCTCCTTCCACAATGCTCACACAATGCCGAGGCTGGTCCCCTAACTGCACTCCCAGGGGTACTAGCTACTGATGTAGGCAGACTGACTCGGCCTAGCTGTGGGTATGGGCCTCTGTGACTGCACTGGACCACTAGACTACGGTCCCTTAAACTTTCTTAATTCTTTCAACATTCAGAGCCGCAGAGACAAGTCTAGTGAAATCTTCAAACTCAAAAGCAACAACCTGTAATACCCTTCAAATAATCAATATTCTATTCATATATTCAAAATTACTTATTTAAAAGTTAGGGATGTTACACCACCTGTAGGCGGATATAATCGTTCAGTCCATCCTCAAACTTTCTGCATTTATCCGCCTTTGTAGCTACCATATCTCGAGCATATTTACTTAACCTGACAAATTCTCTCTCGTACTCTGTCACTGTAAGCTGTCTGCTTCAGGTTGATAAAGTCCCTCTTCATGTTGTCCAAATAAATGCGACCGATATACTTTCTCCGAAACTCTTTCTGAAATAACTCCCAAGTCCTGTCCTCTGGTCGCACCGACTGTATAATGGAGGTCTACCATTGGTAGGCATCCTTCTGCAATAATGATACTGCACACTCTAATCTTTCTTCAGGTGTACAATGTATCTGCTCTAAAATTCTCTCTGTCCGTTCAAACCAGTATTCTGCTGCAGATGCATCCTCATCTTTTCTGCCATGAAAATCTGTCGGTCTATACCTGGCCAATCGTTCAATGGCTGATCTTCATAGGCGCTGCTCTGGCTACATTCTGAAAGAACTCAGCCATCTGCTGCATAAATGCTGGCTGACCTTGAACTTCTGGTCCAACCGCTCTAGGACTTACTGATTCTCTGGATGCTCCCTCAGCCACGCTGGCAGGACTCTCAGGTCTATCACCACTTCCGTCCATGTCTTTTATCCTATATAAGACAGAAGAGAAGGCTGCAAATTAGAGTCACACATTCCTATGGATACCTTTATACAATGCATGCATATACATACTCTTTTGGTCCAGAAACGCCTAAACCGCGCTCTGATACCACTTAAATGTAACACCCCCTAACCGACCCGACCGGATCGACCCAGGGAGCGTTACGGGTTTTCAAAACTTTTCATAACTCTGTTTAAAATCTGAAAACCAAATAATTTATAATTTAAAATCATTTCTTATGAGCCCATCAAAATCAGTTTTAAAAATTTCGGCAGAGTTTCCTCTATTTTTCTGATTTTCCAAAAATCCTGTTTTTCAACAAAATCTCAAATATTATAATAGTAACACTTCAAAATTCATTTCTCAATCAAATGCTGCACTCTGCCATATAGTGTGACTTTCCCAAACATTTACAATAAAACAATACTTAAGTTATAATTACAAAACTTTGAAAACATAAACCATCAAACAAATATTTACAAAAACTTATATATAAAACAACTTTACAAACTTCTATATATGCATGCTTAACATAATAAGATACATACAAAGTTTAAATATAACTACCCAAAAATATAATGACTCTGAATCTCTGTCTGCAGTTGCCTCCTCTTTAGTCTTTTTCTCCGCTAGTATCTTTATTACCTGCGCGTGATAAAATCAACGCGCTAAGCAATAATGCTTAGTGGGTGTACACTAAACTTATTGATTAAAATTCACGAAATATTTTACTTTTTCAAAATAACATCATATTCAAACATATTATATGCAACTCAAATAAATTTTCAAAATAAAATGTCATAGCACTAAGATATAAAAACATATCATTATTTAATCCAATCAATAAAATAAAGCGTACAAAATTAATTTCTAAATTCGTTTATAAACATTTTATTCTATTCATTTCAATCCTGATCCTTTGGTCTACTCAACATAATTTCAGGACTGGAATATGGGTCGTTCGACTTCTCAGTGGCTGTCTGTCGAACATAACTCCTAACCCGAGGACCGGCTCTTGGGGCTCGTACTATCCAGGGGTGGTACATATAACTCCCTACCCTAGGACCGAGTGTTCGGAACTTAGAGAGGTACATATCTCCCTATCCCAGGACGAATCCTTAAGAAGGTACGTGTCTCCCTATCCCAGGACGAATCCTTAGGGAGGTACGTAATATCAACATCAATATCAATAACGGTGCAGTACTGCTAAGTGAACCCAGCTGGTATACCAACCTCCTATATCCGTATATATGTCCAAGTATCCTAGGGTCATTTCACAATATA
Organism: Xanthoceras sorbifolium; assembly: GCA_003430845.1. Taxonomy (NCBI): domain Eukaryota; kingdom Viridiplantae; phylum Streptophyta; class Magnoliopsida; order Sapindales; family Sapindaceae; genus Xanthoceras; species Xanthoceras sorbifolium. The sequence goes on from CM010618.1 coordinate 7,042,809, forward strand.
ATTTCTTTATGGTCAAATTAAATTTTATTAAATTTAAATCAATAAACACATTTACAAAATTCAAAAAATATATATATATATATATATTCAAAATCAATATCAATTCATTTAGCACTAACAGAATATATAGATATATATATTCAAAATCAATATATCATAAACAATAATATATATATATATATATATATTCAAAATCAATTTATTACAAATAATATATATATATATATACCAAATCATCCCAAAATTAATTTTAATTAACAAATCATAAACAATATATCATAAATAAACTAAAAATAATATAATATAATAATTCTGAAAATTTCTGAAAAATCTGAAAAATACAAACATTAGTATACACCGAACCTGGACAATTTCTGGACAATAATTCTTTTCTACTCTTCTTCCCTTCTTCTTCTCTTTCCTTTCTCTCTCTTCTTTCTCTCTCCTCTTCTCTCTTCTCTCCCGCTTCACTCTCCTTCTCCTCTTCTTTTCTTCTTTCTTTTCTTCCTCTCTTCCTCACGCCACTTCTCTGTCTCAATTTTGTTTTTTTTTTTTTTGAGATTACTTTTATATTTTTTTATTGTTATTTTATTTTCCACTAATAATATTATATATATATATATTATAAATATCTTCTTAATTATAAATTGCACCCTTGAGCTTCTTAAAATCCTACCATGGCACAAATTTACTCTTAATCACAATCTATCTCAATAATTATTCCAAAACTATTCCATACTTATCCAATTACCAAATGAACTTCACCAATAGTCAATTAGACCCGTTATTCTCCAAATGCACTATAAAAAGAATATACTTTTCATAATTCGAAAAATTAGGAGCGTTACATTAAATCCAACTTGAATTCCTAAGTTGTGTGTAACTATAATTCATAATTTAATTGATATAAATATATCATAAATATTTATCCACCAATTAAATCTAGTCATAGTTTTAATCCAATTAGCATTCTTAGGTTGTGTTTAACTATAACTCCTAATTTAATTGATATAAATCTATCATATATATATTTATCCACCAATTAAATCTAGTCATAGTTTTAATCCAACTAGAAAACCTAATTTATGATTTACTATAACTTTTTATTTAATTAAAAAATATAATTAATATATTTATCCACCAATTAAATAAAGTCATTTTTAATCTTATTATACTTCCAACAAAAGTATAATACTAGGAGTCATCTTCTAGTTGAAAGAGATCTTAATTAATTAAAAAATTAATTAATTATCATTTAATAATTAAATAAATAAAATAAAATAATAAAGTCCTTAAGCTATTAAAATAGCCTAACCGCCCATATTAAAATAAATAGGCTCACATATTATTTTTATTTATTTACTCCGTTGAACTTTAATTAAAAAATTCACATGTGAACTAGACTTATTCTTTTAAATAAAAGAAAATAAGTACACATGCTTAATTAATATATTAACATAATTATGCAGCCCATTTAATTAAAATGTGCAATTATGTACTTAATGCATTAATGGAATACTAATTGCACCCCACAAGGCCGCCCAAGACTTCCCACAGTCTTGGCCACCCATTCCAGGTGAATGAAGAGTGACAGCGGGCCTTGTTCACACATGGCCGCACCTCTTCAAGTCTTTTGAGTTCTAGAACCCAAAAATAATTCTGAATGGACCCAGCATTTGGTCCGGTAGAATATGTTAAGTGACTCATACAAGTTCGTGTAGATTTGTGATCTTGGCAGGTTATCTAAATTTAAGCTACAATAGATTAACCTAATCACAATCATCTCATGATTCATTTAGGTTCAATCTATTAGTCTTATTTCATTCCATTAAAAAATCAAAACTGAACTCTTAAATAAAGATAGAACAAGATAATATTTCTCATTCGTATTGTAGACAATCTTATTAGGAGATGGTGTATACTCATGAAGAATACCAGTAATTGCCAAGAGCTCATATACCGCCTATAGCTCTCCAAGTTACCAGTTTTAATTATACGACCATACTTTTGAACTTAGATATTTTGACTTTTCCAGAAGTCATGTTTCAATAGACACAATTGAAAAAGTAACGTTAAGATTTAATATCAAAAGACTCATATGACAGTATTCTACTCTCATTTTATAAATGGAGCCAGGATGTCCATATATAAATGAAGTCTTTTATGATTAACAAGTGAATACCACCAAACTATTGATGATAGACTATTACATGTAATCGTACTCATTAACAGCTCAAATGATATCAGTTGCAACCATAAGTCCATTATTTATCTCAGGATTGAGATAGACTCTCCGATTATCCTCACGTGAAAACTTTTATCCATTGATGGTTCTGGATAAAGTGTTCACTGTGATCCTATTCAGTACACCCGGTGCACTAGATCCTTTTGCCCAAAGACACTGCACTTTGATGATTTTAGACTTATTATAATATATTTGATCCTACTCAAATGCTAGTAAAAGAATCTACAACTTTATACAAGATAATGACGTTCAACCTTTATCTTAAGTTGTGAATGTTATTCAAAACTAACTAAAGAATTATGTCTACATCATATATATCCAGATGCATGAACAATTCTTCATTTCTCATAGTCTTTTGATCTTATGATTATTCACATTTAACAATTATAATATTACACTATAAAAGGAATAAGATTTGTTTAACCAAAATCAATTTATTAATATGAAAAAATTGTTAAATTACAATATTACACTCTTGCTATTGAGCATAATCCTAACACTCTAGAGGCATCAGACAGGGGTGCCCCCCTTTCACCCTATCTTTTCCTCCTGGGTGCAGAAGGATTGTTTGGTCTCCTTGCTACAGCTGAAAGAGATGGCTTAATCAGAGATATCAAGGTTGTAAGGTATGCTCCTTCAATCTCTTATTTGCTCTTTGCAGATGACTGCCTAATCTTCATTAGAGCCTTAGTTTTTTAGGGTGGTGTTTTGAAAGGAATTTTGCAAATGTATGAGGCAGCCTCTAGGCAGGCCATTAATTTTGACAAGTCAGCCCTGTCTTTTGGTCCTAACATCCCCCCTGGACTGGTTAATGATATTAGAGGCTTATTTAGAATGGAAGTAATTTCCTGCAATGAGAAGAATTTGGGGCTTCCCTCTTCCGTTAGTAGAAATAAGATAGTGTTATTTGGTTTCTTAAAGGAAAGAATATGGAAAAACTGCAATGGTGGAAGAACAAGTTTTTCTCAAGTGGTAGGCGGGAAACTTTGATTAAGGCAGTAGCCCATGCCACACCAACTTATGCTATGAGTTGTTTTAGGCTCCCTAGATATGTGGGTATGAAATTTTAAGGCCTTTTAAATGACTTTTGGTGGGGTTTTTAGAAGGAGGAAAAGAAAATTTACTGAATTGGATGGAATAAAATGTGTCAGCCTAAATTTTGTGGAAGGGTGTGTTTTAGAGAGATTGATGACTTCAATCAAGCAATGCTTGTGAAATAATGATGGAGAATTGTCACTATTCTTCATCTCTTATGTTTAGGATCCTCAAGACTAGATACTTCCCTAATTTTTTTTATTTTTTTTTCTACCCTGTGGGTCAGAATCCCTCATTTGTGTGGCATAGTATTTTTTAGGATAGAGAAGTGTTAAGGAAGGGAGTGAGATGGAAAATTAGGTAATGGGCTGAGGGTTTTAATCTATGAATACCTTTGGTTATCTAGAAACTCAACCCTCTCTCCTAGAATTCTACATGAGGGAGTAATAGTTTCGACTTTGATTTTTGATTCGAGGAGATGGTGTAAGGAGCTAGGTAGAAAGTACTTCTCTACTGATGAGGCTGAGATTATATTGAGTATCTCTTTGAGTTCCAGGCCTATTAATGACTCGTTAGTGTGGCATTAAGACAAAAGAGATAAGTTTACTGTCAAAAGTGCTTATAGGTAACTTCTGCTTTCATCAGAATGCTAGCCTTCCCTCCTACTCTAGAGGTCTCTCTCCTTGATGGAAGAAAACTTTGGTCTCTTCAATTGCCTATAAAAATCAGAATTTTATGTTGGAAGGCTTGTCGTGGTATCCTCTCTACTTGCTCTGTGTTGTTCAAAAGGGGTATTGTGGAGTCTAAGCTGTATTGTTTTTGTGGTAAGAGGCTGGAGTCAGCTGACCATGCAGTATATGTCTGTAAAGTTATGCGATTTTTTTGGAGTAGCTACCCTATTCTCCAGGTAGTTAAATCATATTGTGCCGTTGATTTCCTTGATAGGTTGTTGTCGGTTTTTCGATCTCATTTTTTGAAAACCTGACCAAGGTTTTCATTGTTGCTACTTGGCTGGCTTGGAGAATTCGTAATCTGAAATTATTTAGAAATCCCTATTTGGTGGACTCTAATGTGTGGTGTAATGCTGTGGCCTTTTTGGGAGAGGTTGAAGATGCTGGGGGTTTGCCTCTTGCAGCCGAGCTCTCTAGTTTGCAGGTGGCTTAAGAGGGCAGATTGGATCTCCTCTTTTTTTATATTTGTAAAATCTGGAAGCCTCCTGATATTGGCCTTCAAGATTAATGTTGATGTGGCTATTAATTCAGATGAAAATATTTTTGGCATTTGGGTTGTGGTTAGGGATGTGCTGGGTGTGGTTGTATGTGTTATCTCCAAAGTCTTTGATTGTCTCTTTGATGTGGAGTCTACTGAAGCTCAAGGGGTTCTAGAAGGTATTTCTCTAACTGTTGATAGAGGCTTCTCACCTTGTGCTGTTGAATCAGATTCTTGCAATATGGTCCATCTTTGTGCTAGTTCTCTTTCTTCTAGAGGAGATATTGATGATATTAATTGTTCAGGATATTAGAGTTTTGTTAGTTAAACATGCTGTCATTTCTCTTCTTTTTATCCCTCGTTCATGTAATATAGTAGCTCATGCTACTGGTAAATATGCAGTTAACCATAAACTATCTGGTTACTGGTCCTTTTGTCATGACTAGCTTTTCAGGTTAGTTCAGGTTGATTGTTCTGTAGTTTCTTGTTGAGTAATGGATTTCCATTTTAAAAAAAAAAAAAAAACAATGTAACAGGCTCAAAATAGCTTACACGTACGCACTTGCATCATTTTCTCGATGCAAATTGTTCATTTTATTGACCCAATTTTCTAGCTAACTAATAGTTGAAGTTCAACTTATGTTGGTGTAGATAGGAATGTTAATGGGGCGGGATTAGGAACTTCCCATATATATATATATATATATATATATATGTATAATATAATTAATAATTATTTTTTATAAAATAAATTATTATATTTTTATTAAATTCAATACCAACACAGAAAAATATAGTGTAAATGATCATAATTGCCTATAAAATAAAATTCAAAAAATAATTAAAAGAAAAAATAAGAAAAGTAAATAGTTTAATTCAAATTCTTTATTAAAATAATGTTTTGGTTTAAAGTAGACTCACCTTTCTAAATGTTATATTACTTAATAAAAACTATTATTTATTAATTTAAAATATATTAATTTTATTGATTAAATATTTAAATTATTAATAAATAAATAATAAGCGGGATCAAGGACAGCTAACCCTACACCTGCTATTTTCAAAACATAATTTTAAAATCATTCTCAAATTCGTTCCAAACTCGTTATTTTGATTTAACCCACCTCGTATAGGGGCGGGGTCCTTACAAACTCAGATGTTTTGACATTTCTTGTTATGGGGAGAGTTTTTTTGTGCATCCAATACTTTAAACTTATAAGATTAACCTATTTTTTTATTCTAATTCTAATTCTAAATAGTTTAAAATCTTAAACGAAGCCCCCACGAATTATCAAACCCAATAAATGAGCCAGTTTGGTGCTTTGGAAAAAATTTACTGAATATTTAATAAACTGTATTTTTAAAAAAGTTGTAAATTGAAAAAAATTATATTAAAACGCTGGGTAAACTATATAGTTGAAATGTTGTGAAAATATAAAATAATCTTAAATATTTAATAAACTGCACTTTTAAAAATGTTGTGAGTTGAAAAAGCTATACTAAGCCCAAACGGATGCTTACCAAAATCCAATTCCAATATTAACAAATTAATCCAGTCTCACACGAGTAACCTTATTCAATTTTAGTTTTGGGTCAATTGTGGGCTTTTGGTAACAACGGAGGTGTTCACATTCGAATTTCAAAACTATAGTAGAACTAATCTCAAAGGGTGTCAATAATAACATCACAAAATGTTTTTTTGTTTTTTTTTTTTTATCTCCTCTTCTCCCATTGAAAATATTGTTTGGTCTCTTGCCACCACATGGATTCTGGGTGGCTTTTTTTGAAAATGACACGACACAGACACGACAGGGAGAGGTGCACGACAAATAAATCAAAGTCAGTGTGCATATTAAATATTTTTGGAAAATAAATATGAAATAACATTCTTAAAAATTATATAATTTACTTATTAGAAATCCTAATAATGGATAGAGAATTTAATTGATTTTTAATAAATTTTTCAGCGTTTACTAAGATAATTATTTGAACCTCACATATAAATAAAAATATTAAGTTGCAACGGTAATAATAATTTAATTTATAAGATTAATTATAAATGACATGCTGAGATCAATTATTAAATACGCCGTTTGGATATCTGCTCTGATAATAGAGACATTTATCTCAAATGAAAGAAGAAAACTATCAATATATGGAGATAAATTTGTATTACGGGACTTGAACCCTTACTATTAAAGTGAAAAGAATATGTATTAACCATTTAAATTATAAGTGGATGTGTATAACTAATTTGTTTTAATTTGCAGTAAATTGTAATAATACGTTTTTATTATTGTGAAAATAACAAAAGTGTGAAATGAAAATATTGTGATTTTTTTTTTTTGGTCTAAAAACATTGTGAATTTCAAATACACCACACCAACTTTGCTAATCTTCGACTTTGTGTTCAATAGTTGAATAAAACCCATTGTCATATCATACAAATGAACAAATTTCTCATAATTTTTGTGGCTAAAAAGATGACACATTCCACTATGCTTGCACCGGCCAATTAATGTTTTGACAAAATCAGTCTTCCTCTTCAAAATTTTCCAATACGAAACTGTAATTTGGAATTCAAATGATAAAGACTCTTATAAGTTGTTGTATTAATGGTTTGGTATTTTTCTATCAGCATTTTACTACTTACAATTTGATCATGATATTTAATTTTTTCTTTTAATAAAACGATATCGCGATATTCACATTAAATCTATAAAGTTGAATATTATTAATATTTGTAGTAAATTTTATATATAAATTAATTCGATTTGTATGGATTACATAATAAATTAGTATTAGAAAAAGATTTTAAAACAAAAAGGTCTATAAAAATGTTTGGTCAAAAGGGGTGTTAAGTCCCCTTAATGAAGAATTATTAGCGTAATCATTCAACTTTATATTTTTAAGTTATATCAATAAAATCGTCGTGTGCTCCTGAAACTGTTGTCTTGATTGGCTTTATAAAGTTAGTTTAGGCTGACAGTATTAGTTGTGTTTCTGATTGAGTAATGAAGTTTTACTTTTTTTTTTTAAAAAAAAAAAATATAATTGTTGTGTGCTTAACTGCTTATATGCCTAATACATAAAATTAATCTTCTTAAAAAAAATAAAAAATAAAAAATAAAAAAGAGTTGAAATCGGGGCATATATATAATTCCTCACTCGTCTAGAGAAAACTTTGACCAATAAATTTTTTACTTTTTCAGATTTCATACTGGTAATGCGCTGACTTTTTTTTTTTTCTTTGAATGTTTAACTAATGTAGTATTTATTATTTGTACCCATATTAAACTCTAAATAGACAAATAATCAACCTAATCTTATGGTAGCCTCGTGTTTTTCATTTAGATATATATAATTGCAACGTTTTAAGAATTATAATTTATAGGTATTAAAAAAAATGGATTATAATTTATATTATATAATTGAACAAATTGCACTAAATTATCCTAAATATATCACTAATTGCACTTAATCGAAAGAAAATTCATAATAACACTGACTCTCTCTAATTTATAAACTGTAAAGGAATAATACTGTTTTTTTATTTTTAAAAAAATCTCATCACTACCCTCTTTTGCCCCAAAGGGGCAAATACTAGTTGGATTTAAATTTAGTATTGTGTTTGATTGAATTTTTCTTTTAATTATTATTTTGAATAATTATAATTAATTTAAAATTTAGAGAGAAAAAATTCAAACTCACAACTTCTAAATATAATTGTAATGAACAATACTACTTCAATCTCATTGTATCGTATTTGATTGAATATTAGTAATAGGAAAAAAATAGTTAAAAAATGTGGGGAGGCAAACAGAGATAGCTCTCCCATGTTTGTGGTGCCATGCCAAAATCTGGGAGCTGGTCCCAGATATTATTATTTTTTTATGTTTTTTAAATAATTATTTTTTAAAAAATATTTTTATCTTTTTTATTTTTTGTTAATTTTCTGGTATTTTTATTTTATTTTTATTTTTTAATTAAATAATATATATTTTTTAAGGAAAAAAATATAAATTTTTTGGTCGATTGTGATTAACAGCTGTTAACAGTTAGTTAATTGGTAGAGGAAAACTAGTTGTTGTTATAAATTTTTTTCAAGTTAGGTGTAATTAATTATATCTAAGTTAGTGCAATTTGTCCATTATAAGTCCATTATAATTAATTGGCCTTTCACATCCTCGTACACAAATGATATTGGATATATATATCTCTTAATAGGATTTTTTTTCTAGAAAACTATAGGGTGAAAGTGGTCAACGAGCCTCCGAACTTATTTTTCATTCCTTGTGAATGCAGTTAGGGTTCCAGTCAGATTGAACTTCATGAATTCTGAAGAGATTTCGTTGATATGTGAGTCCTTATCGCTTAAGGACACAGATGAATCGGTAAGTAAGTTGGGTGGAGGGCTGCGAGCTATTAAGGCAAGGAAACTTGCGTTGAGTTTGGTGGGTAGGTTTTTGTCGAACAAGTTGGTGAATCGAGATGTTTTCCGGCTGTCTATTGCTTGGATATGGAGGACAAAACAGGCCATTGAAATAGAAATTATTCGTGAAAACACTTTTGCTTTTTATTTTGCCTGTGCAGCAGATCACTAAAGGGTGTTAACATGGGGGTCTTGGAGTTTTGATATAGCTCTTCTGGTCCTTGAGAAGCCAAAAAGGATAGGTTCTATTTTTTCTATGAATTTTGACGGGACAAAAATTTGGGTACAAATCCATAATGTACCATTAATTTGTATGACCAAAGAGATTGGACGGTTCTTAGGTCAGTTGATTGAGGAGGTAGTTGAGGTATATACAAGTGTTTTGGGGGATTGTTTAGGTAAATTCTCTCGTGTTTGTGTTATTATTAATTTGACAAAACCTTTAAAACGTTATCTTTTGTGGATATTACAAGAGATGAAACTATTACTATCATGTTATTGAAGTACGAACGGCTCTAGATTATTGCTTTCAGTGTGGGTTCCTTGGACACACTTTGCGAGAATGTATTAACAATCTCGAAAATAATGACAAAGAAACTGAGCATATACATAAGTTTGGAAGTTGGATGCGTTCCTCTAGACCTGTTAAAAGTGTTACATGTAATCAAAGAAGGGAGAATTCCCCTGGTATAGGGAAAAAGCCAACTGTTGAACAATCAAACAATTCTAAGGGGCAAGTTCGATCCACTTCTTCTAATCGTGGTGTGATTATGGTTAAAAAAGTAAAGAGGTTGGTCAGAGTATTTCTAAAGTGTTGCATGTGGGTAAAGTTACTCGAACTGGAATTGGGTTTGCTAAGCGGTCTACTGGTGGTGAAACAAGGGCTTTGGGATCAATGAAGGAATTGCATTGAATGGTGCATGTGGGTGAGGTTAATCGACCTGAATCTGGGTCTGCTAAGAGGTCTGCTGGCAATGAAATAGGGGGTTTGGGACCAAGGATAGACTCGCATGAAGTGTTGCATGTGGGTAAGGTTAATCGATCTGAATCTAGGTCTGCTAAAAAGTCTGCTGGTAGTGAAATAGGGGCTTCGGGATCAATGATGGAAGTGGTTATTGAGGAACCAATGTTGAATGAGTTGCATGAGGTCGATAAGAATGTTGTTGGGTTGGTCAGATCGCTTGTGAATAACAGTAGTGTTGATAGTATAATGCATGAGGTGCATGGTGTTACATTCCTTAACTCATAACTTACTAGGTTTGGACTGAATCATGAGTTCTCTGCTACACAAGTGGTTACATAGGCTAAGGCCTCAACTCTAACAGTCTCAAACATAGCAATTGTGCAACCTGAGACAATTGTTGGACCAAAAAGAGGTCGATGGAAACGGCTTACGAGTGAAGGTATGGTTTTTCATATGGGTACTAATCAGGTTGCATTCAGGGGAAAACGTAATGGGGAGAAAATGCAGGGGACGATTTCGTCTGGTAAAAAAAGGAAATAGAGTGTTTATTATGAAGATATTATGTTTAATGTATTAGCGAGTCCAGTTAACCCGACCTGCCGGTCACTATAAAATCGTATTTTGGAATGTCCAGAGTTTAGGTAGTGACCAGACATTCCAAGTCTTACATCGTTATATGCAAGACATCAATCCAAATATAGCTTTTCTTTCAGAAACTATATCGAGTGTTCGTCAGATTGAATTATTGCATGTTAAATTGGGGTTTGCTGGTAAATTAGTAATTGATAGAATTGGAAGACGTGGAGGATTGTGTTTATTATGGAAGGGATCGATCAATGTTACATTGCTTTTTTCAGCAGATGGTTGCGAGGTCTTGTTGAAAGCTGTGATTCAGTCTATTCTCATTTACAATATGAATCTTGTTAGATTTCCTCGAGAGTTGATTATGGAGTTGCATGGATTTTGTGCCAAGTTCTGATGGGGTAGCAATGGCTCTCGAAAACGCATACATTGGGGTTTTTGGCTTCGGTTATGTAAAAGGAAAGAGGATGAGGGCTTAGGTTTTAGGGATCTGGGTATATTCAATAAGACAATATTGACAAAGTAATGTTGGAGGGTGATTAATAACCCTCACTCATTAGTATCAAAAGTGCTAAAAGGGTGTTACTTCCATTGCTATAGTTTTTTAACTGCTCCAGTTAAATCCTCTAGTTCTTTTGTGTGGAAAAGCTTTGTTTGGGGAAGAGAATTGCTGATTTAGATATCTCATTGGCGTGTTGGTACTGACCACTATTTCTGTTTATAAGGACCGCTGAATCCCTCGGCCTTTATCATTTCATGTGCTGTCCTTACTGGTGCTTGATGAATGTGCGACGATTCATCAACTAAAAAATGCCTATAGTTTCTGGAATGTGGAGCTTATCCGAGCCAGTTTCTTGTCAATAGATGCTGAAGATATTCTTAGTATTTCTATGAGTGCTTCTCATGTTAGCAATTCTCTTTATTGGCATTTTGAGAAGCATAAGATTTTTTTTTGGTTAAAAGTGCTTATTGGGTGGGTAAAACTACTGAAATTAGGTATGGCTCTTCGGATCCTTCGCAGGTAGAGAGTTGGTGGAAATTCTTGTGGCAGCTTCGTGTCCCTTTAAAAGTGAAGATGTTCTTATGGCGAGCCTGCAACAATTGGCTTCTCTTGCTGTAATTTTGCGCTTAAAGGGATGGAATTAGATGTTACTTCTCCTTTGTGTGGTAGGAAACCTGAATCGTCTTTGCATGTCATTTGGGGATGTAAGTCTTTGAAGGATATTCGAGTGGCTAGTGGCTTGGTTTATTATGTTGATAGGCTTCATTCTCTCCATGTCTTTGACTTCCTTATTTTATGCAAAAATCAACTAACAGCTACTGAGCTTGAGCGTTGAGTGTAATTATATAGCGAGCTTAGATTAGGCAAAATAAAGTAGTCTATGATTCCTCTGTGCTTCAGGTTGATGAAGTGTTGTCTTGGGCTCATCTATTTCTATAGGATTTCCATGCAGCCAACGCTAAAGTGGTGTGTCCTCAGCAACTTCCTTCTCGTTCTATGAAGTGGACACCGCCTGAGTTTGGAGCTGTGAAGCTCAACTCTGATGCCGCTTTCAATAGTTCGAACAACCTGGTTAGTTTCGGCTTGGTGGTGAATGATCATCTTAGTCGTGTTCATAGGTCTTCTTGGCAAATAGTGAAAGCTACATTTTCTCCTCAAGTTGTAGAAGCATTAGTCATTCTTCAAGGCATTGTTTTTGCTTCAGCACTAGGTGTGAGGCTTGGTGTGTTTGAATCAGATGTTGCTGCTGTTGTGAGCCTCATCAATGGTAATTTGGTTTCGAGTTCAGAGGTTGGTATTATCATTCATGATATTAAGGAGTTATAGTAATTTTCCTAGTGCTGTTGTGGCTTTTATTCCTCGTTTAGCTAATTTTATGGCTCATGGCCTGGCTAAACTTGTTTTGATTTTTAGTTCTGATTATTCTCTTGTTGATGAGTTTCCTCCACATATGGAGTCATGTGTCTGGACAGATTTGTCAGGATAATTGTTTTATTTCTCTTTGGGGCTTTAATATTATATATATATATAATTGTTATATTTTACTTTTTTAAAAAACTAATAAATTATAAAAAAAATCATAATTAGTCCAAAAGTTATAATGATGAAAAAATTAGTCCAAAATTTATAATAAAAAAAAAAATTAATAGAATTTAGCTTTAATAAAAAAAGTACCTCTAAATCTAATAAAAATTCTACAAAATCAATTCAAAATTTATTTTTCTTTTAACTATAAAAATGAGAATTGAGATTGGAAACCCGACGCTACTTTAACCCACCACAACTTCCTCGTTAAAAAATATTTGAGAAATTTAAAATTACTTTTTCAAGAAAAAAGAGTGAAAATCCTACCTCATCAAGTTTAAACACGAGATGTCTAACCATTAAAAGCTCTAATCAAAATTTGTACCAATAAATATTAGATTAATTCAAGTCTATAATTACAATTAAAAAGTGGAGTAATCCTGATTATAATAAGTACATTTACGCTCAAACTGTTCACTTTAAATTGTACTATTGGCATTTATTTATCGTTTACGTGAGCACTAAAAGTAGATGGTGAAAAAAATCTAAACTGAGTCAAATACTGACGTTTAGTGGTGTGTGTGAAGACGCGAAGAGCAGACGTGGAAAATGGTGACCTCCAGTGACCAGTCCTCCACTATTACACGATTCCAATATTTTGACGCATTTAATCAATAAATAAAATTTGTCAAAAAAAAATCAATAAATAAAAAGTACGTCAACAGTCAATTTATTATTATTTTAATGAAAAAAAATTAAGAAAGCAAATCAATCATAGGACCATGAAAACTTAATGATTTCTGGCTCAACGGAGGGTCGTCTTCATCGGATTCTCAGAAGTTGGTCACTTTAACCAGGTAAATACTTTCTGTTGCGATGTTTTGTTTTGTTTTTCTTTTTGTTCCTTTTTGAGTTAGATTTTGCTTGGTTCTTGAAGTTATTGAGATTATTGAATTGTCTTTTGATTTTTGGAGCTTGACTTTTGGAGTTATTAGTGTGAAAATGGGGTGGATTAGTGATATTGAATTTGAATATTCTATTATAAATTTTTTTATAGTTTGATTTAAAACGAGTTTAGAGAATGTTAAAACTGAGCTGCTATTTGGTTACTAATGTGATGTTTAAAGCGTTGTAAGCAAAAGTAGATGATGATCATGAACAGAATTTCTGATATGGGATTTTGATTTGTGTTTATAGGGTGTAACTATGAGAACTTGGAGATAGTAGCGAAATATCACATCCAGATAGATATGAGTTGCGGCTGCTTTGGTTCTTCAGTCGTGTGCAAGAAAAGGGATGCTGTACCTCAGGCTCTTCACGGCATAGATAGTGAGGACTTTGTTAATCAATGATTTCTTGCACCATTATACAAAGACTTTTTTTATTGTGTCATGAACATTTTATTTCCTGTTTTGTTGTGGTTGTTGTTTGCATCGTTTGTTTCCTGGGTGGTGCTTTCATGATTACATGGGGTATCCAAAATGTGTGGCAGATATCAATGAATTCACTGTATCTTTGTATATTTGAATTGCATTAATTGTGTTATTGCTGTGAGTTCATATATATAATCAGTGAAAAGAGAAATAAGTAAAATTCATTTCTTCATGTTTTCATTGCCTTCACTTTTCTGAATCATATAATCTATTAGAAATTTTCAGCTTCGTGTAAGATTTATCCCCCCTGTAATAAAGAATGGGTCGCAATTGACATAGCAAACCCCTTATCTATTTCAACAGTTTTGCAGCGTTTTTCTTATATCGCTTTCTATAAAATGGAAAAACCAAATGTTTGATAACAACTTGAAAACTTTATTTAGGCGTGATCATCTACTTCTTCCTGAAGGCTTAGGCATATAAAGGTTAATTTATGTCAGAAGATGCTCATGGGAACTAGTTTAACTGCTTTAAGCATTTGATCTTAGTTAAGTGCATTAGTGTTGTCCAGTTACTATTTTAGACGTGCTTTGGTTCAAAGTTCGGTTATATTTTTTTGCTATATCATTGTTTTTTCTTTCTCATGATCAGTATTCTTTTAGTTTTTCTTTTTCTAAACAATTTTTTTTGTTGTTCTCTTTTTTATGATACCTAGGGCAATTACTTGGGAATATCAATCATTTTTCCTACAACGAATTAAGATCCGCCACAGAAAATTTTCAGTTAAGCAATAAGATAGGGCGAGGAGGTTTTGGAACTGTTTACAAGGTAAACAAAATTTGCAGATGGTTTAAAATTTTATCTAGTCAATAATTTGAAATTATGTTCTAATAAAAAATTGAGGTCATTCTCCTTAGTAAGTCATGAGATAGACACTTTGAAAACGTCTCGTTATGATTTTAAGTCCTTCAACGGTTTACTAAAAGAATGTTTATAGTTGGCAAAATTCAATTAGGCCAAAAAGTTGTCAACAACCTGAAACTGTTTATCTATCTTATCATCTAATTTATAGAATTTCAAACTTATGGCTCTACATTCATATTAAAGATATAGTTTTCATATATCAAGAATAAATGCTAAGAAAAGAATAATAAATGAAGTTGTGGTCCTTATACAGCCATGAGGCAACGATTTTAAACATTTTCCAGGTAAAAAATGCTTACAGAGGACAGAAAATGGAACAATATGGAATATCCCATTAAGAATTCAATTCTGGGTGCTGGGTTGAATTAATGCTATTTTCTTGTTTTGACGATCAGTCATAACTATGCTGGGTGTCACTGACTTATTCTTTGTTATCCTTTTCCTTTAACTAATTTATATTAAGCTTGACATTTTTTTGGGTTCACATTTTCATAACAGATCATAAGTTACCAGCAGACAACTTCACTTAGGAATTCATACTTGCGTATTAATATATAACACCATATGAAGATGATTTCTGTCTGTTTTCTGTTCTTAACATTTTATTTTATAACTCTGTTTCAATGTTGATAGGGAATCCTAAAAAATAGTACACGCATTGCTGTGAAGACACTTTCTGCTGAGTCTAAGCAAGGTGTTCGTGAATTTTTAACAGAGATCAATACCCTAACGAATGTAAGGCATCCAAATCTTGTTGAGTTGATTGGGTGCTGTGTAGACGGTAATAAGCGGATATTGGTCTATGAATATGTGGAAAATAACAGCCTTGATCGCGTATTATTAGGTAAATGGAATAGAAGTTTAAGCATGAAAGTTGAACATTTTTTTGTTATACGCAACACATGCATCAGAAGGAAATTGTAACCTGTTATGCTTGTGCTTACAGGTTCAAAGAAAAGTAATATAAGACTGGACTGGGAAAAGAGATCTGCTATTTGTATCGGTATTGCTAAAGGAATTGCATTCCTTCATGAAGAACTTGTGCCACATATTGTGCATAGAGACATCAAAGCTAGTAATATTCTTCTCGACCAAGAGTTTAATCCAAAGATAGGAGACTTTGGGCTGGCTAAACTTTTCCCTGATAATATCACTCACATTACCACAAGGATAGCAGGGACAACGTATGCAATCTTCCAACTGTTATGTCTTTTTCCATCATATCCATGCTTTGGTTCAACACTTAAATAATTGCTGCATGAATTTCTTTCAAAAACTTTGTTGTCATGAGTAGTAAGAAATATTATTGGTTAGTGTTCTCCAATGTAAATAATCTAGATTCAATATGGTTAGTGTTCTCCAATGGAACTGAACCAAAATTCTTTTGCTTTATCATCAATCGGACATCTGTGTGTTTTAGCAGGGTAGCAATTATGTGGACTGTAGCTGGGTCAAGCAGGATAGCAGGAATTGTAAGTTATTACCTTTAAAAAACACATGGTGAATAAACATATCATCAGCATGATTATGTAGTGAGAATCACATGCATGTGAATGGACATCTGAAAAGAGACGGAGAGAATAAAGAGAATGAGGTAAAACCAAGAAGATATATATTCTAGATATAACGTAGAACAAAAATTACCCAGTGTGCCAGCACTTAGCCTCACAGACAAGCATTTAGATGGACAATGAAGATAATATAATTAGGAAGAAAAGGAAATAGTTTTCTAATGGTAATCTTTCATAGGGTTGCCTAAAGTAAAGAACTTTTACAAGTCTCTATTTCTTGGATGATTGTCACTGAGACCTGTGCTGTAATGTGCCTTGTCTGCATTGTAGTTAATGCCACTGATTTCTTTCTATTAACCCTTCCCCTCCACTTTCACTATCTTCAAGGGGTTGCAATTTAAATTACTTTTCTTGTATCAGTTTGTTTTTCGTTTAGAAATTCATTATACTACCATGATAAATTAATGAATTTCTTCCCTTCTTAGGAATACTCGCTAAGCCTTTTAGAAACCAATATTTTTACTGGTCTGACTCTCAAAGTTCTGGTATGAATAAAATCTGAAAGTGTAAGAAAATGCAGATCAACAAATGCGTTGGTGTTATCCTGTGCAGTGGCTACTTGGCTCCAGAATACGTATTGGGTGGACAGCTGACTATGAAGGCTGACGTGTACAGTTTTGGGGTCCTTATACTTGAAATAATTAGTGGGAGAGGCAGTGCAAAGGCTAACTGGGGAGAGACGGAGAAATACCTTCTGGAATGGGTATGTTGGTTTCTCTTTCCCAATTTCCGAATTTGATCGATGACTAAATAGATTTATAGCTGTATCATACTTTAGCATGTTGGCAGTGCTGTTTTGCTTTCATCTCTTTGTTATTTTGATCTATTTAATCAAGTTATTTGTATATAGTTTTATTTTTTGTAGTTGAATGTTTCTTTTTCCATTGCATGTTCACGACTGATCTATTTGCAAAATCATCCATATAACTACCATTTTTTCCTTCAATAGGCATGGCAACTTCACCAAGAGGGGAGACTCTTGGAGATAGTGGATCCAGAGTTGGAAGAATTTCCCGCGGAAGAAGTCACTAGGTACATGAAAGTTGCGTTTTTCTGTACCCAAGCAGCTGTAAACCGAAGACCACCGATGGGTCAGGTTGTTGAGATGCTTTCGAAGAACATTCGGCTCAATGACAAGGAACTTACAGCCCCTGGTTTTTTCCAAGATTCTGGAAGTAGTGGAGCGCCTTCTTCAAGTAAAAAATCAATAGACTCCAATTTTAATCAGATGACCTCTGTTCCTGTCACCATTACTCAGGTAACACCTAGATGAAGAATTAAAATTATATAACAGAATTTAAGCTTTATATGGTTAAGGGTATATCTTCCGCTCCATGGGCAAAAAAAGACTTTGGTTCGTGAGAATTTTTTCTGCAAAATGCAAAAGATGACGAGAATGGAACTCAAGGCCAGGTGTAAGGTGGAACCCCGGAAGAATTTTTTTCGCAGAGGGTGATGATGTAATGTAACCTGTAATTTATACAAGTTACATCTTCCTAAGATCTAAGA
Source organism: Xanthoceras sorbifolium (assembly GCA_003430845.1). Lineage (NCBI taxonomy): Eukaryota > Viridiplantae > Streptophyta > Magnoliopsida > Sapindales > Sapindaceae > Xanthoceras > Xanthoceras sorbifolium. The sequence goes on from CM010618.1 coordinate 7,060,679, forward strand.
AGAGTAGAATTTGTTCTTGATTTAAGTGATTAATTTTTATAGTTGCTATAGATAAAATGGAATGAATTCAATTGTTTTATCTTCTTCTTGATGAGAATAAATGGCATATTATTATCGTTAGTCATATAATGAGTGATTTAAGCATACACATCCATGTCCGAACACACACATCGTCCTCATAAACATCTAACTATACGCACTCTTAGGACTGGCCCCATGATGTTCAGACGCTTGTAACAAAAAATTTCGTTCTTTCTTTATTTTCTGATAATGATTTTGGCTATGGTTACTCTTCCGGTCATGCTTAGCCTCTATGGAGATTGGAGAAGGAGAATGAAAAGGAAACAAATAAAGATGTAGCTTGATGAATTGTAAAATGGGTATGTGCTGGTGGCAGCTGCAATGAAAATATAATGGAGCAAAAAAGGTCTAATTCCCAGTCCCCACACGCTTAAAACTGTGGCAACTTCTCTTGGTCGATTAATCTTAATGGGTCAACCCATCTGGGAGTTCAAGCATGCATGAAGATGTACAGCCAAATTTGTAAAGTTCATGTTTCGTGCTTGAACCTGTTCCATGCTAGATTACAGAGAATGCAAGACCAATTCTGGTTAATTCTTGGATTTTGCGGATATTAGGAGAGATGAGTTGGTGAAATATTTTGACGACATGGTAAAAGATCCAAGATAATCAGTTTTCCTGGAGACTGGAATCTCAAGAAAGAGGGGCACTTCCCTATCTGGCTATGCGATGACAACCGTTTGAGATTGCCTATGGCTATGGGCAGAGCTTTTATTGCACCCGAAGAATTCGCCGATCGACAGACCAAATCCAGGATTTCCATTGATTTATCAAGTAAATATAATATATAAAACAAAGCGCGAGCGGCCACAGCATGCATCATTTCCAGGCATGGATTGAGTCATAAACAGTACTAATGAAGCCCAAAATATGTATTAATGAAAATTGAGAACTCTAAGTTGAGCAAGAAATCTTAAGCTACACATTTCATACTCACAATAAAGAAAAAAATTGTCCCAAAAAAATAAAATAAAATCCATAAACCATATAAAAAAGACGCCAATTCCGAATTTCAAACCATACAATACAGTCAATGCTGTGGACAAAAGAGCTAACTAAAGAATACGGATCCCGAGATCTCAGTGAAGATTAACACAGATTAAAGGGAAGGGAAAGAATAGAACAAAAGGATGCTGTAAAAAAATGTATTGTAAAGCAATCACGCGGTTGGTGTTGGCTCCGTTTCTGTAGCAGGCTGGTCGTTAGCAACTGGAGCATCTTGTTTGGGTGTACCTGAAGAACCATTAGCAGCGGCATCTTTAGCCGATGAAGCGGGTGCTCCTTTTGCTGATGCTGCATCTTTTCCATTCTTAGCATCTTTTCCATCCTTCCCATCTTTGGCATCCTTGGCAGGTGGTGGCGGGGGCAACATGTGAGGTGGTGGTGAGTGCTTCAGCTTCACCAGTATGTGCCGCATCCTTGAAAGATCGGTGGGTTTCCCAGGCTTTGGGCCCTGGACAACTGTTATTGATGGTTTCTTGTCTTGATCCTTCTTCCCTCTCCTCTTCTCAATGGTGGGAACCTCATTGGGAATGAGCTCCGCTATTGCTTTCCAGTACTGTTTATCGGCCTCTTTATGGAACTTCTCTTGGTTAGCCACGTATAACTAGTCCAGACACAAACCCAAATATCTAGTGTCAAACATGGCACAAAGGGCATAAAAACTAGTATAATAAGAGTTCCAGAACGACATACCTTCTCCCTTTCTCTGTTATTAGTCTTGTTCGACTCTATATTAAGTTTCCTTTTCTCATAGAAACCTCGTTTAAACTCCTCAGCTTCTTCAATTATCTGGTTTCTCATTTCCTTTTCTCTCTTCTCCTTCTCCTCAAGCAGAATAGCATTTTGACTGCACCAGGACAAAACCCAGTTATAAATCGCGAAAATCTTCAGTCGCAGGTAATAGAATTTTCTACATAATTATCTCGAAGGAACATATAATCTTCACAAAAACACAGTATGATATGTATCCATAGACTAAATCCATCTTTAGATAGACAGGACTTGTAAAATTTTTAAATCCGCACCAGCCTGCAGGCGAATAACTAAACCATAGAGGGATTTCCATCTTTCATGATGGATGGATAAGTTTCACAGAAAATCTAGTAACATCAACCATGTGGAAATTTTCAACAGATATTCCACCCAGACATGCTGTATCCATCGGCTCTAGGAAGTTCCTAAAAATTCTACATACATGTCATTCTAAAAGGTACCCTACCGATAATTGTCATACCATATTCAAACCCAAATTTATTTGGCACTTCATTGACTATCAATTTAGATTTAAAAGCTGTTCAAACAGTTGGCTAACTGAGACAAGACCAATGGTTTCTGTACCCTTCCACTAATATACCTCCACCTAACATAACTAAGATGACTGACAAAATCATCCGTAGCCAAGAGCAAACTCCGGGATCATCAAGGCATCTTAGCACTAGAATATAATACCCATTTAAATGAGTCCCAACGTTGGGCTTGCATGACCTTGGGTCAACAGGCCCAATAGCTAATAAATTCCACCGGATCACTATAAATTAGACTACCAACTAAAACGACGAATGTGATTAAATTTTGGAAAAATAATTATATGCCGATAATTGAGTAAGCTGAAAATTTTTACTTCAACCAATTCTCTTACTATATTTAATCAAAGCAAAGCCTAGCAACAGTACAATAACATACCAATCCAACAGTACAATAACATACCAATCCAACAGTACAAAAAAAGCTAAAACAAAGAACCAACTTAGTACCCTTAAAAGGAAGAGATAATATATTCAATGTATGTTATAACTTATGATCACAGATCTAATTGCACCGTTACAAACAAATAAATCTGATAGTATCCACACAAACAAATGGCAACAAATCAAATAGATCAAAATTGATTCAAGTTCAACAGACAGTCATACTACCTTCAATAAATGACTTCCATAAACTACATTTATGTAAGTCCAATCTAATTGCATTCTCTTTAAAAATCAGAGCTTTAAAAACACATTTTTTTTTTCCACTGAAACAGCTTAGCAAACACGCGGAAAGAACTCATTGGAATCAACTCATAAAATGATAAAAGGAATTAGAATCACGGCATAGATCTATCACACTAAAGAAAGAGACAGACTAGATCTAAGTGTATCACAAACAAAACCTCAACAAATCAAACGAACTCCACAAAACTTGTCAAGAAATACAATTAAATTGGTTCAACTAGTTAATTAAATTCAATAAAGTAAATCAATAAACATAATTTTTAACACAATAAAATACAGCAAATGCAACAGTTCAAGAATAAAATCAGCTCAACAACTATAACAAAGCTTAAAATTTAAAATTTTCGATAAAAGAAAAAGATCAGATGCAAGTACGATGCACCAAACAAACAGATCTGAGAAAATTCAAGCAGAAACGCTCAACGAATCAACCAGATCAAATTTAAAACAAAATAAAAATTTAAATTTTCACTAATAGCTTACCAAACAGTACACAACTAACACATCGGTGCAACAGTTGTTAATAAACAAATCAGCAAATCTGATTAAAATCGACAACATCAAACGGCCGAAAACAAACTCACCGGCGCCACTCGCGAAGAGCAAAGCCTTCCTCGGGAACCATCTCAGTCGGAGGCGGAAGAATCGGACCGTCGGAAGCGAAGACGCTGTCTTCGCCGTACCCGTTCCCGTTACCGTTCTCGACATGAACCGAATGGAACGGGGACTGCGAGAAGCCAGGCTCCTGGCTCTCGAAGCCGAAGATCTCAGGAGATTGCACGTGATCTACGGAGACGTCGCCGTGATCCGCGGTGAAATCGTCGGCGGCGCCGGTGAAGTTAGAGTAGGAGCCGTAGTTGGAGTAGTTTTCGGCGGCGACGACCTCGACGTCGTCGTCGTCGTTGAACGGGTGGTGGTTTGAGGACTGGTGGATTTGATCTTCACCGTCCATGCTAAATGTATCAAATGAAGAAGACATTTTTTTTTTTTTTCCTCTCTCAAACGAAACGGGAAAGGCTTTTGCTTTGAACTGGCGTTGAAGCTGTCTTCTTTTCTATTGTTTCTCTACGTTTGACGTTTTTATACTCTTGTCCTGTGCTTGATTTTGAAGAAACGGTGGTGAAATTATTTTACCAGACGACAAAACGACGTTGTTTTGTGGAAAGATTGTTGACTTGGCGGCGTCAATTTCACACATTTTCACTGCAGCAAATTAGTGAAAATAATTTATTTTTTCTTTTAGCTTTCATATTTAATTTTCTCGGAGAAAACAAAACAAAACAAAATTTTTTTTTTTTATTTTTTTATATTGCACTTTTTTTTTGTGCACATTTGAACGGAAACCCACGATGCCTTTCAGTAAACTAATTCGAGCTTTTATTTCCGGTAGTTCACGGAGGACGCAAAATAGTTTACTGGGAAAATACAATAATTCACGGTCAACTAGATCACAATATCAAATAAATCACAGATATATAAATTAGAGTATGAACAAGCATAATAAATCACAAAAGTAGCAAAAAGATTTTAATTTTACTCAGTCCTCAAACTCTGATATAAAATCCAACTAATTTCAATACTCAAAATCAAAAATCAATCTACTACATTCAAACTCAAACTCATACAAAAATAATTTTAAGAAATCGTACTCTACGGTAACTGACCTTCTCTCTTTTCTTTTCTCTTCTCTCTCTTTCACGATTGACCTTATCTTTCTTTTCTATTTTGTCTGATGATCGAAGTAGCATTTTTATCCTAAATATCTTTTAGGTGTTATTTCCATTAAAAGTAATGAAGTGATGCTTGTATTATAAAAGCGCCAAAATTAGGTGTTATTTCTTACCATTCTCTCAGTTAATTTAAAATGTATCTACAAATCAATTCAAATTATACGACAAACACATTATCTTTACCATATCATTCATTACAACACCTTACGATTTATATGATAAAAATAAATCAGTTATCGAATCATTTGAGTTAGTTTTTTATTATCAAATCATTTACCATAATTTTGCTACTTTTGCGGTAGCTTTTAGTAAAGTTTTAGGATTGTAGTATTACTATCATCCAATACCAATAGTCTAAATTAAGAATAATATTATATTGTTTAAATTATTTATTCAAACTGAAAAATGTATAATACAGTTCATATTTATGAAATACAGCGAATGATATGTTAGTTACATTATTACTTGAATTTAAATTTGTGTAAATAATTTTAAAAATTAATCAAGAAAAACACAGAAATCTACCCAACAGTGGGAGCTGAATTTAAACTTTACCAGTTTATTATCACTTTATTAAACTTTTTTAGTTATAAGAGTTATAGCTTTAATTATTGTTCAAAACTTCAAATCACAAACACGGAGTTCTGTCCAATAAGGGGTGAAATGGGAAAAGATCATCCAACGAACTATCACAAGAAGGATGAAAACTTACAAAACCATGGATCAAACAAAAATACTAGTAAAAAAACTGTGTTACATGAGTTCAGTTAAGTCAAGCTAGAACTAACAATGTCAGGACTCACCAAAATCAGACACAATAATCTTGCGGACGGGGGGATTCGCAAAAGAAACCGATTCTTTTGGGCTATGATTATAATTTATAAAATCTGTCAATAGTTAGTTCCTGCCCAGACTCGAGAGTATTAGACTGAAGCTGCCTTTGATCAACACCATCTCAGTAAATTTTTAGTAATGTACACAGATAAATAAATCCGACCCGAATATGATCTCCTGAGGAAATTGGCACAGTAACGCCCTCATATATGGCACCAGATTAAAATCGTCTTGTCAGGCTTCTTCTAAGCAATTTGAGCTAAAACAATGATACAACAGTCGGTAAGTACTGGTTTTTATCAGTAGTCTCTCTCCGACAAGGAACAGTCGGTAAGTACTGGTTTTTATCAGTAGTCTCTCTCCGACGAGGCAATGGGTGGAAATCCCAGGGACATGCATCTGAGATATGCCCTCCTCTCCAATGTCTTCACCGACAAGAAAATGAATGGAAATCCCCAGAATATGCGTCTGAGTTATTCCCTCCTCTATCTGAAGAGTCTAAAATGAAGCCATAAGATCAATCCGGTGTGATATGGTTATGGCTTGCAGTCGAGTAGCTGGGAGTCCTGGATCTTAGCCTTTTGTTCAATCTCTATGCTATGTACAAATGCAAAATATCCCACCAAGTATCCCAAAACAGTGGGATGAAAAAGGTATTGCTAAGGTCTTTTACGGGGCATGAGGACCATTCTTGGGATATCTACCAGAAGGGGGCATCCGCTGAAAAGCTCTTGGAAAGTCCGTCTTCAGACGTTTACCAGACATCCCTTGGAATGACCTGATCCACATAATACATAATGATGATTACAAAAGAAGGTAGAGCGTACGAGGATATAAGCAAATGCAAAACTTCGAAACCATATAGGAATCCTGACAAGTATTGAGTAACAATAAACAAAGAAAAGTGACAGGCATAAACTCCGTATATCCTGCTATATCATCAATACACTTTGTGAACAAAGACACAACTTTTCAGAACAAAGCAAAAAAGATTTTCTGTCGTATCATTATATTTAATAGTTCTTCTTAATCTTTTTTTTTATATTTTTTCTTGCAGCGATACAAGTCAACAGAGGGAGACAATTTCATGGAAAAGAAAAGGAAAAAATACGAGCCTGCATATCACTTAGTATGTCTTTCAGAATCCCAAAAAAGTAGAGTCAAATAAGACTCCACCAACAGCCCTAACAGGCTGACAAGCTACTTAAATTTTGTGATCTGCCAGCCACACCTCCTTTGATCACCCTTGGCCTATTTTCTATAGAAAAAATAGCAGATTTGACTCTAGCAGTAGAAGAAAACACACACCTTGGGGAACCTTGACGTTTCTGAGGATATTGACCAAGCTTTGATTGTAAAATTCCAAGAGCCTTCTCAGCAGCCTAAAGAAAAAGCATGTTCAGATGACAGATATGACACAGAGGCAGCTAAAATATACTCATCAAGAGGACAAAGAAGTCTCATACAAGAAAAGTTCAAATATACAATAAAAGATGCACCTTCGTCTTAGCCTCATCCCAAGTTAACCCAATTCCCTTTCCTAACACCTCACCATCAATTTCAACCTTAAACACAGTACAGAAACACAAGAAAGATAGTTAGAATCCAATCAATTAATGACATAAAAAATGCATAGAAACATCATTTTGTTTCTATTTCTGTGACAATAACACAATTTCAGTTTAGAGGGTGCTTTAATTTATAGAATCCTTATCATGCTTTGATTTTTAAATCATTTCATGTGTTTTAAAAAAAATTAAAATAGGAGACACATTCTTCTGCAATTTACTAAACTTGAATGTTGAAACTAAAAAAAAAAAGGAGGCACGCTCATACCATATTCCAATCATTGAAGCAAAAGAATTAATGAACTGCATACCTGCACATATACTTCATCTTTCTGGACTGAATTAGCTGAAGGCGGAGGCTGTAATTGAAAATCCATTCCAAGGCCCGCCTTCATGCACTGAAAAAGCTTATTGTAAGTCCATGGTACAAGAGCATTTGCAAAACTTAAGTACATGCAACTAGTTTACATTAAAACATAATACTAAGGTATATCTAAGTTCAGAAGATCTCACTAATTCTTTTAGTGCAGAAACTGAACCCATTGAATTCTTAGAGCTTTCCAGCCTTTGATCCAGAAACATGGATGGCTCAGAAGCAGTTGAAAAGGACAAAGAGTCATCTTTGGGCAATGGCTGATTCCCAGGTGAATTAAAATTCCCCAAGAAACCATTGTCATTCGCATTAGGAAATCTACTAACATCTCCATACACAGAACCAGTATCAGGCTTCATACGTGACATGTATATATCTACAAAAACATTTTTGTAGTTGGTCAGAATCACACGCGGAAGTGCTAGTAAGAGAATCATAAAATTGCTAGAGATATTCTAAGAGCAATAGCACAAAACATGAGAGCCTGGATGAAGAATATACAACTCACACTAACTAAATATAACCCCAAATAGTAACAGAACTAGCTGTTATGGCAAGTTTAAAGAATATAAATTATATGAGACAAAATTGACGTTAAGGTAACATAAAAATTCTAAATAATGCAACCATTCGTTCTTATGTAAAATATTCAAGGACAAATAAGTATCTACTGCCAAATCAACCGTCTTTCACAACTTATTATATTTCTCCATCTGGTCCTGCCTCCTTCATGGAACTTTCCACGTGGACATTGATATTCAGAGGTTTTTATTCCCTTGTTACAATAAATATGAAGAAATTAAAATAACTTTTTTACTCAATAAATTGCTCCAAGAATTGCTTTATCAGGAGATACTTCACCAATTTATAAGCTCTACCAAAAATGATGCAGGAAAGTCGCATCATAAACTCTAAAGAGTGACAGAATGTGTTAATAAGTAGAATACAACTAAATAAATTAAGGAATTAGACTTACTAGCCAAGTTCTTGATGGATCCTTCAGCAGCCAGACGTTGGGCTTCCCTTCTTGTTCTACCAAATCCTTCACCAACTTTCTCTCCTGCAAACCAAGCCTACAAAAGGCAACAAACAGGACGAGCACATGGAGGCATGTTATTTCTCAATTTAGAAACTGGCAGTCATTTTGGAAATACCTAACAATATTTCTATAAAAAGAAAGATAGCATTAGCCTGAACAAAAGGCTCACACATGCAAAGCCTGATAAATCGCATACACCTATAAAAACTTACCTATTCCTAGGCCGCCGGTACCTACTCAAGGTAACGTATACGTTTGTGTAGAGATAAGGTGTTAGGAAAAAGTTGTTCATTTGGCAAAGCTTTGATATAATAAGGTTTAGTTATTAATTATAAGGAAATGAAAAAAGTGGACTGATAATTATAAGAGTATCCTATTACTGAAGCCATCAATGAACTAAAAACTAGCAAGTAAAAGAGTGTAAAGAACCTCAACGGAGAACTGCAATTCTTTGCTAGCAACCAAAGCTGGCCTGAACTCCACCTATAGTAATAAATAAATTATTAAAATTATGCAAATTGGAACTTAGGAACATAGGAACATGAGGGTTAGGCTGTAACTTCTCTCGTATACTACAAACTTCCAAGTTACCTTGGTTCCACACTTGATTGCAATGTCCTGTAAAACTCCAGCAGGATTTTCTGCACTTGAAACATCCCGTCCAGATTCAAAGTCAAAATCCCTGTTGCTAGAAGACGATCGGCTCAAGGGGATCTCCTCACCTTCAAAAGTGGAACCCGCATAATATTAGACAATTGAAAATAATACAGAATTAACAACTTGCATGTGTCAAATAAAAAGCTCACTCGAAGCAAAAAAAAATATGAATAGAAAATAAACCTAAATCCTTATCAAGATCATCAAAGCTTCAAAGAAAAATAACGAATCAAAACTGAAAACCTGTTTGCATGAAATGAATAACTAAATTTCAAAATGGTATATATTGAGTTATTGCTTTTGGGATTTGCCAACATGTCATGTTCATGATACACACTGCCATCTGTGCCTGTACATACATGAAAAAACCATTTGGTTGACTCAAACTAGTAATGATATAGCTTGAGGTGATTCGTGCAGTTTTCAGGATGTATCTGTGTATCTTGAATCATCTCCTGAGTGTATATTGCCTATGATCCATAAACATTACTTTTAAAACTAATAATTGGAACCACAGTACAATTTCATATTAGTGTTCTGCCTACAGACAAACTGGGAAAAACAATAAGATAAAGTAAAACTCATCCCATAATACTTTAAAAAAAAAACACAGACAAAATTCAGAAAGCTTAGGTTGGTATGGGAAATATAGTATACTGTATTTTTGGTAAGAGGATAGAATAGGTTTCTTTTTAACTTTTTTACTTTTCTCTAAATGGTGTAGGAGCTGAATTTCCTTTTCTATTGAGTGTTTCAGGTATATGTATCGTTTGTACTTATTCCTCTGAGATATATGAAGCAAACCCATTCTTTTTTCACAGTATTCTCTTGCCTCCTATGGATATTCACCGACTAGAAAAAGAAAAAAAAAAGGAGAGAATTTTTCCTACCAAGAAAAAAGCAAAATATAAAGGAGACATGAATTTTCCATCACAGACGTGTTGTAAAAGAAGTAAATTATAGATTTTTTTATCAAAATATCCTTGATATTTTCCATATTTTGGGGAAACCGATATTAAAAATGCCCTTCAATATCCCGATATTTTGAGAATATTGGAAATATTTGCGACATTTCACCCGAACTTTCCAAAAATTTGGACCTCCAATATTTCTACCGAAGCCGATATTTACTTCCTTGTTATACTAGTGGGTTCCAATTGAATGGAAACCAACTATATCAAGTAGAGGCTCAACAGTGCTCACAAGAATGATCTATAAAGAGCCGCTCAATAAATACAAGGGAGCAAGAAACAGTTGGTTCCTCTGGAATGGGACATATAGTATACCGTATTTTTGGTAAGAGGGTAGAATAGGTTTCTTATTAATTTTTTACTTTTCTCTAATTGGCGTAAAAGCTGAATTTCCTTTACAATTGAGGGTTTCAGCTCTATATATATCGTTCTTACTTATTCCTATGAGATATATGAAGCAACCCCATTCTTTCTTCACAGTGGGGATTAAAAATAAAAAGAGAATTTTGCCAACTAAGAAGAAAGCATAATACAAACAAGAGGCATAATACAAACGAGACATAAATTTTCCATCATAGACGTACTGTAAAGAAAGTAAATATAGTTACTTTGACCAAAATATCCCTAATATTTTCCATATTTTGGGGAAACCGATATTAAAACTTCAATATCCTGATATTTTCGATATTTTCATCAAAACCAATATTTACTTCCTTGTTAATCCAGTTGGTTGCAATTGGATGGAGACCAACTAATATCAAGTAGAGACTCTAACAACTTATGACTCACAATAATGATTTATAAAGGCCGCTCAATAATTACAAAGGAGCAAGAAACAGTTGGTTCCTCTAAAATGGGAAATGAACAAATAACACTGAACCTACCCTGAGGTTTGTTGAATTACACTCGAAATCAAAGTTTACAGAAACTCACACTGAACTCCCCCAGTGTTAAGTTTGACCATTAAAAAGTAGGCTTGAATCTCCCCTAGTTCGCAATCCATAGTGGATCTATGGTGGATCCACTATGGATCTCTCATTTCTTTTTCTACTTTTTCTTCTTTTTTTTAATAGTCAATCTTACTGTTTAACGGTCAAACTTAAAATCAAGGAAGTTCAGTGTGAGTTTTTACAAACTTTGATTTTGAGTGTTATTCAATAACACTCAAGTAGGTTCAGTGTTATTTATTCAATGAAAAATATAATATACTGTATTTTTGGTAAGAGGATAGAATAAGTTTCTTGTTAATTTTTTTCTTTTCTCTAATGTTGGAGCTGAATTTCCTTGTCTATTACGGGTTTAAGCTCTACATATATCGTTCTTACTTACTCCTATGAGATATATGAAACAAACCCATTCTTTTTTTAGTCTAGATTAAAAAAAAAAAAAGAATTTTGCCAGCCACGAAGAAAGCATAATTTAAAGGAGACATGAATTTTCCATCACAGACATGTGTTTTAAAGGAAGTAAATATAGATACTTTGACCAAATTATCCCTGATATTTTCCATATTTACGCGGGGGGTGGGGGCGAACCGATACTAAAAATATCTTGATATTTTGATAATATCATAGATTTTTTCGACATTTCAACCGAAATTTTCAAAAATTAGAATCCCCGATATTTTCACCAAAATTGATAATTACTTCCTTGTTAATCTGGTTGGTTCCAATTGGATGGAGACTAACTAATATCAAGTAGAAGCTAAACAGCTTATGACTCAAAAGAATGATTTATAAAGAGCCGCTCAAAAATTACAAGGGAGCAAGAAACAGTTGGTTCCTTTGGAATGGGAGATATAGTATAATGTATTTTTGGTGAGAGGATAAAATAGGTTTCTTGTTAGTTTTTTACTTTTCTCTAATTGGTGTAGGCACTGAATTTCCTTTTCTACTGAGAATTCCAGCTCTATATATATCGTTCTTACTTGTTCCTGCGAGATATATGAAGCAAACCTATTCTTTTTTCACAGTCTAGACAGAAAAAAAGATAGTTTTGCCAACCTAGAAGAAAGCATAATACAAAGGAGACATGAATTTTCCCTCACAGACGTGTTGTAAAGGAAGTAAATATAGATACTTTGACCAAAATCCCTGATAGTTCCATATTTTGGGGTGATCGATATTAAAAATATCTTTCAATATCCCGATATTTTGAGAATATTAGATATATTTCCAATATTTCCACCAAAAGTTCCAAAAATTTGGATCTCCAATAATTTCACCGAAACCAATATTTATTTCCTTGTTAATCCGGTTGGTTCCAATTGGATGGAGACCAACTAATATCAAGTAGAGGCTCAACAGTTTATGACTTACTAGAATGATTTATAAAGAGCTGCTCAATAATTACAAGGGAGCAAGAAACAGTTGGTTCCTCCAGAATGGGAAATATGGTCTACTGTATTTTTGATAAGAGGTTCTTGATAATTTTTTACTTTTCCCTAATTGGTGTAGAAGCTGAATTTCCTTTTCTATTAAGGTTTCAGCTCTATATATATCGTTCTTACTTATTCCCCAGAGATATATGAAGCAAACCCATTCTTTTTTCACAGTATTTTCTCGCCTTCTATGGATATTGACTGGCTAGATTAAAAAAAAAAGAGAGAATTTTGCCAACCAAGAAGAAAGCATAATAGAGACATGAATTTTCCATCACAGACATGTGTTGTAAAAGAAGTAAATATACATACTTTAACCAAAATATTCCCGATATTTTCCATATTTTAGGGGACAGGTATTAAATATCCTTCAATATCCCAATATTTTGAGAATATTTAAGATATTTCCTATATTTCCACCGAAATTTCCAAAAATTTGGACCCCAATATTTTCACCAACTGATATTTACTTCCTTGTTAATCTGGTTGGTTCCAATTGGATGGAGACCAACTGATTTCAAGTAAAGGCTCAACAGCTTATGACACACAAGAATGATTTATAAATAATTACAAGGGAGCAAGAAACAGTTGGTTCCTCTAAAACAAAACAGCAATCACCTAAAAATGTATAGCTTTAACGTCATTACACTAACTTAGCCTCTAAGAGATCACTCTGCTAATAATGCAAACTGTGTGAAACCTCCAAGCATTTGTAAAAGGATGGGACCAATGGAAAAAACAAATGTAAAACTGACCAACCAACCAATTAAATGAGTTATAGCTCACCTGAGAAAGAGTTATAACTAGACAATGTATGGTTTACTCTCGATCGATCATCCCTTCGAAGTACCTGCAACTAAATACAATCTTATAAGATCAATACAGTTCACATTTCAGTCACAGGTAAATTTAACCTGCATACAACTAGGAGCCACAACTTAGACAACCACCAAGGATAAATTACCTCTTTAGGCAATCTTTGATTTTCATGAAGTCTATCAGATAGAACAGGACTTTCAATCTTCGGAAAAAAGGATGGATGATGCCGCTGCTTCTCAATTTGCATTGGCTCAGAATCCAAAGGAAATTCTTTCGATGTATTTCGATTCAGTTGCCGGGGGCTCATTTCTTCTTCCAGCGGAAACCAGTTTCCACGTGATTGCACACGTGGAACTGAGACTGGCATTGGAGGTCTTACAGGAAATGAAGGTTCACTCGGTGCATTGTCTCTTGTATCTTGCCCATGTTGCAATATGAGCAGCCTCCTCCTTGTATCAGGATCTAATTCTGATTCTGGAACTTCACCTTCTTCTCTTGCAGGAGAACTCTGCAAACTCAACTCTTGAGGGCTAACATGACCCAATGGTTTAACTATAGTTGCATCAGGAAACTGCATACTGGGAAATGGCGACATTGATGCTTGAGATGTTGGCGGAGGAACCAAGCTTGAAGATACTGGCATTGTATACTGAAGAGAAGCGAGTCTTGGATCTAGATTACTGACATTTGAAGAAGCTGAAATCGCCTCCTGCATGAAAAGGAGCACAAAAAGAAAAAAATTGAAACCAAATATATTGACACATAATTCCATAAAACCTACAGAAGAATAAAACAAGACACTTTTACATATTGACATGAACAGTCTGATAAGCTTTTTAACCTTAATAGCAAAGCAGTCCTCTGGTTCAAAGTCCCATATAAAAGTATATCTGGATCATAGATCAGATAAGAGACAATAGAATGTTAATAAATTACCTTTAGTCTTCTTTCAACTTCTGCATCTGCCATACCATCAAAAGAAAACGGGTCCTTGAATCCATTCATGGTAGAAGCATCATCCTGGATGGCAGGAAAAACACAATAGTGAACAAAAAATTTAAGCAGGCCTATAAAATAGGAATAAAATGTTTATGGGTTACGGGCAGTGGCAAATATCACTTACATACGATTATATTATCACTAACCTCTGAAACTAAATAGTTGCTCACATCAGGAGGTGAAGGAATATCTTTTATATCATCTTCATATGAAATTTCTGGTATCTTTTGTAGGAGACCCTCATCAAATTCTCTATTATCAAGGTCAACGTTTATATCAGAAGAAAGAATGCCAATAATTTAAAGAAAGTAGTTGAGCTTTGTTGTTGATAATAAGAGTGTGTGCATTTGTGTTTGTCTATGAAAGAAAGCTCTTGAGGTTAGTATTCTCACTTGAAAAAACCACCTCTCACATTGCAAGCAACATTTCTTGCCACGCACAAGACAGGAACAGCATTGTTTGCCTACAACATATCGAATTATGATGAGTGCAAATTGACAAAGAAATAGTGAAAATTTTGGCAAGGAAGTGTGTCGTTGAGAAATTGCAGTTTCAAACTACGTAGTCCAAAGTAGATAGTGTATACTTCAGCTTGAGGAGCATAGTATGGTGCAAAGGCAGGAACAACATGGACACGAGGTTGATCTTTCTCATCCCACACTTTCAAGCGATCATCAATCACCAGTGCCATCTTAGGATGACATATTCCATCTTGAAAGACATTGAGCAATGACTTCTTTAAACCTATCAATATAATAAGATGATGAGCAGACTTTAAAAGAACCAAACATTTTACACAATTGCAGGCAAAAGTTACAACAATAAGTTTACATATAAATGCCAAGCTATATGTAAAATTAGCTTGCCAGGCCAATACATGGTGGAAATCATTTACTAGTTGAATCATGCCACTTACCAGACTTAACACACACAATGCGGTCCAACAATTCTTTTGTATTTATCAAGTTTGACTCAGGATCAAGAAGCCTCCACATTTCTAAAGCATAATCCCTTTCTGCCATTGTGCAAACATAGACCTCAAATCGCTTGCGTCCTCTAGCAGTCAAGTAGCTCCGTAGATCTTCCCATGCAGGTCTCAACCTCACGAGAACACTGGTATCACGAATCTATGGGAATCCAAGATATTGGGTTACTTAGACTAGCATTGTTCTTATAAATTTAAATGCTTGGCATGTACTTAAGAAAGAGAAACCATCATAAGGAAACTAAAGGAATCTAAACTATCCAGGGAAAAACCCAGGAGTGAATGTTACAGAAACCCAGAATTGTTTGATGCATATGATAGAGACTTCAAAATACCTCAAGAACTGCAATATAATGTATGATAGATATCAATTGAAGAGAAATGAAGAACATATTTGGATTTCAAGCAAACTAGAAAATAAAATATGATATGTTGTGACGTAATCCAAAGTTGCAACAGCATTTAAAAAAATAAAACAATGTAGAAGCAGTTTACTTTGAAACCGATTAACACATACCAGAGGATTAATGCGAGTCAGAATAATGTTTTTCTCCTGTAAGCGTATAAGTGGGCGAACAATAGTTTGATGGTTGTCAGACAAGGCCAGAACAACCTCAGACTGAACTTTGACCACCTTCCCATTATCAATAACCTGGTCACTTTCAGCATATTGCTTCAATATAGCCTTGTCATCTTGATAGCGCTTTACTTCAGCCTGCATACCAGCAATGCGTTGCAGGTCCACCTCAGTGCTTATTTTCCGCAGTAAAGCCTCAATTCGATCCTCAAATGAACGCATTGTATTAGCAACTATGAGGGTTTCATCCAGATCAAATACAATGCCAAGACATCTAAGGTTCAACATGACAAGACAAGAATTGTACAGTCCAGTTGCTACGGTGAATCCCCAGAAACATGGATATTGCCTCTCATTATTCCTAGAATACATGGCAACCAAGTGGAGCTCTTCCGCCCCTATTGGCATTACTGCAGTCTGCAGACACCAAAATAATCACCACAGATGTTCACCAATTATATCCATAACGGAGCAAGACAATAGAAAAATAAAGGATAATTAATATAAGCAAACACACATGAAATATAAACACAATAAATACATAATTCCTCTCAAACTATTTACAAGCCACATCCAGTTTCACAGATGCAGACCTCGCCAAAGTGTGCTTAACATCTAACCACATGCACATACATAATTCTTCTCAAGCTAATTAATCCTTAACACTTCGAACGGCATAGCTCCGAACCACTGAAAACTCATAAGGGATTATCTGATTCTCTATTTTACATTCATAAAATTATGTTAATAAAGATAACTGTACCAAGCAATTTGACATTCACATAATCATCATTACAAACAATTCCGACTAAGAACTTGCATCAACCACAACAATTAACAAATTCACAAGGCAAGCACATTATCAACATCATAAAAATCCCACCACAGCACCCAAATGTAGCAAGTCCAGCAACCGGTCTTTAAAGTCCTGTAAAATCAGTTCATAACTTCTGTTTCTGCTGAAAAATTGGTTCACTGAAATTTGTCAAAGTGGCCAACTTTGTATAAAATTACTTCACATAATTTTCTCACAACAAAATTGACACAAAAGGGTCCACTGAAACTGATAATTTACACTCATTCAACATGTGTCCTTGGTCCCTGTAAAATTCATTGAACTGGGGTTTATCTTCCAGTTTCAAGTCTTCATTTTTTTCTTTGAATTATAATTTTTATTCATTTTCTGGGGTTTGGTGGGTGTTATAATACCTTGTTATCTCTGATACAGGTGGAGTGCAAAACATGAAGCAGCGTGTTGTTGTCCGATGATTTAGACTCCATTTTGAAGCAAATCCCACTAGGCGCAATGGTATGTAGAACTGCCAGTGGCGGACACCTCTCACTTGCCTCCGACAAGTAACCTATCCTGATTTCTTCGAACACTCTCACTTTCTTCTTCTTTTCTTCTTCTCTCTCTTCTTCATCAGGTTGTTGTTGTTGTTGTGGATATATCTCCACTTCTCCCAATATTTCCTTCCCTTGATAGACCACCGTTTTATACATTTTTTTTTTTTCCTCCTCAGATCTCCCCAAAAAAAAGTAAATTTTTTTTAATAAAAAAAAATCCAAAAATATCCCGGTCTCGCTTCGATTTTCGGCTTCGATTGTCTCATAATATAATTTCAACAAATCATGATCAAGATCATCATCATCATCGTCACTACTTAAAAGATTTGATCCGATTTTCGTATAATGTCCTTTAAAACAAACAAACACAAAGAAAAATAAACAAGATTTTCTTAGATAGATCGGTCACAGATTCGTCTTCTTCTTCGATGATCTGTCTATCCGTTTATTTTGATTTTGATTAACCTGTGAGTAAATGAATGAGTGAGTGGTGGTTGTGCTAGGGTTTGCTTGTGTTCTCGATGACGATGATAGCGGTGGTGGTGGTATTTGAAGAAACAGTCTTGCAAAAAAGGAAACAGGTAAAAAAAAAAAAATAATAATACCCTAGATCCAGATAGCGAAAGGTCAAATTAGTACTCTCAATGACGATAATAATATTAATATTAATATTTATTTAGTATTTAAAAAATAAATAAATCCGAGTTCAAGTTGTAAATGTATTATGGGACTTGCCTGGCCCTTTTTAATTTTATAGATTTTTATGACGGAGAAATTACCAAAAATATATATATACACACGAAAATTACGTTCCTCTTTTACGTGATTTTCGGTGCAGTGATGACGTGGCACAAACGGAGGGGTGTAAACGAAGAGATATCCGAAATGTAGTGCCATTTTATGAATTTTCCCGAAACGTGTGGGTGGGAAGAGGAAGGATTTGATTTTTAATTTTTTTTTTTAGTATGTGTATTACGTGTCGAATTGGTATTGGTCGCCGCTTATATGGTTGTATTTGAAGATTCGATTCTTTGACTCTGCAGTGCGAACTTACGTGTAGATTAGACCTGTCTTTTCTGGATTGGGTTTTTTTAGTGAGTTTTGATATTTATTTATTTTTTCTAATTACAGCTGTTCTGATTTTTCACAACTTTTTTAAAAAAATATTTTTTTTTGATTTAATCCCCACCGTCCATCTGGTGGGGATGTAAAAGATTTTTTTATTTTTTTATATTTAAAAATATTAAATTATTATTAAAAAATTTAAAAGTAAAATAATTTTTTTAATTAAAATATTAATGGAAGTTAATAAAATAAATAAAAAATATATATATAAAACTAGAGGATGAAAAATAAAAAATACCTCAAGTTACTGGATGAGAATAATAATATCCTTTATTTATAAATCTAACCCTATCAAAATCAACAACATATACAATTTTAAATTATAAATTTTTTAAAGCAAAATATATGTGCTTTTTTTTAAAATTGGATGAATTATAATTTTACCGTATATAATTTTATTTTTTCCATTTTTTACGGAGAATTACATAATACTCTAAGTATTATTCGGAATAAATTTTTAAACGGATGCACCCTCATCTCATAAAAGAGAGCTAACTAGTCAGAATATAAGCAACCGAACTAGAATGACTATAAATAACTAAAAACTTATACTATTGAAAATTACGGACACACTTAAGAATAAACATGAATCATCTCTAATTACAACAACTAATCCCACCGGAACATAGCATCAAAAGCCAAATTACTTCTAAAGAAAATTTGAAAATTACTCTATCATAAAAGCCCACCGTCGATATAAATAGAAACCGTATGGCCACCACCAATACATCAATATAAGCCTTTACCGAGCAGCTCCCTACCCCATAAAATGCTTCTAACACGTAAAAGGAGCGTTCATACCATGAGGAAAATAAATAGTTTTAGGAAAAATAAATAGATTTAAGCACTATGGTCACCAAAAACGTTGAAAGTGTGTTAAAGTTAATGACTTGGGGCATGCTTTAATGTTAACTTAATGGTGAATAAAATATTGACTATTTCCCTTAAAAAAAATTGAAAAATATTGATTCTTTTACTGTTTTAATTTTATTTAATTAAAACTTTTTGGTAGATAAAAATTTGACCAAGTGATTATTGAGCTAGTGAATAAAATTTGACTTTTTTTAAAAAAATAATAATAAAAGATTGTGTGATTATGTGGTAAAGTTGTTTATTCACACGATAATATCTTATGTTCGAGTGGTCACTACCGTAAATGGTGTGTTAAAAAATAAATAAATAAATAAAGGAATTTGCATGACTATCCATTATTGATCCATATTCTATTTAAGAATTGAATTAAAAGTCTAATTTAATTGAGTTTATTTATTTATGTTGAATCAAAAACATGTTTGTGCTAATCTAATTATATAGATTAACTACAAGTTTGTATTAATCTAACCATACAAATTTGTACTAATACAGCTTGTAACGCTTTTATTGTGTGAGAAATTATAGATTTGAATCTTACCCACTTTGAATATTTTATAGAATTTTGGTTTACATTTAAAAAAATATATAAAAAACCAACAATCTGATATTTAAATTTTCTCATTACAAATTAAGTTGAAAGCCCGAATTTTTTTATTTTGTTTCAAGCTCTCATCGAAGCAAATCATTAAGGTCTTACATCTCAACCAACCAATACCTACAACAAACAGAGCTTAATTTATTTTAATTTAATGAGTTAATTGCACTCACACCCCTGAGATTTTTTCAACTACAAGTATAATCAACTTTATCATTTATTAACAATGACCTCCTCTTCTGTTAGTTGACTTTAGTCAAACTTAACAGGGTTAGGGGTATTTTCGTCTTTTCAACTTTTTAAATTATATTTTATTAAATAAAAATTAAATAATTAAAAAAAATCTCATCCCTCCATCTTTAAAATAACGGACGGTTAGAATTTATTTAAAAAAATTAAAATAATAATAATAAAATAAAGGGATAATTGCAATGAAGTACCCTGACGTTTGGTTATATTGCAATGAAATCGTGAGTTTAGTCTTAATTGCATGTTAGTACCCTTGACCAAGTTGACCGGTATGTTGACTTTGACTTTTTTGGTAAAAAGATAAAATTGCCCCTGGTTTAAAAAAAATAAATTAAATAAAAATTTTAAAAAATTTTAAAAATTAAAAATTTAAAAAATGGATCTCCACCGTCCATCAATCTTGATGGACGGTGGAGATACATTTAAAATATAAAATAAAAATTTAAAACTAAATAATTAAAAAAAAATTAAAAAAATATTTTATATAAAAAAAATTAGTGTTCTTGGTGGAGATCCAGATTGGATCTCCACCGTCCATCAATGTTGATGGACGGTGGAGATCCAATCTGGATCTCCACCAAGAACATCAAGAACAAAAAAAAAAAAAAAAAAATTGTTCAAACGCGAACCCAGCTGCTGGGTTCGAAGGCGAACCCAGCAGCTGGGTTCGACTTCGAACCCAGCTGCTGGGTTCGAACGCGAACCCAGCTGCTGGGTTCGAACGCGAACCCAGATCTGGGTTCGCGATTGAACAATTTTTTTTATTTTTTTTTTTTTTTTTTTTGTTCTTGATGTTCTTGGTGGAGATCCAACATTGATGGACGGTGGAGATCCAATCTGGATCTCCACCAAGAACACTAATTTTTTTTTATATAAAATATTTTTTTAAATTTTTTTTAATTATTTAGTTTTAAATTTTTATTTTATATTTTAAATGTATCTCCACCGTCCATCAAGATTGATGGACGGTGGAGATCCATTTTTTAAATTTTTAATTTTTAAAATTTTTTAAAATTTTTATTTAATTTATTTTTTTTAAACCAGGGGCAATTTTGTCTTTTTACCAAAAAAGTCAAAGTCAACATACCGGTCAACTTGGTCAAGGGTACTAACATGCAATTAAGGCTAAACTCACGATTTCATTGCAATATAGCCAAACGTCAGGGTACTTCATTGCAATTATCCCTAAAATAAAAAATTAATTATAGTTAATGTTTTCCACATTGAATTTCAACCGTCCATCAAGATTGGTGAACGGTGGAGATCCAATCTGAAAAATGGATCTCCACAAAAAAAAAAAAAAAAATTGGAAGAATATTTGGGTTCTTCGAAGAACCCAGAAAGGGTTCGAATCGAAGAACCCAAAAGGGTTCGAACGAATCGAACCCTTTGGGTTCTTCGAACGAACCCATAAGGGTTCTTCGATTCGAACCCTTCTAGATTCGTTCGAATAACCCAGAAACTGGGTTCTTCAAACGAACCTAAAAGGGTTCGAACCCTTCTGGGTTCGTTTGAAGAACCCAGAAAATGGATTCTTTGAATTTTTTTTTTTAATACCTAGATCTGGGTTCGACTTCAAAGGCGAACCCAGATCATTGACGAACCCATCTGGGTTTGTCTTCGCTGACGAACCCATCTAGGTTTATCTTCGTTGACAAACCCAGAAGGGTTCGTCGCACTGGAGATCCAGCCAGCAAGGTTTTCTCTTTTTCAAAAAAAAATTATTTTTTAAAAAATTCTAAAGTTTACTTTTTTTTAATTTTTTTTAAAAGAAATAATTGTTTTATTTAATAAAAAAAGAAAATATTATTTTAGGGGTATTTTGGTCATTTTAACGTTTAAGGTTGGTCAACAGTCAAGTGTAACAGAAGTCAACTAACGGCAGGGGAGGTTATTGTCAATAAACGATAAAGTTAATTCTACTTGTAGTTGGCAAAACCTCAGGGATGTGGGTGCAATTAACTCTAATTTAATTTTAGTTATGTTGGTATGAATGATGATCCATCCAATGCGATAATGACACGTGACTTCAAGCACAATATTAACACGTGCGAAAGTAACTACCGAACAAATCACACTAACCCCTAAACTAATCGATCAGTGGATGAATAGTTAAAAAGCGTCTAGTAGCTTCAAAAGTAGTGCGATAGCACGACAAATACTCATATTAAGGGAGGAACGAGAAGTAAAGATGTATGTTTTTCTATATGAAACATTTAAGCAAATTGAGAGCTATTTAGTATTTGATCTATTTAATAGATTAAACTAAACTGACTTAAGCATCGGAGGGTGGTAACTGACAAATCTGTCGATGCCCCTTAACGAGTTTATCTTCTTGCAGGTGGTGCATTTGGGTTCAAGGTTCAAACTGAAGTGATTCCCTGAGAACTTTATAATTTCGATATTTACCATGTTAATATCTTTAAAATATATTTAATTTAAAAAAAAAACATAAAATTTTAATTTGACTTCAACTCGAATAATGAATTTTCCAAAATTATCTGAAAAATGTTGGCTCATTTATGTTGACAATTAATTAGGATTAAAAATAAAGAAAAAAAAAACTTTGAAGAAGTCCTAAAAATTTACATTAATTCAATATAATCTCTATAAATTAAGAATGTTGGAATATATAAAATTTATTAATTAAATTAATAATTATTAGTTTACGAAGATATTAACCATATACCATCAACAATATTACCGAGAATATTCTTAATAATGAAGTTGATAATGATATGAAACAAACTTCATAACCTATTACTCATAGTGTCAATGACACTCAATATTTTCTTGTTGTGATATAAAAATACAACATCATAATTTTTACATTGCAATTCGAAAAATTATAGATGAAATCAAACTACACTTGAATTTTATGGAAAAATAATAATAATTATAGATTCACATTTAAAATAAAATTATTATAATCAATCTTATATCTACCTCTTAACAAATCATTAAGTTATGACTTGGGTAGGATTACATATTCTTACAAGGAAATTTCATAAGTATATTATATTATAATTTAATCAAAATTATTAATTTATGAAATATTATAATTTTTCTCCCTACAAAGTAATGTCATTTTACCTCACATTTTTAAAGTATTAATCAAAAAACCCCTTATAGGTAAACAACCACCTTATTTTTTTGAACAAAATTGTAAAGGTAGATGGCGTTTTGACTAATATTTTAAAAATATACAGTAAAATAATATTATTTTTAAAATCAGAGAGGGAAAATAATATATCCCTTTAATTTATTTATTGATTCACGTAACTGATTAAATTTTATTATATAAAAAAGATTATTAAGTTATCGGATATTAATTTAGTGATATTACACTGGATTTGATTTCACCTCCAAATTCTCCTAATGTTGGTCACATTTCCTTCAAGGTTACCAATAATTAATGTGTCGCTAGTTTTGATTTTGTCAAATTCTGTTTGGACACACAGATTAAAGAGAAACAATTTTTGGCATGTACCAGATGTTTGCTTGTTCACTAACTTTAAGATACGTATTTTTGTGATTGGTAACTACAGAATATCAAGAGGAAAAAGAAAGAACAAAAAGAAGACAACTTGAAAGAAAACATGGACATTTGCATTGAAATAAATATAAGAAAATATAATTGACATCAACATTTCTTTTTCTTTTTTTTTACGCAATGGTTATGATTTAATCTAACAAACATAATTAATGTACTTTGAGAATAGTATACATGGTGGGTTTTGAATATAAACATCTGAAAATGTTTTGAAACTTTTTTAAAAACTGACAAGAATTAGATAAAGGGTCTGCTGGAATTTGATGAGATCAATAACTATAGATACAATCTGAAAAATAATTTTCACTATGCAAAAGGATCTTCCTACGCTTTATTTATTTATTAGTGCGAGGAAGATTAATCGTTTGCAGTTTGGGTTTATTTTAATCTTATAGGAGTTGGATATCTTGAACCTCTAATATTATCTCTTGATACAAAATTCTAGTGGGGTCTAAATTAAGTTATGATCGATAATAGTTAATGAAAAATTATAAATGAAAAATTATTGTTACATAATCAAATACAGTAACTAGGGTAGATGTAACTGGCTATTAATAATGTAGAACCACACAAATAGAAGAAGAAGACAATGGAGAGGATGAGCACAAACAAATACGATGATTTAAGAAATTGAACATTGATTAGCTTGTATATTTGAAAGTGTTGCTAGTATTATCAAGAATACTTTAAAATAATAGAAATTATTCTACATTGGTGATAAAAGATTTAACTCTTATCGTGAATATTTACCAGTATGCATGTGTGAGTAGATTAAGTATCACTATAAATATTTACCGATATATATGTATAGGTAGATTTCTTCTCTGAGAGTAAATATTTTATACTTGTAAGATATATATTCGGACATCTTCTGATCATACGAGAAACTGTTTACCAACACGTATGAGAATATTTCTTTCCAATATTATGGGAGTGCATATCTTATGGAAATGGGTAAGGGTAGCATAACAATTGTCGATTCGATACACGTTTATTGGGTTTGCATTGGAATTTATTGTAAATCATAGCAATCATACCCGGTACAGAAACTTTTAAGGGGGACAATGCAAAATGATTTCAACAGCCGTAAAGCGCGTGATTTTATAAACAAATCTCGATTATTCTTGAACAATACGTTCACGAAATTAGCAAAAACTCTTTCATTAAAGAATATTAGGTAATTGTTTTGATCCGGTAATAAACTAATAATTACCAAGTTGACATGATAATTTCTTGGAGAGAAAAATTTACTGGAGAGAAAAATTTACGTGGAACGGTTTTATTAATCATCTATAAGACTGTTCAATTATATTATTATGAAATCTCATGACATAATATAATTGAGTAGTTTTATTAATAATATGATGAGACTGTCTCACATAATTTTTTTTTGTCATTCCTTAAATAAGAAAATTTATTCTTTACATATGTTTATTAATTTAAATAAATTATACTGTATATTTATTAGAGTGTTTAATTTTTATGGGTTCGGCTAAATTAAATTAAAATTTTGACTTAAATTTGTAATTTTAACATTCATTCATCTATTTTTTGATATTTTATATATAAGAGGTAGCTGATATAGTATTAGAGCGTTATTTTACCTAGTGCATATAAATTAGAGTACCCCTCTTGATTATTAAGCGATAGCTAATATGGTACGCAAGTCTCATTTTACCAAAAGTGACTAAATTTGAGTCCTCCATGTGATCATTGTTAACTATCAATTGATTCAAGTTCCCTCACATAATTTTTGTTCCATTTTATTTGAATTTGTTATGGGTTAGAGTTTGAGTCACATGACTAATCCATTGATCTTGTATAGAAGAGATGTATTAGATTTATGTCAAAACCCTTTTGTATTAGTTTAATTTTTTGGATTGAGTTGTAATTGTAGACGGTCGAATCTACAATCAATTTGAAGATGGGCACCAATAACTTACAAAGACAAAAAAATGTGAATGTAAAGCACTTGGGTCACCGAGGTGGTACCAATCAAATGGACTCCAACGCTCAAATCAGCTAAATTCAAGAAGATGACGTGTAGAACAAATAGAGTTAAGGGTAAACAAACTGTAGGTTGACACTGGATGTCGAGCGTAAAGGGGTACAATACTTAGGTTCGACGATGTAGATCGTAGAACGGTGTGACCTCGAACAGTGGTAGAGCAAAGGGTAAAGTGTGGCGGGTAGAACTAGGGGTGAGACATAAGCTGATGGAGGTCAACAACATGCTTTGCTCGACTAAGATGTAGGTGTAAACCGTTATTCTAGTGTGAATCATAATATAGAAAGTTTGAGTATTTGAAACTTAGTATCAAAATGTCAGCCCCTGAAACCTGGGTTCAAGGTTGCTATTTATAGGAAGAAGTTAATGCCCATTGATTTGATTTTTGGAATCATAGGCCGAGATTGCGGGTTAATCCTGTGATCCTTAGAATAAGAGTGATGTTACTAACTTGATTAGTAATGTGTTTGATTGAATCCATATTGTGGTATAAGTTAAACTTGAATACTGAAGTAGGGTTTAGGCTTTTGATGGGTTTTGTATACCTGTATCAAACTTGGATTTTATTTAAATATTTTTATGAAGGTAAATGTGTCTTAAGCCCATTTATGACTAGTACACTAATCATAACTTAGCATTCAAATTCTTATGGGATTATTAATAATCAGACAGTGATGGTGCGTTTGTTACACCGAATAAATTGGGGGATTAGACTAATTTTAGTTAAATCCTCTGTTTGTGTGTGAGGCAGGATTGACTTCTCACACACAATCTAGCTGTGGCAGGACTGTTGAGTCTTAGGATCCATTTAAAAGAGTTTCTCCAAGTAGAACTTTTAGGAGTAGATCTTTTAGAGGTATAACTTTTACAAGTAGAGCTTTTAAGGAAAAGTCATTGGCCGTTTGGTTGTCAATTAAAAAAACTCTTTTAAGTTGTAGATTGTATTAATTTTAAAAACTCTTTTAAATGATAGAATTACTAAAAATGATTTATAAAAGAATTTGAACATAACAAAAAAAATATATGAAAATATTTTTCCTTATAATTAAAAAAATAATTATAAAATATTATACAAGAGTATGAAAATACAATTTTTTAAACAATAATTAAAATAATAATGACAAATTATTCCAATAGTATGACAATTAAAATAAATAGCCTAAACTAATTATTTTCGGTGCATGAAAAAAATTACAATTTGATCGCGTTCATCATCCAAAAAAATTGAAGTTTTGTTTTATATGTTAAAAAACTAAGTTATTAGGGTTTATAATTTAAAAGAGTATTGCGAAAATATAAAATATACTAGAGTTATATAAGACATTTTAATATTTTTTTAAAAAAGCTTAAAAAGCTCTACTTGGAAAAACTCAAAATTTGAGCTTCTCTGGGTAGACGTAAAACAACTTATTTAATCGCCCAAAAACTCTACTGTGGTGGTAACCAAACGACACAAAAAAAATTGAAAAGAGCTTTTGGGATTAAATAAGCTCTTTTGGCTAGTAGATAAGTTCTTCCAAACGTACACTTACCACAAAATGCTTTTACCATTTTTTTTAATTTTAATAAAATATTTATATATATAATATTAAAGTTTATTTTAAAATATTTTATTTTAATTAAAATTTAATTTAAATAAATTTTTAACAAAAATAATTTAATTTTATTAAAACTTAATTTAAATAATTTTTTTTATTGAAATTAAATTTAAAAGACTTATTTTATTTAAAAATTAATTTAATATAATATTATTTTAACTAATTTCATATTATATTAAATATATAATACAATTATTTTCATTCAATCTCATACAATACCAAATAAGAGATGGCATTATTTTTAGTCCAATTTGTACTGCACTAAATATATCACAATATTAATTTAATCCAACCCTGTCAAATCCAATTCAATCAAATCCTATTTCATAAAAATAGTCTAATTCAATCTCACGTGCCAAACGAATCTTAAGTGTTAAAATTTGAAATCTCGAAAAATTTTACAAGGAAACTTACGCGTAACATCAATGTCTAAAACAACTAAGGTAAGTTCTCCACGAACACGTCACCACAATGAATATACTCGAATCATGTGGGTATTTTATTTTGGGCAAAAATTATTTTAATTTTAATTTTTTTAATTATTAGTTTTTTACCAATATTTGATATTTTAACTATTATAACCCCTAACTTTTTTAAAATCAATCAATTTAGTCATTCTATTTGTCAATTTTGATAATACTAGAGGTATTTCAGTCTTCTTTCAATAAAAAAATAAATTACTAAACAAAAATTATTATTTTTTTAAAATGGTGATTAGAAAACAAAAGGCATAATTTTTTTTATTTTTATAATTTATTTTTTATTTTTTAAGGGTAAAATCGTTAATGTGAAAATTTTATTAGGTTTTAATTGTTAAAAATCTAGTTAGAGTGACTAATTTAATTGATTTCAGAAAAGTTAGAGACTACATAATTTTTTTCTTTTTTTGGGAAAGAGACTATAGGAGTTAAAATATTAAATATCAGTAAAAAAATTAATAATTTTAAAAAAATTGAGGCCAAAATAATTTTCGTCCTTTTATTTTTATGTGTATTGTTATATCAAAAATATTTTAAAATAATAAAAACACTTTTTTATGTATAAAAAGTTAATTATAATAAATAAAAATATTATATTAATCAGAACAGTGAAACCCGAAACAGTACTTGAAAAATGACATTGCAACAGGAAAAAGAAAATGAATAAAAATGTTATATTAATTTAATTTGACCTTGCAACAGTCAAATTAAAATAATTTTATCAGTTGAAGTGAACCTTACACATGTCTTCTGCGACTATCAAAATTTGTCTTCTTCGAAAGAAAAATATAATATAAAATAAGTTTGACAAACAAACCCCAAAAGGAAGTGGAAAGGACTTTGCCAAAATTAATAAATTTAATAATTTTGTATTTAAAATAGGGAATATAGTTTATTATTTTAATTCATTAATATTATAAATTAAAATATTTTAATTTAATATATATATATATATATATATAGATATTTACTTTTATACTTTTAATAGAAAAATTAACCGAGTATTTTAGTAATTAAAATTGACGGTAGAGGTTAAATTGACTATAAAATAAAATTACGAGGGAGATTTTAGCTATAAATAAAACTATGAGAGATTTTAACTAATACACTAAATTAGAGGGGAGATTTAATAATATCCCTCATAGAAAATTGACGATCAAAGGTATTTTGGTAATTAAAACTGAAAAAATTAACTATAAATAAATTATGAGAGAAATTTTGGTCATATATAAAACTATATGGGGTGATTTTGACCAATACACTAAATTATTGGGGGATTTTAATAATATTTATTTTTTTAATTGTCTAATAACTCTACTAGGGTGGTAACCAAATGACAAAAAAAAAATAAAAAATTTTTTAGGATTAAAAAAACTCTTTTGACCGGTAGAGAAACTCTTCCAAACATATACTTCCTAATTATGATATTTATTTTTATTTTTTTAATAATTACAAGTAATTCGAGATTTAAGGGAGGTGTACAATAATGTAAATACAAACACGAACTCAAATTCGAACCCACAACTTTAATACTATAAGTGGTAGAGACAATACCGCCTAAATTCATCATATGCCCAAAAGCGTAGACAACTTATTCCTAATACCTTATTTGCTCTGTATAGCATAATTTCATATTCGAAAAAATGTGTTGATTTATAGATTTATAAGGAAAGATATGAATATTATTGAGGTGGTTACGCATTTAAGGTTAGAACCGTTTTGGTTTTACCAACTCAACAATTTGTGAATCCGAATATGCATCTAAGACCACGATCAAAACCCATATGATATATATTTTACTTTGCTAGTTAAAAAAGGATTAAAAAGCAACAGTTTTTTTTTTTTAAAAAAAAAATACAAAAAATCTTATTAATATTCATGGTTAATTTTCATTATAAAATTTTAATTTAATGGTAGGCTTTACAAAAAGACATTCCTCTTCCTTTTCTCAAATTATCCAATTACTAATAAAATATCATGCCTTTAGGTTTATTTGCATAAAAAAAAATAATGGGTTTTATTAAGAATTAACTATTTAAAAAATTCAAGTTAAAACCTAATCTAAATCTGAAAATCTTAATTTGTTTGTAAAAGTATCATATTAGAGCATCTCCAATGCTATTATGTATTTAGAAAAAATTGAGTCCAACATAGGATATATATTGAAAAAGTTAAAAAAATATTCTCCAGTGCAATTATCTAACTTTGATATTGATATGATGTGGTAAAAAAAATAGAATATCAAGTAGAGTTTCTAATTGTAGATATCCTCCTTGATATGCTAACTATGATTTCTAATTTTTTCCACCAATAAAATTGTAGCATTTTGTCAATGCATTTAATTGTCATATTGAATGGAGAGAGAATGTAACAAATGATTTGTGGTGATTGGTTTAAAATTACTATTTAGATAATCACATTGGAGAAGTGAATATGCATTTCTATAATTTTTTTTGATAAGGTAGATCCATATTATTTAGAATTGCTGATGTAATACTATTTAGATACTGAAAAATACATATTTACATTGGAGATGTTCTTATTCTTACTGATAATGTGAAACTTTTTTCTGTATTCACTTTACTCTTTTCACTCTCGTTTTGTTATATAATGAATCCATTCTTAATTTATTGTCTCTCTTTATCTTTTTCTAGCATTGAACATTCACAATCTATCTATAAATGTTCTTCCTTTAATATCTATAAATTTATAACTCAAATCAAGTTTGAAAAATACATATAGTGAGACTTGATCCCTCCCCTCTAAGGTGAAAGGAATGTGCACTTACCATTTTACTACAAGAAAGATGTGCACTAAGCCAAATAAATTATATTTTAAAAAATTAGAAACTTCAATTTAGTTCATAATGTTTGACAAAACATCACTTTTTTACTTACCATTTCTTTTTTAGTTTGCGTGGTCACTCACATTTTCTAAATATAGATCAAATTGATCTTTTCACCAATTATTTGATGGTTAACCATCACTATTTGACAGTTTTGCCATTGAAGAATTAATAGAATTACAATTTAAAAATTACAAAAAAATAAAATAACTAAAATAAATTGAGAATTAAATTTTATTCTTTAATTTTTTAAATGTTAATTTTCTAATAAAATAACTTAATTTGAATATTTTTTTAAATTTTTTTAGTTCTCTATTTTCTAATGTTATTCTTTAATTTTTTAAATATTAATTTTTCTAATAAAATAATTTAATTTAAATATTTTTTTAACAAGTTTTATATGTTTTAGTTGTTATAATTTAGTTTAATATTATTTTATTAATTTTTATATTTAATTATTTTTATTATATTTTAATTAGAAGATAAAATTTTAATTATATTAATTGAATTTTTTAAGGATAAAACTGTCTTTTAAATAATTATATGATGGTTGACCATAAAAAAGTTGGTCAGAAAGACCAATTTGATATATTCAGAAAATGTCAGGGACCACGTGAACTAAAAAAGAAAACGTAAGTAAAAAGGTGATATTTTATCAAAAAGTAAGGACTAAATTAAAGTTTTGCCTTTAAATAAAAATAATCAGATTTGAATTAGTTCTTAGTAAAGCGCAAAAATAAATCAGATTTTAGTTAGTCAAACGCAGAAGTAAAACATATAATTTTTTATGTTTAATATATATATATATATATATATATATATATATATATATAATTTTAGGGTGAATTGCAATAAAGTATCCTAACGTTTGGTCATATTATAATGAAATCGTGAGTTTAGCCTTAATTATATATTAGTACCCTTAACTAACTAGTTGACCGTTATAGTTGATGGTCAACCAATAGTTAAATGGTAATATGGTTATTTTCGCCTTAATTTTTTTTAAATAAAAAATTATTAAAAATTGTAAAAAAAATTAAATAATTTCCACATTGGAGATTAAATTGATAAAAAAAAAAGA
The DNA here is from genome assembly GCA_003430845.1 of Xanthoceras sorbifolium. Lineage (NCBI taxonomy): Eukaryota > Viridiplantae > Streptophyta > Magnoliopsida > Sapindales > Sapindaceae > Xanthoceras > Xanthoceras sorbifolium. The sequence continues at coordinate 7,092,441 of CM010618.1, forward strand.
ACAATTAAAAAAAGAGAAAAACAAATTATTTTTTTAAAATAGTAATAAAATTAAAAATAAAATAAAAATGGATCTCCATTGTCCATCATTTTTTATGGACGGTGGAGATCATATTGAAAAAAAATTTAAAAAGGTAATTTTTTTTATAAAAAAGAAAAAAATAAAAAAAATAAAAAAATAAAAAAAATTTGGTGTCTGAATCTCCAACACCAAGAACACAATTTTTTTTTTTTTTTTTATGGAACAGAATCTGCTCCATCGCATTCTGCGAAAACATAAGCCATTTTTTATGTTTTTAAGGTGAGGAATTGAAACAGTGATTGTTGTGGGTAGATTCTGCGCACAAACTGCCACGTAACCATCGATGGTAAAAAATGCTGTCGTGAGAACAACCCATGCCTGATCATTGGGCCATAAGATCCAATGCCGTTTGAAGGAGTATCGCCGAGAAGTCTCTCCTTCGCGGTGAGAACTCCTTCAATACTAGCACATTCTCGTAACACAATTACGAGTGTCCAACAGAAGGTTGACCACAAACGGACTTACTATGTCAGAAGAGAACCTGACGCTGTAGTGCGCCTGTTTAACATTTATGACGGCCTCAGTCAAGGTCAGAACCCTGTCATCATAGGCGCCCGACGAATTAAATGCCCAAACGGTGCAGGTTACCGTTCAACCACCCTGTTTTGTCCCATCTGCAGATGAATTCCCCAAAAAGATAGAGGTTACACGTTTAAGGTAACATCCTTCTGATCACTCTTCCCATTAACCTGAACATGCCCAAAACAGTTGGAAGTAAGAGAAATGTATGTAGAAGTATAAATAAGGATATTGATGAAGAACTAAGGTATGCTATTGAATACTCTCACCAATTTAAAACTAACAAGCAATTAGAAAATTTAATCCTCTCTATTCAATCTACAAAAATTGACTTGATCATCGGAGGTTAATCGCCTGCTAAAGTCCGGCAACCTTCACCGATCTTTCTTTGTTTTGACAAATAGGAGTTTCATAAACGACGTCCGAGAAGCCATCTCTTACGGACGAGAACTTTCTCGTGGAGTTTCAGTAGCAAGTTATGTGTTATCAGGCTCAACGAACCACTAAATACCCTTACGTGGTGGAGTTGACCCCCGTTGATTACGTAATCCATTTTTCACCATCAATAGTGAAAAATATATAGAGAGAGAATAAAAAAAATCTCTTGAATTTTTGCAGCACCTGGTCATTTGTAAAAACTAGAGACACAACAAATAAAAAAAAAAAGGCTTTGTATATTTTCTTATTTGCTACCTAATTTTCATTTTCTCTCATAATTAGAAATCATATTCCAAGAAATGAAACCTTCACCTTTTGTTTCTTGTGTTTGATTGATTTATGTTTTATCATATCTAGAAAAATATAAAATCCTATCTTGAAAGTAATCCATTTCCTCATCATCAAAAAATCCGTCAATTTTGGTAGCCAAGGTCCCTCTTTTGGGACATATCAAAACTAATTTTTTTTTTGTGTTCTTGGTGGTAGAGATTCAGTTTGAATCTCCACCATCAATCAATGTTAATGGATGATGGAGATCTAATAAGGATTCCACTACTAAGAACAAAAAAAATAAAAAAATATAACATAAAGGTAATTTTTTTAATTGTTTTGATGGATGGTGGAGTGCTATTTTTTTAAAAAAATATTATTTTTATTTTTATTTAATTTAATTTTTTAATCAGGAATAATTATATTATTTTACAAATAAATTATGGTCAAACCGTTATGTTTGACTGGGTCAACTGATGATAGGGTACTAATGTATAATTAATACTAAATTAACAATATCATTGTAATATGATCAAATGTTAGGGCATTTCAATGTAATTCGTGCATAATTTTATTATAAAGGGCAAATTGCAATAAAGTACCCTGATGTTTGGCCATATTGCAATGAAATCGTGAGTTTAGCCTTAATTACACGTTATTACCCTACCGTCAGTTGACCCAGTCAAACTTAACGGTTTTGTAACGCCCCTAATTTTTCTTAAATATGATAAATATCCTCGAATTATTATTAAGTATGTAAAAGTTAAGTATGTGATTTAAATTGATGGAAAATATATATATTCGATATATAGTGTATAAACGAATAGTGATTTTAACCGAGTTAAATCCCATTAGAAATATTATTTTCATGGTGCATTTAGATGATAATGGGTCCAATTGAATATTGGTGAAGTCAATTTGGTAATTGGATAAGTGTGGAATATTTTTGGGATAATTATTGAGATGAAATGTGATTGGTAGGTTAGTTTGATAATTAAAGGATGATTGATAAATCACATGTAATTAATTGTAAATTTGTATCATTTTAGAATTTTAAGAAGTTTAAGGGGGCATATTGCAATTCAAGAGAGATTATGATATATAAATGTGTTAGTGGAGCATATAAGTCAAACAAAAAAATTTTGCACAGCAAAAATCAAAACAAAAACAGAGACAAAGAAGCAAACTCGGCCAAAGAGAGAAAGAAGAAGAAAAAACAGAAAAGAAGAAAAAAGAAGAAAGAAGAGGAAGCAAGTGGCCGAGAGAGGAGAAGAAAGCCGAGAGAGAAGAGAGAAGAGAAGAAAAGAAAAGAGAAGAAAGAGAGAGAGAAAGGAAGAGAGAATAGTGGATTAGCCAAGAAGAAAAAGAAGAAAGGAAGAAAAAGAAGAAGAAGGAAAGATAAGAAGAAGAAGAAGAAGAGTAGGAAGAAAGGGTGATCAAGTTTGGTGTACATGAGATTTAATTTTTCCAGAATATTTCGGAATTATCAAATTATATTGATTTTGAATTATTTGAATAGTTTGAAACTGATTATGAATTGATTTGAATTACGTATTCTCAAAATGTAGTTTATATCAGAAATATTGATTGTGAATAATATTATGAATTAATTTTAATATATTTTGATATTATTATTGATATATAAAATATAATTGAAAGTGATTTGGAATATAATGCTTTATGAAATGTATCGAAAAATGATTTTGAGACATTTTGATTTAATATTGATTTATGAAATATGTACGAATATGATTTTGAATTGATTTGATGCAATTATTGGTTTCCGAAATATATTTGAACATGATTTTGTATATTTCTTTTATATGAATATTGATGAAATTTGGATTTCGTAAATTTATATATCGATTTGGATTAATTGAAAGTTGAATTTATTTATAAAAGAACGATTTGTAAATGTGTATTGTGAAATTGAAATTAGGAAATCGAAATTGAATGATTTGAAAATTGAATTTGTTGATTATGAAAGAAATGAAATGTGTTGATATTGACTTTGAGACATGATATTGTAAAATGGCTCTGATATATATGAACATAGATATGAATATAGGAGGTTGACATGTCAATTGGGTTATATAGCAGTATTGCACCAAAATATTATGATATACCACCCTATGGATAGTACAGGCCCCGAGTGCCGATCCTAAGGTAGGGAGTTGATATGATACATTTCCGACAGAAGATACCGAGTGATCAATGTCGGAAATGGATATGTATATATAATTTCATTCGACGGGTAGGCACCGAGTGTCTGATGTCAAAATGGGTTCGACGGGGAGGCACCGAGTGTCCGATGTCGAACAACTCGTAATCCAGTCATGAAACTATGTTATGTGTATCAGGAGCCCGAAATAGAAATTGAAATGTGATTTAAAATTATTTGAAATTGATATGGTTTATGCTTTGGTTTGATTATATTTGACCCCATATTTGCAGATTTACTTGCTAGTTTCATTATTGATTAATCGATTAAAATGTTATTATATTATATTTGTAAATTCAGTTTTGTGTGTAAGGAAGATTTCAGAGGTGAAAAAGAAGTGAAGAGTTGAATCTGCAGGAGCAGGGATCAGAGTCACATCATTCCTGAGCTTTTGGGTAGCCTTTTTGTGTTTCATATATATATGTTTTTTATTAGCATACTTATACAGAAGGGTTTTGTAAATATTTGTAAAAGACATGTTATCTTTATATATTTTCTTTAAATGTTCATATTTTACGGAGATATGGATTTTATGACTTTTAAATTGATATTGATTAAATGTTTTGATCAAATGATTGGGTAAGTCGCATTAAATATGAAAGAGTGCGCAAAAGTGATTGATAATTTTAGAAGTATTAATTTTATGATTTTACTGAAAACAAGTTTTGGAAAGTCAGAAAAATAGAGGAAACTTTGGCGAAAATTTTAAAAATTTAATTGGGTCATTATTAAAGTTTACGTTTTAATTTTAAAAGTATGGTTTTATAAAAGTGAAGTAGAGATTTCAGTATATGGTAGCGCTCCCTGATTCGGTATAAGTGGATTGGGTCAGGGGTGTTACAGGTTTGACTTTGACTTTTATGTAAAATGACGAAACTCCCCTAATTAAAAAATTAAATTAAACAAAAATTAAAAAAATAAAAAAAATTAACTTTTTTAAAAATAGATTTCCACCTCCATTAATGGATAGTGGAGATCCAATATGGATCTCGACTAAGAACACAACCCAAACAAAAGAAAAAAAATATTTTTTTTCTGCTGATCTGCTCCATCAACTGGAGCAGATCTGCTCCCGTTGATGGAGCAGATATGCAGAATTTTTTTTTTCTCTTGTTTGGGTTCTTGGAGTTCTTGGTGGAGATCCAGATTGGATCTCCACCACCCATCAATGTTAATAGATTGGATCTTCATCACCAAAAACATCAAGAACATAATTTTAATTTTAATTTTTTAAAATTTTTTTAGCAATATAATCTCCACCGTCCATCAAAATGGACGGTGAAAATTTATTTAATCTTTTTATAATTTTTAATAATTAATTAATTATTTTTTATTTTAAATAAATTAAGGAATAAAATGACCAAAATACCCTTTGACTATTGGTTCCATCCACTCTAACGGTCACTCTAACATTTTTTTATAATTTTTAATAATTTTTTATTTATTTATTTTTTTCCTTTTCTGTTACACAACAATACCGTCACTCTAGCATCTGTACCACCTTCTTGAATCTTGAATTCTTGATCTCTCCCAGCATCACTCTAAAATGACCAAACTACCCCTCACCTCACCAGTCATATAATCATCATTAAAGTAAACAACCAAGTTAAACCCAGCCGGTACCCCTTAAATCAAAAAAAAAAAAAAAAAAAATTACAAATCCAAAAACAAATTCAAAACCATCTCTCAGCTCTCTCTCTCACACACGCCCAAATTTGTCTTCTAAGCTCTCAAATTTTCTGACTGTTTCCAAAAATACCCTGGGCGTTTTCTTTAAATGCCAAATTCGGCAACTCTTCCGAGGTAGCCGAAACGACGACGCCGCCGCCGCCGCTACAGCCCGGACGGAAGATTTTAAATGATGATGGTTAGAACGTACGGACGCCGGAACCGAGGGATAGGGAGGACGTATTCCGACACGACGTTGACGGCGGAAGAAGACGACGTCGCTTTGGAGGAGGATCAGTTCAGGGACTCTTTTTCTTCTATTTCCCAAGATACCCCTCAAGATTTCTACAATTTCCCGTTCTCGTCCTCTCAAGAATCGTCCCCACCTCGCTGGTCCTCTCAAGACAACAACAACACCAGCCAGAGGAGCAATAATTCGGTTCCGCTTTTGCCCCCGGGGACGGCGACGACGACGAGGAAGACCCATTTCACGGATTCTGTAAACGACGTCGTTCGGAGGCCGAAGAAGCAGAGGAAGCAGCAGGGTTGTTCCGGGCCGTCGATGCCGGCCACTTCCACGCTGATGGAGGCGCAGGAGTTCGGGGAGATGATGGAGCACGTCGACGAAGTGAATTTCGCCATTGATGGGTTGAAGAGAGGGTCTCAGGTGAGGATCAGGAGAGCTAGCTTGTTGTCTCTGTTGTCGATTTGCGGCACGGCCCAGCAGCGGAGGCTTCTCAGGACTCATGGGTATGCGAGTTTTTCATGAATTCTTGATGGGTTCTTTGGACTTTCTTTTGAATCTTTCGAAATATTTTTATCTTGATTGTTCAAGATGGATATGTGGGTACTGGGAGGTTCTTGATGCGCTGTGGACGTGTAATGTGAATTTTTTTTTAAATTTATTACCGAGTATTTGAGTTTTGCAGATTTCGCGATATTCGGGTTTGAGGGGTTCGTTTAATGTTTTGATTTTGAATTGGGATGTGGGTATGTGAATTTGGAGAAGGATTTGCTTTTTTTTTTCAATGCAGGATTTTAAGTAGGATATTGATGAAAATATAAAATTTGAGATCTTTTGATGGCTCAAGAATTTAAGTTTGGTTTTGTGGATATTTATAGGTAGAAATGTTAGAGGAAGTTTCTTAAATTGACATGCGGTCGTTGTGGATGAAATTAGAATTTAAGCTTGGTTTTGTGGATATTGAAGTTTCTTAATTTGTATCTGTTAAAGATACAAATTCACTTCAACTGTTATGTTATTTATGGTATAAATTTCTGTTAAGTGTGTTAAGTTACTGATTAGCAGATTATGTGTTTTCAAATTCAAATTGATCCCTGTATACTTATATGAATGAGAACTATGCACAGCTTTGCATAAAAATTGAAGTTAACTCTTATTTTGTGCATAAGAGAGTATCAATAATAACTGGAGGATCAGTTCTAGTTTCTAAGATTATTTTCTTTTAAATGTTCTTAGCAGAAGCTATATCAATTTATAAATGAAGGGAGAACCTACAATCTTGGGTCATTGCGAGGTCAAATCCTTTATAAAATTTAACTTAATGATGTATGTGGGGCAACTGAGCAAAAATGCTCCTTTTAAACATTATTTACAATGTAAAAATAAATAAAAGATGTTTATTAGTCACAAGAATGTTAAGAAAAAAGAAAGCTGTTTAGTTGGTCTCTAATCATTCTGTTTTATTGTGTTAAAAGAACCAATTGGGTTGTTAAAAATTTCAATGACATTCCCACGTTTTCTCGATTCAGTAACTCCAACTGAAACATAACCAATCCTCATTTGACTGTTTTCTTAGAATGTTAATTGTATGCTAAAAATACGAGGATGAATTTCAGAATGTTGTGCTATGTTTTATGTACTTTATTAACTTCTGATTCTGAAACATGTTTCCAGGATGGCAAAGACAATAATTGATGCTATTATTGGCCTCAGCTTTGATGACTCACCCAGCAATCTAGCTGCTGCAGCACTTTTTTACATTTTGACTGGTGATGTAAGTTGTTCCTATGGTGAAGTTTCACTTCTATTTGTTTTTGTAGATGCTGTTTCATATGATTTGAACCACCCCTAGTCATCCTCAAAGCCAAAGAAAATATTCACTGTATAATTTTCAATGATGTTTTAAGATATAAAATCTCATCTAATCCATGTAGCTTATTATGACTTTTATATGATACAAACTGCTTCAGAAGATTCAGAAAACCTACGTTCAGGATTACTCTTTTATATGCATGGAGAGACCTCGTATACTGATAGAATAGAATTCCACAGACAGACAGACATTTCAATTAATTCTTTAATTTGGGATGCAAAAGCTTTTTAATCAAAATGAATTATTATTGTTCTCTTGTTTCACTTTACCCCTAAGATGACCCACAACACAGCACCTATGCACTTTGTCATGGGCAGTCATGAGTTCAGTTCATTAGACCACAGTGGAGTGGAGTGGAGCATCTGGGGTTTGAAGTTTCTTTAGCTGGATCATGATGTCTTGTTTACATTTGCATCCCAAGTAGTAGGTAGCCTGTGGATGTCTTGTTTACATTTTTTTGTTCTCAAAATATAATCAAAGAGGAACGAGTGATCCATTTCTCTGCAGATTATGGCCTTACCTCAGAGTTTCTGAGAGAGAGGTTGCTTTTTTTTCTCCCTTTAGTCTGTTGATGTTTTGCATTGGATTGTATTTAGCTTTATTGGAGTTTCTAATTACTTCATTTGTGTTTCACTTTGCTGTTGTTTCTGGTTTAGTGGTTTTTTACTTATTATAAGAGAGACCTATGTAATAAACTTTTTAAGTAATTTTCAAGTTAATATACCTTGTAATGTATGCTTTGCTGCTTGAAGTGCAATATATTTTAAGGTTAAACATTTTATATAATAAGTATTTTGAATCATATTCTGGCACCTTTTCTCATACAAAATAGTGATTCCTTTAGCAAGTTTGACTTACATTTTTGTGGGCACATTTTGTTTCCTATCATAATAGATCTAAAGGAAGGTTAATTTGTTTTATAATAAATTTCAGGGTCAAGATGATCACCTCTTGGAATCAAATGGCTGCATTCGATTTCTAATTAAATTGTTAAAGCCAGTTAGCTCTACTGGAACTGATGACAAAACACGAAAAATAGGTTCCAAGCTTTTGGCATTACGTAAGGACACTGACACCACTCGGGATACAACTAAAATTTCAGATTCAAGCTCTTCTGCCATTCTTTCCAAAGTTCAGGAAATCCTTGTCAGTTGCAAGGAAATGAAGTCACACTGTGGAGATGATGCTAAAATTGGGAGGCCAGAGTTAAGCCCAAAATGGATAGCTTTGTTAGCAATGGAGAAGGCTTGCTTATCAAAGATTTCTTTTGAAGGTATTTTGGACAATAAACCCTTCCATAATAGATTTAAGAGATAATGTTTGTATATTTATTTATTTGTTATTTTTGTTATTCTTTTGTCTTGTTGGACTCCAGAGGTCATTCATGTTATTAATTTGTTTGTTGATGAAAGTAATCTATATAAATAAAAATTTGTAGCATTGTTCTTTTAAATGCCAAATCAAATAAAGAATCTTTTGTATGTTAGCAACTGAACCATGATTTTAGTTTGTATGAACTGTGAAATCTTTCATTCCTTGTTTGGCCTTGTCGTGCTTTCCTGAATTAGATATTTTTTTTGTACTGGATGTGTCTTTTTGTCTTCTGTATTTATTTATATTTTTGTTTTCAAATTCCAATGCTTGTTTATGCTGCTCGACTTGGTGGTTAATTTACGTTTGGGTTATTTTCTGTATCTACTGTTATGAGAAGTGAGAGATAGGCCACATACTTGATTATTTGTTTTGAGTATTTGATGAATATATATTACTTGTTTTAGTGGGATTCTTTTCTCTTATTTAAGGTAATCCAGATAACTTAATCGGAGTGCATTTATACTAACTCCATTATATCTATACATTCACAAATAAATTTATGTGTTGGAGGACCATTTTCTGTAAGGTCCTATGGCTGCATTCTCTTGTTTTGTGGACAACTTGTTCACTGCTCTTTGTAGCTTCCTTTTCTGATTAAAAAAAGCTAAATAAATTTATGTGCCCTTCATAATAAATTTTGGTCTTCATGTTTTAGTCTTTGCTGACTGTTTATTTGTTATTCCATTTCCTCTGTTTTCATTCAGATACCACTGGTACAGTGAGGAAGACTGGAGGTAATTTCAAGGAAAATCTAAGAGAATTGGGAGGGCTTGATGCAGTCTTTGAGGTCATCATGAACTGTTACTCTGTTATGGAGGTGTGAGCCTGTACGTTTGTTTAGTCTCATAGTCTGTTTTTACTATATACGAACCGTAAAGCCTCATATGAGAAATAAAATAAAAGATTTCCTTCAGATTATGAGAACCTTTTCTGATTCATGTCATTGAGAACTGGAAATTTCTTTTAATTAACATATGCATTGAGGAAGGGAGAAAATAATGTAATCTGCTATTTTGATGAGGTTTCCTTTCCAAATTACTTCCCTCATGTTGTCTGTGCAGTCATCAGAGGAGGTGCTGAAATCTGTATTAATTTGTAGCAAAATATTTAGATCTGTTGGTTCCTCTGAGTTACTTCAATAGATTATCTGGGACATGTTATGCTGTAGCACCATTGTGCTAATCACGAGACTTCTGATTTTAGGTTATAACTACTTGGATTCACATGAGTTTGCATCTGTTTAAACAAATCTGTTTGGTCATGTAAGCTCCCAAATAACTGATGGCACTATAATTTATACTTTAATTATTATTGTGTTGTTTCTCATCATTTTGTATGTAACTTATGTGAAAGACATCAGATTTTTGAATTCTTGCTAGTTTGTACCCTTGAGTATCACTCATCACTCATCAATTTGTTGTTTGTCACCCTTCTTTTCAATTTTGTTTTTGGAGACTTTTTTAATGGACTTTGATTGTCATTTTAAGAAGAAATTCCTCTAAATGCATAAATAATAATATTGATTTGATGCAGGGTTGGAAAGAACGCTGTTCACCTTCTATTCAGGATACAAATCATCACCTGGATTTGCAGAACTTTGTACTGCTTTTAAAATGTTTGAAAATTATGGAAAATGCTACTTTCCTCAGTAAAGATAATCAGGTAAAATATTCCACCCCCCCCTACCGTTTTTGTTTGCAATGCTCAGAACAACCCGAGTTATCAAATTTTTAACTTTTACTTTCTTCTTTAATATAGAGTCATTTGCTTGGAATGAAAGGGAACTTGAACTCGCATGGATCTCGGCTATCTTTTATCAAAGTGGTTATATTTCTCATTAAGATTTTGTCAGGTAATCACTGATATGAGGGATTACATATTTTTTTCATTCTGTTTCTCTCCTTTCATTCATTAATTTTGTTTGCATCTGAGTAATTGATGCCTTCGATTTCTAGAACTTTATCTACTTAAAAGTTCTGCCACTTCCGCTGAAGGAAAGTCTTCTAAATTTTCTGATGAGAGTGAGACTGGCCACATATCTGAATTGGCTTTACTTACAGACAGTAAAGGTACTTGGTAGTCCTTATATCACTTTATTACTTGTGGCAGCTTCTTCTTCTCTTTTGTTCTCAAACTTTTGTATTTCTCCTTAAATCTGCAGTGAGAAGCAATGAGGTAATAGTCATTAGTTCTTCTGAAACCTGCTCAAGCATTGGGTTGGCTTCCTCTGATAAGAGCTTCAATGCATCTCAGCACAGTTCGTGGTTGTCTTTTGACCAATTGGGTCGTTCTGAATCCAATGTTGAAACTACCACCACGTCTGACAATTGCTTGCTAAAGATGAGGTCCTGTTCTTCCTTGTCTGGCTCATGTAGTGGGACACTAAGGAGTTTTAGTGGTGGGACACCTTTAAGTAGTAATGGTTCAAGGACAAAGTCTGGTCTTGTAGAGATTCCAAATAGTAGAAAAGATGACAAGTATGAATTTTTAGAGGATAGTGAAGATCCGTATGCATTTGATGAAGATGCTTTTGAACTTTCAAAATGGGATTTACTATCTGGGAAACAAAAGAAATCTCAAACTAAAAAAAGAAGGGTAATAAACAGAGGTCTTAAAGATGGAGGCCAATACCAAACGTTAATGAGCCAAGAAGAATCAAGTAATGGGGAAAATTGCAAACAGCTATCAAGTAATGGGGGAAATCATCAAAGATCAAGTAATGGAGAACGCCATTGTTCTCCTGAAAGCTCTTGCTCACATGCCATTGACAAAGAAAAGTCCACCCTTCTAGCTGACTGCCTTCTTACAGCTGTCAAGGTATTTGTGATATATAAGATTTGCATATTTGTTTAACATATGTATTTTTTGTTTGGTCTGTACAATTGTGTAAACAGCATGATACAAATCCTTTTTTGTCCTATTCGGGCTTCTCAGTTGCCCAGGTTGTTAAGTTGATTAATGTGTGGGTTTTAACCTCTGGACAGGTGCTAATGAATCTAACGAATGATAATCCTGTTGGCTGTCGGCAAATTGCTTCATGTGGAGGGCTGGAGACTATGTCGATGTTGATAGCCAACCACTTCCCCTCATTCAGCTCATCTTTCTCTCCTCCCAGTGGCAGTTTTGACGCTGAACATCAGGGTGATAGACATTTGACTGATCAAGAATTAGATTTCCTTGTTGCTATACTGGGACTTCTTGTGAACTTGGTAGAGAAGGATGGACATAACAGGTTAAATTTACTTCATAATATTTATCCTCTTGCCTGTATATGTAGTCTGCATGATGCTGTTGGGACATCATGTGACAAATTTGTTAGTCTATTCTATCTAAACTGAATTTGTTTGCTTATAGCTTTTATGCCAGTCTTTATTAATCACTAGTATTTACCTTAAAGGGAGATCTGCAAAAACCCCCTGAAGTTTGATCATTTTTTTTTAAAAACAACTCTCTAGTTTATTGTATACCAAAAACCCTTATAGTTTCACCATTTAGTTTAAAAATCCATTGATTGTATACCAAAATCCGCCCTTAAGGGGGTTTTTGTCTAAATTTGAAACTAGAAGGTTGTTTTTCAAAAAAGATCAAACCTCAAGGGATTTTTGGGCATTTCCCTTACCTTAAAATCTTAAAATCCTAAAGTTTGATTATAAAATTAAGAAATATGATTTTCTTTGTATGTCTCCAACATACAGTGTATATTTAGATTACCTGGGGATTGTGAACATTTTGAGTTTTGGTTTTGCAAACATCATGTAGTTGGAATATGCTATTTTCCCAACACAATTAAGTATTGCATATCTAGGCAAGCAATTATATTGTTGGTTGAACTGACATATTCCGCACAGCTGATATATCTTCTTGATGATTTGATCTGCAAGTCACTACTCTGCTTGTTAAGATCATGTTTATCCAATCACAATAGACAATCTGAACCTATGATGCCTCACAAAAGTTTTAATTGTTAACATGCGACTAGTACATATCATGCTTGTTTACTAAAAGCTTACAATATGGTTACTGCAGATCACAGCTGGCCGCAGCCAGAGTCCCATTACCTAATTCAGATGGGTTAGAAGAAGAGAGTCATGGAGATGTAATTACGCTACTTTGTTCCATCTTTCTTGCTAATCGAGGGGCTGGTGATGCTGCTGGAGAAGGAAATGCTGTGCCTTGGGTGAGTGGATTGTTCTCCACGTGTTATAGGAGTTTCAGTCGTGTAACTAATTTCTTCTCTATTTGTGTAATACCTTTTGTCCGTGGCTGATATATCTTAGGACAGACTTTGATCATAACTGACATTAAAATCCACATTTTATTGTATTCTACAGAATGATGAGGAGGAAGCAATGCTAGAAGGGGAGAAGGAAGCAGAGAAGATGATAGTAGAAGCTTATGCGGCCCTACTTCTGGCGTTTCTTTCAACTGAAAGGTTTACTCTTTTCCCCATCGACTGACAGATCTGTTGTGAGTTTTCAGTTTTGAATTTTCTAAAGGATTTATGTTTTCTTTGTTGTCAACAGTAAAAGCATACGTGCTGCAATTGCTGAATGTCTACCAGACCGCAACATTGCAGTTCTGGTACCTGTGCTGGAGAGATTTGTGGTATGTACTTGTTCCTAGTCGTAAGTAAATTAGCAGCAACATATTCATAAAATCCCCTTAACTTCCCCCCACTTCTTCCCTGGCCCTCTGCTCTCTTTACCTTTTTTTATTTACCGGCCAGTTGAGTATATCTCGTTGTCTAGCTCAGCCCATCATGAGTCCACCATCTAACAAACAGAGGCAGGATGCAGTTGAGTTATTTACCGGTCATGTTTCCTAAAAATTTTCAGAGGCAGGATGCAGTTAGCAAAATTCCTTTGCTGGTTGTTCATCGTTTGGTGGGCCCATCCATTTACTAAAAAACAGCTATTGCATTGAGTTGCTCCTTGTATTTCAAAAAAGTCACCACATGACCTTTTTGCACCATGATCTGGACAACCATTGAGGAACACATATTATAATTGAACTTCGATAATATGCCTCTTAACCACTCAATAACTAATTTACATTCGTGGTTTAGATGCCTCTGTTAAAAATTACACGATCTACATTATTTATTTATTTATTTATTTTCCCCTCTTCAGGCGTTTCATCTGTCATTAAACATGATCTCACCGGAGACCCATAAAGCAGTGAGCGAAGTAATCGAATCATGTAGAATACCATGATAACTCGATAAAACGGAGATTCTGTACAGCCTCAGCCTTTTCTGTTAGATATAGCTATTCGTTTTTTTTGTTCTTACAGGCAGGATGTCGGAGCCCATGGAGAGATGGGATTGCTTCTTCATAATGTATCAAACTGACCACATGCCTGTTGTGTTATATAGTTTGTTTGATCTTTTTGTTTGGTTTTTGTTCCATATGTTTTCCTTTTTCTACAATATTCTTTCTAGGTATTTTTTACTTCTTCTCGACAGAGGCTGGTACGCTCATATACAGAAATGATAGCAGAATTAAAATGTTTTTCTCTGTGCATTTTCTGTGTAAATGGCAGTTGGAATGGATTCTCCTTTTTAATCTTTTGCGACATTACTTTCTCACAAAGACTGGAGAGCTTGGAGGGGATTTCAATATCATAAAAATGTAAATATAGTTATATAGAGGTTAGCAATGGAAATGGTTTTGCTGTTTGCAAAAGATTTATTTACTACCTTTCTTCTTTTTCATTCCTTTTTACGGCGTCAATTGTAATGTGTGTTTCAATTTGGAATGCATGCAACAAATAAATTTCTCGTTTGCCTGATCGGAGACACATAAATGTGTCCTGTGTTTTTAAGGGAAACAGCAAGACATGAACGATATTGTCATCTATTTAAAAATAACACGAAATCTCTGTCGTTCCTTTTGGAAAGGAAAGACGAAAGTCGAAAGGGTTACAGTGATGCCTTGGTGTTCTTAATCTTGATCAGGCTTTGTGATTGAGGAAGCCAACGATGAGCTCATTAACTTGATCTGGAAATTGCTCTTGAATGAAATGGTTTCCATCAGCCAAGAACTTTATCTCCAAGTGAACTACATGCTCTTTAACTTCACCACTTTTCATGTACTCTTCAATCCCTGGAAACTTGAGAAAATAGTCTTTGCCACCCATTATCAGCAGCACTGGAACTTCAACTTTTGGATTGGGTATGGTGAACTCTCCAAGCTTAGACCTACATGAATGCATTATTAGAGCATTTCAGAAACAGTTTGATCAAGTGAAAATGGGGGAAAAAGAGAAATGTAGCTTTCTCTTACTTGTAAGGAACTTGCATGGGAGAATCGAATCCGGAGTTTTCGTATAATGATGTATAAATAGCAAGGTCTTCATCGGTCAGCCATGGCGGTGGAGGGGAAGAAGGATCAACCATATCCATTAGTTCCTTGTCTTTGTCTGCTATGGGAATTTCACTTTTTGAGAAGAGTATGTAGATATTCTTCCAGATAGTTTTCACGTCGAATCGGCTGAAGTCTGCCTGAGCTCTTCCATGTTCCTGGATCATGGAAAATAATGAATTCAGTGAAAATTATATAAGAAAAAGCAGTTCACTAAGGCTATGCTCAATTGAATCGAATGACATAAGATAGTCCAGTCTAATATTTTATCGATACTTGTTCTATCCGATGCTACGTGGCTACAAGCTTAAAAAAATTAGCAAAGGTAAAGCATATAAGATCAATCAGGATTATAGAAGAAGCACATTTCCATCCGGTCGAACTCAATCCAATCCTATGTTTGACATTATCCATATGATTGGCATGCTAACGAATGCTAGATCATAAATGCCTTATTATTGAAGCATATAACAAGTAATTTAATTAAATGATTGCTAAAGAGAAAGGATACAAAATCAAAGTACCTTCCACCTGGAAATGTAGAAACCTTCAGGAAGTCCCTGGTATCGCTGAGGTCTAGGAACGAAGAACGGGACACCCAAAGATACAACTCCAGAAACCCTAGTTGGATGTAGAAGAGATAGCAGAAATACAGGCCATGATCCAAAATCTTTTCCAACAAGGAAAGCCTGTCAACCAATCCCATTTTTAGTTGCTTGTATATATTCCAAAGAGTAATAATGCTACACAATGCGAAATCTATCCCAAATTATATATTATGTGATATGTAACATGTCATTCATCCGTATCATTCACCACATCATCCTTTTACTCGTTTTAGGACAATGTAAGATTACATCAAAACTTAATTTTATTGTGAATTAGAATTTCATTCATTATATGGGTTTTGGATGACAATTGAAATCATGTAAAGTATAGGATATATATGCCACCTTGTCAATCTGAAAATGATCAAGAATGGCAAGGGTGTCCTGGACAAAGTCATTGAAGGATGCTTTTTCGAGTTGTGGGTGGGGTTCAGACAAACCATATCCTCTCAAATCAGGTGCAATTGCACGGTACCCGGCAGCAGCCACTGCAACCATTTGATGCCTCCATGAATACCATATCTCAGGGAACCCATGTATGAATACTACCGCTTTAGGACCTGAAAAAGAAGAGAAAACACATTAATGGAAGATTGTACAAAGAAGTGCATGTTTGAAGAAATGGAAGTAGAATTGAACCAGTTCCACTCTCAGCTATGTGAAGCTTCACTCCTCTTATGTCAATATACTTGTGCTGTATCTGATCCATTTTGTGACACAGAGAGAGAGAGAGAGAGAGAGAGTTGACTGACAGTTGATGATAATCACTAGTAAAGAACCATAAATACAAAATATTATAAATTTGAGGAAATGATCTAGTGGGTTGTAGCAGCTCAGTTCCCTGTATACAATCTGGTCAAATAGAAGAAGCTGGTACGAGTACATATGACCAGACCATTTCATGACCAAGATTTTTTTTTTTCTCTGCAATAATTAACTGCAGGATCCCCTAGATGGATTTTATTAGAATGACTCAGATTTATTACCTAGCTAGGCAGATGTACAAGCTTCTTGCAGATTCCATTTTATTTGTCCTGCAATTGTTTCCACACTTTGGTCTACTATAATCCCAAAACTATCCGAATTCTAAATTGGAACGTTCAGAAAAATCCTACAATCTCAATAGTCAAGAAACCCGTATACGGAGATTACTTGGTTTCCAAGCTTAACTACGCAAAGCCAAAATCGGAGGGCTTGCCTTCCTGCAGTGTTATCTAACAACCGTTGATAATTACAAGAAACTTGACATTATCGGTTTCTTTTCTGTTGATTTCTTTGCCCATTTTGTTGTATTGTGCTTACCTTCTAGTCTTCTAATGTTATTGTGTTAGGTGACTATGACGATACCTGGAGTCATGTTTCCCGAAAAACATATTCGTAAATTTTTCAGAATACCATGTGATGTACTAGTGACTGTCAAATATTCACATTTACGTTTTGATGAATTAAAAGGATTTGAGTATTTAGGTACGTTTGAGATGTATCTCATTTTCTGGTTCTTAAAATCTCAAAAACTCTTCGGTTTAATAGTCACATCGCATTATTACTATAATAATTTCTAAATATATTCAATACATCATTTCACCTTGAGCAATCAGGCACATTCTAAATGCATCGGATAGTCATCAAGCAAAATGCATATTCAACACCAACTGCCATGCAATCCTCAGGCTGTCACTAAATATGAAATAATATAGTACCCTTTTAGCATCCGAAACAACACACATTAGATGCCACATACAAGGAACATACCTTTCCAAATACAAGATTACACGCTAATTATTCAAGTGACATCCATATAATTCACACAAGCGCCTCAATCATCCCTCACATGTACTTTAAGGAAGCTCTAAAGAATCATACATGTTTGTTGAGGAAGGTGAGGATTAGCTGATTCACCTGTTCAGGTGATTGCTCTTGAACAAAATGGGTCCCTTCCGGCAGATGCGTGATCTCCAAATCAGGGACAAAATCGTTCACCTTTCCGCTTCTTATGTATTCTTCCATCCCTGGAAACTTGAGGACATAATCTTTGTCACCCACGATTAATAGAGCTGGAACTTTAACTATCAGTTCTGCTATGTCGAAATCCTCATCCATTGTCCTACAAAAATATTATAAAGATCAAGTCAAATTATAATCAACCTTCCAATTCTGTTGACTTAGCAGGGAGTGAGACTCCTTTACAAATTCCACCACGTGTATTTGAAATCTGATAATGGACAATTAATGAATTGAGCTCCAATGCAGCGGCAATCTGTAATGTGAAGTGAGCATTGACAGGCTACAGGACAATGTGGATAACGATAGAGGAGGAGCAGAACCGTGAAGTGCTATAGAATATAATATACAAATCAGTCCCTAAATAGCAGAAGCCATTACCTATATGGAACTTGCAACGCAGTTTGAAATCCAGACTTCTCGTACAAAGCTCCATACATTGCAAGATCTTCCTCTGTAAACCAAGGCGGAAGAGGAGTAGAAGCATCCACCAAATCCATGATCTCCTGGTTCTCGGCAGCTATTGGTATTTCACTTCTGGAGAAGAGAATGTACACGTTCCTTACCACTGTCTTGGCATCAAGACGGCCAAAATCAGCTTCTGCTCGTCCAGGTTCCTGGTTGAACATTGAAGGTTCCAAAAGTAGCAAAAGAATCGTCACATTGTTTCTATGTAGCTATAAACTTAAAAAGAAATGAACAGAACAGACAGTCATACCCCCCATCTCAGTATGTAGAAGCCTTCAGGAAGGTACTTTTGGAATGTAGAGGGACCTGGAGGTACAAATGGCACTCCCAATGTTATAATTCCTGACACCCTCTCTGGGTGGAGAAGTGCAAACAGGTATGCAGGTCGGGAACCCCAATCTTTTGCGACAAGAAAGACCTACACTCATTGAGAGAGAGTGAGAGAGAACCATCAACATGCGTTACATGCCAGTGAATCTTAAATAGCACCTTTTCTTCTCAATTCATTACCTTTTTAACGTTGACTGCATATTACCATGTTTTGACTAAAGAGAAATTGAGTTAAGCTCATGGATGCATTCTAAAATACAAGAAGAATAGTATCCACAAGGAACTCACTGTATGCGTTTCATTATACCATGTCATTTTAGGTTTATTACATGTTGCAGAGCGTTTTTAGCACTGTCGAAAGTGCATTTAGATGTTCAAAAATGCTTTTGTGTGTACTATTATATATTGTTTTGTTTGATTGGAAATAGTTGAAATCAGTTCATGTGATGAAACATCACTGAAGGGCTTTACCAGAAAGTGCTTTTTGGATTGTCTAGAAAAAAAAAAGGAAACAACTCTTGAAATTGACACTCAAAATTCAGTCCTACTAATTGTATTTGCATAAAAACCGCAAGTACATTTTCACTTTATTAATTCAAGAATATATACCACACAATATGATCACAAATTTAAAGCAAATATAATAATCTAAAATGGCTCATGAAAACACAATTAAATTGAACATTTCCTCCTGCCACCAAGCTTTATATATACAACAGAAAATTAAAAAATAAAATGAAATCATAGCTTCCAAAGGATCATTCCAGTGTCCCACTAATCAATTCATGACTTCAACTGCAAAATCTGCAATTACAGAGAGTATCAGTGATATGTACCTTAGCGAGTCCAAGATGATCCAAAATGGCGAGGAGATCAGCGATGACATCTTTGAAAGAGGCCTTTTCGGGTTGAGCAGGCGGGTCTGATAGTCCGTAGCCTCTAAAATCCGGAGCAATAGCTCTGAACCCGGCACTGGCCACAGCGATCATCTGATGGCGCCACGAGTACCATATCTCCGGGAACCCGTGTAGGAACACCACCGTGTTTGGACCACCACCTGCAGATCATATAAAAAATATATATCGGACAAAATATCACTATTTACTCCCTTTTAACAAACAGAGAAAATATGAAGTGGCTGTACGATAAGCAAATGTGGGGTTAGTGTAGTGGAATGGAAAAAACCTGTTCCGGTCTCGGCTATGTGGAGGTTGAGTCCTTGTACATTGATGAACTTGTGCTGGATTTGGTCCATTTTCAGACACAGAAAGAGGAGAGAGAGAGAGAGATTCAAAGAGCTGTTTTGTTGTTGTTTTTAAGGCTGGTGAACAAACACACAGAGATTTTGTCAGAGTTTTTATTCTTCTTTGAAGAAGAAGAAGAAGATTCTAGTGAGAGAGTTTTTGTCAAGTAGTAGTTAGATAAGTTGATGACTTTAAGATTACGTAAGCATTTGTAGTAAAACATTTGTAGTAAAACACGTGTGTTGATATTTTATTTGGCAAGTCATTTTAAATATATATATATAAATGGTCAAAAAAATTATAAAAAAAATTATTTTTAACTTAAAAAATAAAATAATCCTTTTTAATCATTCTAAAATTGATAAATTATAATTTAGTCCTACTATATATAGATTGCTAAAATCTCATTTTAACCTAAAATCTTTTTTCTAGAATTTATTTTATTAATTAAAAATCATAATTATTTTTTTTAAAAAAATCCTAATTAAAAAGTAACTCTAAAGTCAGCCGCATACATTTTCTCCTCCTTCTCTCTCTGCCGCACCGATTACCCTCACCCTCACCCTCTCGCCGTCGTTCCATTTTCATCCAGCTCGTCGTTCTGTTTCCACCCCGCCGTCGACATCTCCCTATCTCTCCTTCACCGTTACCCGGACTTCTCGCATATTACCCAGACTTCTAGCCTGTCGCCGTTTCGATTTCCACGACGCCGCCAGCCTCTCCCTCTCTCCTTCGCCACACATTACCCGTACTTTGTCGCCGGCCATTTCGTTTTGCACGATGTCGCTGGCCTCTCATTCTCTCCTTCGCCGCACGTTACCCGCACCTTGTCGCTCGCCGTTTCATTTTCTGCTTGGACACGATTCTGTTTAACTTCAAAAAGTCACCGCGAAACTATTGCAGTCTATTGGAGTATAATCTTCAAAATGATTCTGGTCAACTCCATCGAAACTATTCAAGTATGTTATCGAAATGATTCTGTTGTGTCTGAAAATGATTCAGTTTAAGTTTCGAAAGAATTCAGTTTCTGACTCGCTCAATATGATTGTTCGAACTTCACTAATGGTTATTTTTTGGGTTTTCTCAATTTTTTTCATTTTATTAATTCTTTGGTTAATATAGCTTTCATGGAGGGAAGAGCATTGATCAAATAATCTTGAATTTTTTGCGAAGACCTGAGTGCCTGTAAGTTAACTTTGACATAATTTTGAAAAATTTTGTTGCTCCATATGCCCCAACCATTGTGATTGCAACAAAGCTATCTTTTTTCTTGTATCTTTTTTCTTCTCTCACTTGAATTCAAAGCTCTTGGTCTTCTATCTTTTTTTTTTTTTTTTACTTGAAATATTTTGTATTATAGGGTGCCCCAAGATGTTGTGGCCACTGGTGGGAAGTGCCAAATTTTGAGACGGGTAAATGGTAAGTGATTATACTTGGCTCATATTCTACCAATTTCTCTGTTTTTCTTTAAGTTGTGGTTCTTTGTGTCATTAATAGTTGTTTTATTTCATTAAGTGATTATACTTGGCTCATATTGTACCAATTTCAAAAAGAATACTTGATAAGCTATTCCAATTCGAAGAAGTGGAAGTTGTAATTTTTTGTTATTGTGTTTCTACTTTGTTTCGAATGTTTTGGGGATTGAAAATCTTCGAGAATCGTGTATATTAAAATTTAGGTGATGTTTATGAATATAAACATAAAGGCATGAATCATTTTAACATGTTATCAAAAAGTTGATTTGTTTAACTGATTGTGTTTGAAGAGTTTTGATCTGCTCCATTTGTGTTCTTTATTGCTCTCTGCTGTCAATGCTATGTAACTTTGTGGCTTGCACTCTTTTTAAGGCAAATTGTTGCGTTCCGCGAGTATCAATGTCAATATTTTCTGATAATTGACTACCAGGTTTTCTGTTGTCTCAATCCATAGTTTGGAATTTTTGTTGATCAACAATATGCGTCATTTGATGTGTTTCAGTCTTTTAATTCATTTTGAACCTATTATTATAAATTTTTCCCTTATATTTTCTTAATTACCATAAGATTCGAGGCGTCATCTAAGAGGGGTGTAAGAGGATGAAGTTATAAAAGGCTTTTTGTGTCAGTTTTTCGTTGGTAAATTTCCAATATGAGTCTTCTTAACTTTATGAATTTTTAATCCTTTCGGTTTAAAGAACACTTTGAAGGATTTGAAAGAGAAGGAAAAAGAGCCAGATGCACCAGAGCCGAAACCAGAACCTATTACTGAATTTCTATTTCTTTGCAGTTATGAAGGTTGCGAGAAGACCTTTATTGATGCTGGTGCATTGAGAAAGCACTCTCACATACATGGTGAGAGACAATATGTCTGTCACTATGAGGGATGTGGAAAAGTAATTCATATATTTATATTGGTTTGATTGTCATTAAGGGTTTATTTTATACTCTACTCTAGAATTATGAGAGTTCACTTTACTTTTGAAGTTTACGATATGCAATCACAAACAAATGTTGTGTTTTGACATGACATGCTTTTGTGCATTTAGAACAAAAAAGATAACTCTTTGTTTTAGTTCTTACATAGTTAATTATTTTTTCATAAAAAAATCAATTTTTGTGAACTAGGTAATTAATTCATATTAATTAGATCATTAAAAGCATTTGATTTCCTTTTCATTATTGTAGTTTACTTTTTACTTTTTGTTTACCGGCCTCTTATATAATTAAAAAGGTTTATTAGATGGTATGTTCTCAGATAAAAATAAAACGAAACAAAACAAAATTAGTTGAATATATATCAGTGTGACTGCTGGTTGGTGTATGTCTGGCAACATAACTTTTGACTGCAAATGTCTACAGAATTTAATTGTATGTGGAAATATTTCAATTCTAGTAAGCTAAGTAATTGAGAGATACTATAAGATTGCAATTTGCATTTACAAATGTTCATCTTTATAAGAAAACTATGTTATTTTACCTTCAACTTTGTTGTATGTCTGTCTGTCTTTCATATCAACTTCAATATCATTGCCTTCCAGTAGATGCCATTGTAAAATTGTTATTTTACTTCCCCAGTTGTCAACATTGCAGGTCCTTCTCCCTTATTGTATTGACAATTACCATTGAATTTTATGCAAAATAAATTTAAGGAAGAAAGTAATTGTCATTTATGACTCCCTTCAAAAGCATAAAGATCCAAAACACCGCATTTCACAAATAGAGTCATTGATAAAAATTTTACCGTCAATGTTGAGGTGTGGAGGATTCTTTAAAAATATAGGTATCGCTCCTTGGACGAACGGTATAAAGGTTGACGTCCTTCCGCCCGACAAACTGCCACAACAGCCAGACGGGTAATGGAGTATATCAGTATTCATGATTTATTATTTCCTTCATATCTGTGTACATTTTCTAAACTTATTAAAATTACAGAACCAGCTATGGAGCTTTCGTGATGAAGTATCTGGAGAACATCATGACATTTAAAGAATTTAATTGAGATTTTGTTTAACAAGATGTAAAAAAAATTCGGAAGGAGATTACTATGGAAATATTTGCATATAGTATACCCGTGGAGTGATGTGAGAAATGGACAATTTTTAGGTAAAAGATAAACGGTGGTAGATTTTGTTGGTGTATACACTAATGGTGGTAATGTAACATCCCAAATTTCAAGTAATTAATTTTGAATATGTGGATAAAATAAGTATGAGCTGAGGGGTATAAAATGTAATTAAAAGTATGTTTATTATTATGGTTTCCAGGTGGACCGGATGGAACGGTCCAAAAGTGATGCATGAGGAAAAATGAGTGAAAAACTGGGGCAGAGTGTATCGCGACCCCTCATCGCGACCACAGGTCGCGATGAGCTGCTCGCGACGAAACATGACATTTTGGGCAGTAAGCAACGCGACCTGGTCATCGCGACCACAGATCGCGATGACTGGCTCGCGATGAAGAAGTGAAATCCTGTCAGTGAGCATCGCGACCACCATCGCGACCAAGGTACCGCGATGGATGATCGCGATGAAGGCGGTGAAAATTGCTCCAGTGAGTATCGCGACCTGGTCACCTCGACCACAGGTCGCGACGATCAAAATTTTATAAAAAGAAATAAGAGACGTGAAGTCTCCAGAAAAATAAAAAAAGAGAGAAAATAGAGAGAAAGAGAGACCGAGGGAGACCGAGGAAGAAGAAGAAGAAGAAGAAGAAGAAGAAGAAGAAGAAGAAGAAGAGAAGAAGAGAAAGGAAAGGAGAAGAAAAGAAGAGAAAGAAAAGAGGAAGAGAAAGGAAAGAGGAGGAAGAAAAGAAAGGAAGGAAAAAGGAAAACTCAAAAGAAAAAAAAGGCGTAGAACCGGTAAAACAGAAACCAGGTTGGTGTACACTTATTTCTGTAACTATTTTTTATATGTGTTTTGATTTAGTAATTTTGGAAATATATTTCTGGATCTTAAATACTCGTATTGATTCTATATATTCGTATTTCATTTGTGTATATTGTTGAAATTATTTGGACAATATTATGAGAATATGAAATTTTGAATCTAAGTGTATATTTCCACAACTTGAGTTACAACTATCGTTTTACGATTATTGATGGTTTCCTAATTATTGATTTTGATTGAAACTCATATTTGTTGATTTTCGAATTAAATGAATTGAGTGTGAAAGATTTTCTGTTATTCCTAAGCTTTGATAGAATGAACTGGTGAATCATATCTGAAACTGATTTTGAGTTACGAAAATTGTGATTATAGCGAATTTAATGATTTTGATTTTCTGTATTATGTTATTTTATGTATTTATATTTCCGTATATATTCTTTGATATATTCTGAATCTTTTGTTTTATAACTGTTAAGGAATATTAAATTTTGGATAGATTGAGACAATTTTGATTATCTGAAAGATGTTTAAAAATTAAATAAAATATTTGTAATATCTGAACTTTGATTTTGACCCTGATATATGTATAGGGATATATGGATATAGGAGATTGACATGTCAATTGGGTATATTAGCAGTACTGCGCCGATATTTCTGTATTGATATCACTCTATGGATTATTAGTAGTCACCGTTGTGGCCAATCCTTGAGTGAAGCCGTTTCCGACGAGTAGTTCCAGTTGGTTCCGATGTCGGAAATAACACCTTTATAGGGATACCATTTCAGCGGGCAGTTCCCGTTGGTTCCGATGCTGAAATGGGAAATCTGACTGTATATATATTCGGCGGGCAGTTCCTGTTGGTTCCAATGCCGAATAACCCATAATCCAGTCCTGCGAATCCTGATATATATATCAAGGGCCCAACTGAGAATTGATAGTTAGAAAATGTTATGAAAAATAATAATAATAATAATAATAATAATAATAAAGAAATGATATTGAAACTGAAATTCAGAAACTTTTGAATGTATATATATAAATATATTTCTGCCATTCTGTATTTAAGTTTTATGGTTTAGTTATATATATAATCTGAATTTCTGAGTTTAACATTTAGTGTTTTCAATTATATTATAATGTGTTTTATATATATATTTATTTCTAAATTTTGACTTAAAGCTTTATTGCATATATATATATTTTATTTTTTTTTAAATTTCTGAATTACAACCCAGTATTTTATATGATCTTGAAATTTATTTTAGTGTACACCCACTAAGCTATATGCTTAGCGCGTTGATGTTTATCACGCGTAGGTAACCAGGATATTAGGGAAGCAAAAGATTGAAGAAGAGGGAGTTGCAGGCAGATCTTCAGAGTCACAGTCACCACATTTTGGATATATATATATCTTCCTGTATAAAGTAATTAGTTATGCATGCATATACAGAATACTTGTAATTGAGTTATATAAGTATGTTCCGTAATTATGTTGTAATTAATTATTTTATGATTTTCTGTTTTCAATTTCAAAAGACTGTAACTACACAATTTATAAATTGTTTTATTTTACAAACTGTTTGAAAGTCGCACTAAACGGCAGAGTGCGCATTTGAATGAAATGAGATTTGAAGTGTTGTTGTGGAAATGTATTTGATTTGAGTTGTTTGAAAACAGGTTTTGGGAAATCAGAAAAACAGAGAGAACTCTGCCGAAATTTTGAGAAAAAAAATGATTTGATGGGCTCACTAGAAACATATTTTTGAATTACAAATTGATATGATTTTCACTGGTTTGAAATATACAAAGTGAATGTAGAAAGTTTTGAAAACCCGGTAGCGCTCCCTGGGTCGATCCAGTCGGGTCGGGTCAGGGGGTGTTACAGGTAATGGTAGATTTTGTGGAAACTAAATGAATTTTTTAGTGTTTTTTTTTTCGGTTGACAAAGGTAGATTTTATAAATTTCATTTTAATTTATAAGTTCAGCAATTTGTTCATTTTATTCATTTTGTTGGTGTATACACTAGTGGTGGTAGTGGTAAACATCACATATTGTGAAAAATTTTGACTCAACAATTCATATTTAGCCCAGTAGATATTGTTACAATAATCAATTGTGTTGTTGTTCAGTTTTGGTAAGACAATTAACCTGGAAAATAATCCAAATATTAGAAAAATAAAAATTACAAACATATTATGTAACTCATAACTCAGAGGAAAATTAAAAGTTAAACAAACTCATAACACGAAAATATGCAACACATAACTGTTTATAAGTAGAAACATAGTTAAATATTGTAGAAGTGTCCGATTAAATAAACTTGTAAAATAGTCAGAATAATTTCGCAAAAATGTTTTAGTAAATCACCAAAGTTATTCTCTATTGTGCACTTCCACCTGTACCAGTATTCGTGTCGTTGCTGGTTTGAGAATGATCAACAAATTGGCATGTCACGCGATTATGTCGTAACTGCTTGCAAGCACCGCATTTCACTGAAAACAAATTGGCATTACACACCAGCATTTTAGTAACATTTCACTGAAAACAATTACACTTTAAATACATTACACTAACCTACATTTCACTGACATACATTTCACTCATATACATTTCACTAATATACATTTCACTAACCTATATTTCACTAACATATATTTCACTGACGTACATTTCACTGACCTACATTTTACTAACATACATTTCACTAGCCTACATTTCACTAGCCTATATTTCACTGACCTGCATTTCACTAACCTACATTTCACTGACATACATCTTACTTATATACATTTCATTAACCTACATTTCACTAATATACATTTCACTAACATACATTTCACTAACCTACATTTCACTGACGTACATTTCACTAATGTACATTTCACTGACGTACATTTTGCTAACCTATATTTCACTGACCTACGTTTCACTAACATACATTTCATTAATGTATATTTCACTAACCTACATTTCACTTACATACATTTCACTAACGTACATTTCACTAACCTATATTTCATTCACATACATTTCACTCGCCTACATTTTACTAACTTACATTTCACTAACCTATATTTCACTAACCTACATTTCACTAACCTAAATTTCACTAATATACATTTCACTAACCTACATTTCACTAACAAATATTTCACTAACTAACGTTTCACTAACGTACATTTCACTAACATACATTTCACTAACCAACATTTCACTAACCTATATTTTATTAACATATTATCATTAACATAAATTTCACTAATATACATTTCACTAACCTACATTTCACTAACAAATATTTCACTAACCTACGTTTTACTAATATATTCCATAACCGTTAAAATTTCACAAAACTAAACCCTAGTATCATCTAAATTCTTTCAACCACAAAACAAACACAATATACAAATAAAATAAAAAAATAAAAAAACTTTAAAAAAATCTATAAAATACATTCTAAATAAAATATAAACAATTTCATAAAATTTACCTTTAAATTTTGAATTGTTGAAGATAAATAAAGGTGATAAAAAAGATAAATTGGTTTTGATTTTAATGAGCGAGATAAATTAAGAAAGAATATAATAATAAGAGAGAGTTTTTTTTAATAAAAGGTATAAAATTTATGATTTCTGTATGGCGGCTTAAGCCTCAAAGCAACTTTATTTTTTTTAGGTTAAATTGAATAGGTTTTATTATAATTTTCAATGGTTTTTTTGTAATATTCATTATCATGAGTTATTTTGTAATTATCCAGTAAGTGGGTGGTTAAGGGTTGTTTATGTTATTTTTTTCTCCAATTGGCTAAAAACGATTACTTTTGCATCTGTAGTTAAAAATAATTTTCTCAGTAATGTTTAGGTCATTTTTAACAATTTTCACTATATATTATCATTCTCCCCTGTTTAGAGTATTCTTTATTTTCTACTTTTTAATTTCATTTTTCACTCATTTATCTTTCTTTTAGTAGCCGTCAGTATTTTAATAGGAAATACTATTTTACTTTCAATTTTTTATTAAAAATATAATTTTTTATAAAAAAAATTTTAAATCTGGTGGAGATCCAACCGTCTATCTTCAAAAGATGGACGGCGGAGATCGGTCTCCACCAAAACTCTAACAAAAATATTTTTAAAAAAAATACGAAGAAACAAAATTATACATATATATATATATATATGAGGCAAAAATTATTTTAGCCTCTAACGTTTTTCGAATTATTACTTTTTATCGTTTCCTTTTTTAGCTCGCACCATCTCTAATTTTTTAAAAATCTATTAATTTTTTTAAATTTTTTACAGTCAAACATGAAAAATATTTATTTAGAGATGGATCTCCACCTCCATAAGAGGGGGGTGCAAAAAATATTTATTTACTCGTGAATTTTTTTTATTTTTAAAATTGTTATTTTAAAAAAAATGATTGTTTTAATATGATCTTCATCATCCATTAAGATTGATTAACGATGGAGATTTATTAATTTTTTGAAAAAAAAAAATTAAGATAAACTCATGGTACCTTAGTGTAATTCACCATAAATTTATAATTTTTTAATTAGGGGTATTTTAGTCTTTTTTTACTTTTAAAATGGTCAACTGTTATCTTTAACGGTCAATGGTAACGTTAGGGGGTTCGCTGTCCATTTTTTATAATTAAAGTTGTTTTCAGCTGTAAAATGGCAAATTCATGTAGGTGGGTTGTAATTTATCATATTCAAAAAATAAATATATATTATTTTTATTTATAGGGTTATATGCTGTACCTTATATATTTAACTTTTTAATCCTAATTAAACGACTAAAATAAGAAAAAAAAAATTTCTATTATTGCTGTTGAAAAATGGTATAATTACTAATTTAATTTTTTTTTATTGTTCGTAATATAGTTAAAATAAATTGCTAAATACTCGTTCAATGTGGCTTGGTGTAAAGACACTCATTCAATTTGACAATATTTCAGATTCGAGTCGCCATCAACGTAAGTAATATATCAAAAAAAAAAATTTGCTAAATAAGGTGTTATTAATTGATTTTATATTGTATTTCTTTATGAAATGTATAATTCTTAATTCAAAATAAAGGTATATAATTCATTTATTCATAAAATTTACGTTATGTTATCTAGATTTCTTTTTTATAAAATATTTAAATTTATAAACTAACATAAAATTTCGTACACTATAATTTTTTTTAAAATAAATATAATAAAATTTTAATACTTAACTTGGTGGATGTGATACAACCGTTTAATGTGGCTATGTAGTAAAGATACTTATCTAGTATTATAATGTCTCAAATTGGATTGGTTAATAACTGTATGTGGTACGTTAAAAAAGGAATAAAAACTTGGTGGATGTGGTGATAATATAGTCTTTAAATTTCTAACTGTAATATCTATTATTGTTAACTGGATTAAAACAGTTTGGGATTAGCTTGTAACAATATTTCGTGTTCATCTGTTAGAAATTGTTTTTATATCTGTTTTGACAAATGTCTTTCCAGTTATTTCAAAGATTGTCTTGAGAGCGAACCCATTCTTATATTTTTATTTTATTTTCATGCAGCAATTATTTGGTCAAGTTGTGATTACTATGCTGTCAATGGCCTTTTATTTATTTTTATTTTATTTTATTTTATTTTTTCATGTTATATGCAAACCAACATGATTCATGAACCAGCAAAGAGGAATAGTATGGGCTCATAAAAGTGACTAGTGGTTGAAGAAACCTTTTTTATATACATGTAAATACGGACAGTGAGACTTAAACTCCATCACTAAAATAGATGGTTAGGTGCACTAAGCACTGAGTTATGTGTAGGCACTTGAGATAGGTGGACACTCTTTTCAAATATCACAACATTCATTTTTTTAAAAAATTTATCAAATCCATAAAAATTTAAATTTAAACTTGACGTAAGTTCATTGAATAATAAGATTTTATCACACTACATGATATACAAATATTAAATTACGCGTATCATATTAAAATATTTGTTGAAAATTAAAACTTTTACTTCTAATTTTAAATTAATTGTAATAATTTAGATGAGTGTGAGCCGTGGAAATGGAACTTTATTTGGAAGTTTTAACTCATGTTGAACTTTTACTAATGAGCAGAGACTTATGAGAGGGCTTACTAATAATTCTTCTTGCCCTCGGTGTGAGTGTGGTTGTGAGAACAAGGAGCATTTGTTCAGAGGCTGTAAGATTTCATTGAAAATCTGGGAGGATTGCAGATGTATAAGTATTATGGAGAGAGGAGCTGGAGAGGAGTAGGAGGGCTGGATTCATCAAAACTTGTTGAATAATGAGCTGGTGAATGGGGTGCTTGGGTGTGTGAGTTTTGCTTTTGTTATCTGGTTTATATGGAAGTGAAGATGCAAGAGGGTGTTTGACCCTGATTTCAATTTAAATCTGTGGCTTCACTTAATCATCTCTAAAGCTGTGAATGAGTGGTTGTTGGCTGCTGGTAAAGGTGAGAAGAATGGTGCTGCTGCTTGTTTGAATAGACTTATATCATGGTCTCCTCCTCTTTCTTCGTGGGTGAAGCTTAATGTGGATGATAACATGGAGGGTCAAATGGGTAACATTAACATAGCTGCTGATGGGATGATTCGAGGTAGTAACTGTTAGTAGCTTAGAGGTTTTGCATTGAATAGAGATGTTGAGAGTATTATTGAATCTGAATTGTGGGGTGTGGTTGAGAGGCATAGTCTAAGCATGCGGTTTCAAGTTTATTATTGTTGAAACTAATTCCAAAACCATTGTAGATATGTTGAACCAAGAGATTAATGTGTGTAGTCCTCTGTTTAATATGTTGCAGAAGTGTAAAGCTCTAATGAGTGGGGAATGGGTATGTAACATTGTTCATGTGTATAGGGAAGCCCATAGGCTTGCAGATTATATGGCTAGGATGGGGCACTCGATTTAGGTGGGTCTGGAGGTTTTGGAGACCCCTCCTCCTAGCTGCCTGAAGATTCTTGCTACTGATACGGCTGGGGTGCCTGAGCTGAGATTATATCTTAGTGTTAGTTTCTGTTGTTGTTTGGGTTGTTAAGCCCTCCTATTAACAAAAAAAAAAAAAAAAAAATTATAAGAAGGTGAGGATACATTATTATTAGAGGCATGCTAGCTGCAATTGCCTTGGGCGATTGCGGCTAACAGCTCCTTCATAGACCGACACATATTCACTATTTTTTTTTTTCAAATTTAGTGTATAATTTTATTTTAGTCATTATATTTATATTTAATTTTTATAACTATTAAATTATTATAAATGCATTAATTTAGTCCATACAATAAAATTTTTAATAGTGAAATATAAATGAAAAATTTTATTTTCACTATTAAAAATTTTATCGTATGAACTAAATTAGTGTATTTATAATAATTCAATGATTATAAAAGTTAAATATAAATATAAGGATTAAAATAAAATTATATACAGAATTTGAAAAAAAAATGTTTTAAAGAATTGTGTTTACACCATGAAGGAGCAACTGTGGCTAGCATGCCCTTATTATTATTATTATTATTATTATTATTATTATTATTATTATTATTATTATTATTATTATTTGTGAATTGTAAAAATAAGGTTACTTTACACATTCATTTATAATTCAAGTTAGTGCATCTTTATTCCAACTTAGTGGTGAGGGTTTAAGTTCCACTATATTTATTTATCAGCATGTGTGAATAGTTTTTTTCTTATATAATAAGAGTAAATATCTCTCGTTATAAAAGTAAATATCTAAGTTATACGTTTAATAATTGATATCGAGTTTAGTAATTAATCTCGGTAAGTCCAAACAATAGTTAATAGAATTAATTACACTTAACCTCCCTGAGATTTGACCAATTACACTCGGAATCAAAGTTTGCATTAATTGACATTGACCTCCCCTCACGTTAACTTTGACCGTAAGAATAAATGTTGACTTTTGCAAAATTTATTGAAGGACCAAAATATCCCTGTTAAATAATATTATCAATTTTTTTGAACTAATTACACTCAACCTCCCTGAGGTTTGGCCAATTATACTCGAAGTTAAAGTCTGCATTAATTGACACTGACCTCCCCTCACGTTAACTTTGACCGTTAGAATAAACGTTGAATTTTGAAAAATTTCTTAAATGACCAAAATATCCCTTTTAATAATATTATCAATTTTTTTTTGCTCTTCATTAAAAAAAAAATTGATGGTGGAATCCAGATTGGATCTCCACCGTCCATCAACAATGATGGACGGTGGAAATCCAATATGGATCTAACTAAGAACAAAAAAAAAAAATTTTGAAACTTGAATGTTTGGGTTTGTTCGAACCCAGATTTCAAACCCTTTGTGGGTTCAATTCGAACCCACAAGGGTTAGAAGATGTCTTCGAACCCTTCTGGGTTTGATTTCGAACCTAGAAGGGTTCTTCTTCAAACTTAGAAGGGTTCGATCTCGAACCCATAAGGGTTCGACTTCGAACCCTTGTGGATTCGAAGACGAACCCAGAAGGGTTCGTTAGAACTCGAACCCAGAACGGTTCGACTTCGAACCCTTCTGGGTTCGCACTCGAACCCACAGGGGTTCAAAGTCTCGGTTCGAAAGAACCCAGACATTCAAGTTTTAAATTTTTTTTTTTTTTGTTCTTGGTGGAGATCCAATCTGGATTCCACCATCAATTTTTTTTTAATGAAGAGCAAAAAAAATTGATAATATTAATTAAAAGGGTATTTTGGTCATTTAATAAATTTTTCAAAAATCAACGTTTATTCTAACGGTCAAAGTTAACGTGAGGGGAGGTCAGTGTCAATTAATACAGACTTTGATTTCGAGTATAATTAGCCAAACCTCAGGGAGGTTGAGTGTAATTAATTTAAAAAAATTGATAATATTATTTAACAGAGATATTTTGGTCCTTTAATAAATTTTACAAAAGTCAACGTTTATTCTAACGGTCAAAGTTAACGTGAGGGAAGGTCAGTGTCAATTAATATAAACTTTGATTCTGTATGTAATTGGCCAAACTTCAGAAAGGTTGAGTGTAATTAGTTCTAGTTAACACTGTAATTACACCCTTAAAATGGAAAAAAAAAGTGAGGCCACTTCGGTCTAATGGACAGGCGATTGGGCAGTTGGGCAATACAAAATGAATTTCTGACAGCTTCGTTGTTCTTCTGCCACGTGTGTTTATTCCACGATGTAATCATGATCATAGTTGTACTGTAGAAAATGATGCACATGGTAGTACTACGCACTACACCATATGACTTTTTTTTAATAAAAATAAATCATATATTATTACTTTGTCACTTCTAAAATTGGGATAATTTCATTTGGGTTCAAAGTTTTGAGCATTTATTCACTTTTAAACAATATTTTACGTTTTGATCGCTTGACCCCTAAAATTTCAAACATTAATCAGATTTGTCCCCCTTTCAGTCAAATGTTTGGTTTGACTAATGTTTCTAATATGGACACTAGGGACTATGTTAAAAAAAATAATAGTTAAGACTTTTTTATAAAAAAAATTAAAAGAAAAAAATAGAAATAGATATCCAAATTTAATCTCTGTTTTTAAATGGATTAAGATTCATTTCCATGGTCATTTGCTCGAGGTGGCTATGGAGATAGATTTTACTTTCGAGATGATGGATCTTGAAGGCGAATTCAATTGCCCACAGTGACAACTCCACTTCACTATTGTCATCGCGATTAGGGAGAGCCAAGGATCCATCTTTGGACATGGATCTCCACCTCCATTTTTCATTTTTTTTGCTATTAAAAGTTTTGTTTTTTTTTTTAATATTCACTGTTTAGTGATTTCTTTATAATGTTTTTAAAAATTTCCTCCATATCTTTTTTTCTCTTTATAATGGTAATTTGTATAAACTTTGGATGTTGAATGTGTTATAAATAATTGATTTTAAAGAAAAGAATTTTTTTTTTTTTTTTTGTATTTTTTGTTTAAATGAAAAGAGAGTACAATTGTAAATATTAATGCAGGTAAATTTATAATTTCGAGCAATTATAAATTTACACGCATCTTTTTATGTTTAACTACTATTAGTCAGAGCAAAAAAGTCATTTTACTCTTTATATTACCTTTAACTGTTAAAAATTCGGTTAAATAGATTAATATGATGAATTTATGAAATTTTAGGGGCTATGTGAAAAAAAAATGTGAAATATTATTAAAAATAATGAAATGCTCAAAATTGAGGAGCCAAATGACATTTTTCCTAAAATATTTTTCGGCTAGCCGGCTCAACTTCTGCTTGTCTGGCTGACTGAGCTTATATATATATTTTTTTCCTGTACAAGTTAGAAATAAATTGAGAAATAAAAGGGAATTTTCATAATATTGAATCACAAATTAAAATAATGTAATTTAAATTGCATAAAATATATAAATTTGAACTTAATTCATGTATGTGCTTTGTAGATAATTATATATATATATATATATAAAGGTTTATTTTAATTTTATCAAACATGGAATTAGAGATTGTTTTCGACACAAGAAAAAAACAAAATAAAAAAATTTACGTCAAATAATGGTAGATATACATTGTTGATTAAAATAATTAAACATTGTTTGAATGGAAATAAATATTTATAGTCAATTAAACAGGGAGATACATAAATGGTATAATATAAGATGCACTTAAAAAAAAATTAGTTGAGTAGATATTAGCCAAGATGTGTCTATCAAAATTCAAAGATGAGCTATGGAAAATGCATATTAAATCCACCTCCAGCCCAAGCCCTACAAATATTATTGACAATATTTTATTAATAATAATAATATTATTATTATTATCAATACAATTATGCTTAAATGAATCATAATCTTTAATTTTTTTAAATTAGAACAACAAAATGAAGATTATAAAATGTAACTAATACAACTCATATAGATCTCAAATGATACTTGTGTTAAATTAGGGTAACTTCAAATTAGTCCCTATTTTTTTTTTATGAAACATTATTTTTTTATTTACGTTTTTTTTTTTAGTTCGGGTGGTCCATAACGTTTCCTAAATAGATCAAATTGGTCATTTTGACCAAATTTTTGATGCTCAACCGTCACAAAATTCTCTAAAAAGATAATTTTGCTTTTAAAGAATTCAATTAATAGAATTATAATTTTATCTTCTAATTAAAATATAATAAAAATATTTAAATAGAAAAATTAATAAAATAATATTAAACTAAATTATAAAAACTTAAAAATATAAAACTTATTAAAAAAATATATTCAAATTAAGTTATTGTATTAGGAAAAATTAACACTTACAAAATTAAAGAATAAAATTAAAAAAATTCAAATTAAGTTATTTTATTAGAAAAATTAACATTTAAAAAATTAAAGAATAAAATTTAATTCTCCATTTTATTTATTTTATTTTATTTTTTAGCAATTTTTAACCTTTTTTATTTTTTACTTTTTTAAATATTAATTTTTTCTAATAACACAATTTAATTTGATTATTTTTTAATACGTTTTATATTTTTAAGTTTTTATAATTTAAATTAATATTATTTTATTTATTTTTTCTTTTTATTTATTTCTATTATATTTTAATTAGAAGGTCAATTATAATTCTATTATTTCGTAATGGGCATAACTATCAAAAAGTTATGGTTGACTGTCAAATAGTTGGTTAAAGAATTAATTTGATCTATTTATGAAACGTAAGGGATCATGCGAACCAAAAAAGAAAACGTAAGTAAAAAAATAATGTTTCATTAAAAAGTAGGAATTAAATTAAAGTTCTCCCGTTAAATTATTTATGAAGTTATTGATGGGTTGTTACTTGTTATATATATATCCATCTTTAAATATCCATCTTTAAATTTTATAATTTAAGGAGAATTTGTCCATCAATATTTGTATGATTGCACCTTATAGTATTTTATATTTTACCTTAAAACCCTTTTTTTATATAGAAATTTTAAATTAAACAATACCAAATACATTAATATCTAAAATCAGTGAAATTATATTTAATCTTTAACTCATGAGCTCAACAAAGTCAACGGTTGATCTTATGGGGTTAGCATCACTCTATGGGTTTGTTGTCATCTATTAGTGTAACATCGTTGTCTGACTGCACTAAAACAGATGACAAATAGTAATTAGGGAAACGATCAATAGTAACTATAGCACAATGAAAGCTTAATGAATAAATTAACCTTTTAACAAACCTATTTTATGTTTCAACAAGCTCAATGAAAGCCTCAAATTGGCCTTTTAACAAACACCCACCAACCAATTTTAAGCTAAAAAAAAAAAAATCAAACAATAAAATAAACAAAAATCATGCAAAAAAATTTCTCCACAACTAAAAAAATAAAAATAAGTATCATGTAAATTTGAGAAAAAGAAGAAGAAGAATGAAATATTGAAGAGAGATAGAGAGTTGTGGAGCATTGGAACAGATTTGGTGTACCTTTGCTTAGAACTTTGAAGGTGCGTTTGGTGCGCGAGATTGGATTGAACTATTTTTTAAGATGTGATAGGATTGGATTGAATTGGATTAATACTATGATGTGTTTGATGCCGTATTGGATTGGAATAAAAATAATATTATATATTGTTTGGTGTTGTATGAGATTAAATACAAAATAATCATATTTTATTTTTTTTAATATAATGTGACATTAATTAAAATAATATTAGATTAAATTAATAATAAAATAAATATTATTTATATGTAATATGAAAATATTTAATTTTAACAAAATAAATATTTTTAAAATAATTAAAACTGTTTAAGTTAATTATAAATAAAAATATTATTTTTAATTAATATTAAAAAAATATTAAATGTTTAAAATGTTTTTAATAAAAATAAGAAATTAGAACAGAAATATGAGAGAGAGAGACGTAAGAAAAAAAAGAAGATGATAGAAGTAAATAATAATAAAAAAAAATCTGAGGAGAGAGAGAGGATAAAATAATCCTCTTAATTTTCAAAGGTTTATTTTATCCTATGTTGGTGGGATAAAATTAAGTGGGAGTTAAAAATAGTCCACCATCATTGCATTACAAAATATATGATTGAACAATTTTTTATCCAATCCTAACTTACTCCTTGACAACAAATAGGCCCAGAAGGGAGAAGAAATGTTGACGAAAAAAGAGAACAAACAGAGACAAAGCGACAGTGTCATTAAGAAGTCTAATTTTTTTACAGGTTTTTACGATTTTTTATCATTTTAAATTTTAAATGTAGTCGGGTCGAGTTGTTGAATTAAGGCTATAAATCGACCTAACCAATAAAATTGGGTTATAACATTTTAACCAGATTTAATATGTTATTTTTAGCCAATTTGACTTGACCGATAATTTCTGATCGAGTTGGCTTGAAAAGTCCCACCCGTAGTTGACTTTACGGAGGTTAGTGATCATCATATGAATTTGTTATCTATGGCAACCATTTAAAAAATAAAAAAAATATTGATGTTTTTCAAGTTTTAAATTAAATGTCAACATCTACAACTCAATCCTTTTTCTTTAGCTCTTTTCATACTTAATAGCTAAAATATTAATACATTGAAATTAGGTTAGTCCCTTTGAAAGGTCAAGAGCAATGCCAATCTCAATTACTAATTTTTATGAGAATTTTTTAAACAAAAGCTTAAGCAAGATAATTATGAAATGATCAACAAGGTGATTATCATAATTAGGTTATTTGCACTCAACAACTTATACTATAAAAAGGTAAAAAAAAAAAAAAAAAGGCCAACTCAATATTTTGATTACTTGTACCATCCAAATCAACTATATATATATATAATAGTAATCCAAATCAAATAAGTTTAATGACATAAAATTACATGCCCACCTTCTCAACATTTGAGTAACTCAATTAATGAAAACCAAATTAAAGTTTCATTCAAATATAAGAAAAGATCGAATATAAATTAACTCTAATAAAATTGCTCGTTTTTACTTTTCCGTCCATCTTAGAATTAAATAGACTAACTAATGATATATATAGAATTAAATAATTAACAAGTAAAATCTAATAGTATAATAGTTGGTGTTCTAAATACAAATGTTAATAACCTCTATACAAAACTATCCAAAAGTCATTTTAAATAACTAATTGTATAACTAATCCTTCATTAATATATAGTTTTCTAACCAATTATTCTAAATTAAGGTTTTAGAATAATACATTCATGTGAGCCAGCCACCAACACAAGAGTCTTGACTAGTAGTGAATCCTTTGGCTTTTCTTTCTCTCTCTACCTTTCTCTCTCTAGTTTCTATTCAAAAAGTTCTTTCCAACATTTTTAGTTCCCAATGTCAAAAACACAAAAAGAATTTCATTTTTTTCCTTTGTTGATATTTTGCCGCCTCCTCCATTAAAATCCCATCCTCCTCCATTAAAATCCCATCTTCTTCCTTCATTTACTCTCTCTGCAAATTTTTAAAGCTTTCTCATTAACTTGCACAAACCCAACAAAGTTTATCTCTATATATATATATATATATATATATATATATATTTGCGTTACAAAAACCAGAAACGATGTACCAAATAACCGAACTTTATCACTACTATCTTTATCTTCTTCAACACTTACAAAGCATAAAAAGATCTGTTTTTGCTTTTCTTTTATGCTTGCCAACCTCACTTCTTGCTCTTCTTCTTCTCATCCTCTTGGCCTACAATGGTGTCTCTGTGTTCTACATTTACCTCCCTTCCATTCCCGCCAAAATCTCGCCGGTTCCCGCCAGTTTCCTGCCGGAGAAAGTCGCCGGAGGAGAGAAGTCACTCCAGAAGCTGACTTCTTCTGTGTTGTATGCAGTGAAAGAAGAGAACCCACCTGTGATTATGCAGACCCATTTGACTCTACTTCAGAGAGAGAACTTCTCATCTGTACCCATCAACACTTCTTTGGATTTCAAGCGCCAAAGAGTGCAAAAGAGGAGGACCAAGTTCAAGATTCTTCGTTTGGGAGCAAAATCGAGGAGGTTTTCAGTCAAAGTGAAGAAATTTATCGACAACTCCTCATGTAAGTTGAAGTTTTTCATGACTTGGATTTCTTCAGTTGAGTCATTTGGTGATAGAGAGTTGTTTGGCATAGAGAGCTTGTTTAAGTCACACCCAGATGCATGTTTGGTCATGGTCTCAGATTCATTGGATTCCAGAAAAGGAATTCTTATTTTCAAGCCCTTTTTAGATAAAGGTTTCAAAGTGATTACTGTAAAGCCTGATTTTGATTATCTGCTCAAGAACACTCAAGCAGACGCATGGTTCAAAAAATTGAAGACAGGAAATATTGATCCTGGATTGATTTCTTTGGGTCAAAATCTGTCTAATTTGCTTAGACTTTCTTTGTTGTACAAGTTTGGTGGTATATATTTAGACACAGATGTTATAGTACTGAGAAGTTTGTCTGAATTGAGAAACACTATAGGAGCACAGACAATGGACTCTGAAACCCGGAACTGGACCAGATTGAACAATGCTGTGTTGATTTTTGACAAGAATCACCCATTACTCGTCAAGTTCATACAAGAATTTGCACTCACATTTGATGGGAACAAATGGGGTCACAATGGTCCTTATTTAGTCTCTAGAGTTGTTTCAAGAGTGAGTGGCAGGCCTGGATTCAACATCACCGTGCTGCCACCATCAGCATTTTATCCGGTGGATTGGAGCCGGATTCGAAGCTTTTTCCAGGGGCCTAGAAATGAGAAGCACTCAAAATGGTTGCATAACAAGCTCGAGCTCATTCGCAGTCAGAGTTTCACAGTGCATCTGTGGAACAGACAGAGTAAATGCCTTCAAGTTGAAGAAAAGAGCATTCTTCATCATATAATGCTGGACTGTTGTATCTTCTGCAATTCTTCACTACCAAAAAAGTTTGTTGTAAGTAAAAATACATGACAATTGCTGATTGTCTCATGTCCACAGACTCTGTTGATAGATAGAAAATCATCTAAAAAAAAAAGTCAAGTTTTTATTTGATTTTCTTCTCTCAAATTTGTAGTACCTTTTGTTGTTTGATAGCAAACCATCTAGAATAAAGATTTCTGTAAAGAAATAAAAAAGAGATAATATTTTCCTTTTGGAATCTTTCATTGGGCAGAATCAATAGCTTTTTGGTTTTTTTTTTTCCCTTACATGATCTCTTGCACTTGTAATCATTTTTATGTCTGTAAAGCATATTGTGATTTTGGTTTACAAATTATGGGGATTTGATTTGCTCATCAGAACTGGAGAAAGAAGCTAAACACATTTTTAACGAGTCATTCATTGTGAAAGTGATTTTCAACTTCCAATTAAAGTAGGCAACTACTTTCTGGTCTTATCTGCATTACCATCACATATTCATTCTATTTTTTTATTATTATTATTTTAATGTTTTCATCCCATACCATGTTCATACATATTCTAACTCAATATATTTACATCTAAAATTCGTCATAAGAAAAGTCAACGATAATTTTTTTTTTGAAATTATTATTCATCTCCTCCTCGACCTAAATAATCATGGATAAAAAGATTCTACACCTTTGTTGTCATTAAGAGACCAATATAATTTTCAATGGATTAATGCAGCCAGAACATGTATTAGTGAGAAATAATAATAAAACATTACATGTTGAAGTTAATGGACAGAGAAATCTTGCCCATTTTAATTTGATGAGTTGTATCATGTGTGTGAACCAACAGCCACTCCCATCTGAACTCAGCATCAGTTCCCTCAGTTTCATGATTTCTCTTTTCATTGATCAATTCCTAATCTTTTTTTTTTTTTTTGAGAAAATAATTGATGGGTTTGAGGATGTTTAGCTCATCAAATGCAAATTTGGTGATCTATCTACTGTTAAAAACACAAATTTCTTGCAGAGGCTGATGTAAATCAGAATAAAATAGAAGAAATTTTTAAAGATTTTGGAGAGGTACCCTTCACCAATTGCCATAGTCAATGACTTGTTACGTGTAATTTATTGGTTTTTTCAAATAAAAGACCAGGTGGCTAGATAACAACCTTAACATAAAGAATGATAAAACAAATAGAAAAATTGATGAGAATCATTTTGCAGTCTAGAGGCAGAGCCTGATCTATCATTAACATCTTCATTTTATATTATTTTGTTTGTTTTATTTTTTCATGGACTTGGAGTAAGGTTGAACCTTTTCATGTTAGTTTTTATTATGTGTAGAATTTCACTGAGGGGTGCACATGTCTAAATTCCCTATCAAAGTAGGCAGCATTTGCTCTATGATATACCACTTACCTTATCATGTTCCTTTTCTCTATATAAAGAGTAAATTTCAAGGATTTTTCCTACCTTTGAACTGCTCTTATATATTGAAAACTCAAAAAAGAATTCTAACAATTTACTCTAAGGCCATCTTCAACCCAAAACACCAAATTTTGCACTAAAATGGTACAAAAACAGCATTTTTTATAATATTCTTGCACCAATTTTTTTTCATCTCCAACCCAATTTGCACCAAATTGGTGTAAACACTATTTTTAAATAATATTATATACATAATTCTTTAAATAATATTTATTTATTTATTTAGTATTATAATATTATTGTTAAATAATTATACATATTATATGAAAAAAAAATTGAATACTTAAATTAATTTTGTCATTTTTAATATAATATTATTTTAATTGTTTTAAATATTTAATTAATAAATTAATTAAATAACTTAATAATATATATCAATATTATACTCATTTTGAAGCTCTCGACAAATTAATCCCAATGATATATTTTTTGTATAAAGTTAATTTATATATTTATTAAAATATATAAATTAATTAAATTGATTAAAGGATATAGAAGGAATAAAATTTATTGAAATTATAATACAAAGGGCAAAATTGAAATTTGAAAATGTTAAATAGTATTTGGTGCAAGTGAGCAGTGTTGCACCATATTCACTTGCACAAAAAAAAACGCATTGGAGGCTGTGTATTAATACTGGGTTGGAAGGAAAATTGACATAAAATGGTACATTTGCACCAGTTTGATACTCGGTTGGAGAAACTATAACTAGTGGCTACCACTGTTTTGGTTAACTATGCGATGAATGGGTTGGCTACTTTGTGGTCTCAAGATGCTTGAATGCAAACAGGGACTGCTTAGCTACCTTACCTGTTTATGGGCCAAAAACTATTTTTGTACATTTATGTTCAAGCAAGCTGGAAAGTCGTTGTCTGTATATTATGCTATTGTAAAGCACATGTGATCACTTTACGCTCTTTTGCTTTCAATGTGTATCATTTCATGTAATCAAGGGAAGAATACAAACATTTGTTCAATAATTTACAACTCTCCTTATTTCTAGCCTCATTTTCGTAAAAAAACAACATTGAGACAGGCATCGAATATGTTTAAACACACGAGCATTAAAAAAAATGTGTTCTTTGGTTCTATAATTGTATAAATATTACTCGTGACAGCGATGGTATAATAAAGAATGCT
Organism: Xanthoceras sorbifolium; assembly: GCA_003430845.1. Lineage (NCBI taxonomy): Eukaryota > Viridiplantae > Streptophyta > Magnoliopsida > Sapindales > Sapindaceae > Xanthoceras > Xanthoceras sorbifolium. The sequence goes on from CM010618.1 coordinate 7,134,978, forward strand.
TTACAAATGCAATATCGGTAAAAAAATAACTCCTCACCTGAGGACTAGTGTACTAGTTTTAAAACTACAAGCACTCCCAGAAGGCTGTTTTGTGGTTTAGCAATTTAAGAATGAATGCCACCCACTATTGTTTCTGCACAAGACGCTCTACGTCGCCCAATTCAACCTCACCTCCTCCTTGCCATTCTCTATCATCGTTTTGGAACATCATTTCAATTTGCTCCAATGATTTCCCTTTTGTTTCTGGAATACAGGTATGGACAAAAGCAATGGAAAGAGCTGCAATCAGTGAAAAGACGAAGAAGGTTCCCCCCACTGTGATTGCATGAGACACAGAGAGGAAAGACATAGCAACTACACCACTACTAACCCTACTTCCCACTGCACCTAGAGCGGAAGCTTGACCTCGTAGCCTTAGCGGGAAGATTTCAGATGACAAAACCCAACAAACCGGACCAATTCCTACAGAGAAGAAAGCTACATTGCCACAAACTGATAGGATTGCCAATCCAATCCCAAGATTTCCACTACCCATAAATGTTAGACTAACGCTCAGACAAAGTAAGCAAACAGTCATCCCAATCGTGCTTATGTAAAGCAAAGGTTTTCTACCTACCCTGTCAATTAGAAATATCGCTATCAAGATGAACACAGTTTTAGTAAATCCAACAGCAACAGTTGCTGCAAGAAGCTCTCTGTTACCCTTGATCCCAGCGTCTTTAAAAATGGTGGGGCTGTAGTACACAGTTGCATCAATACCTGTAATCTGTTGGAAGCATTGGATTCCACAACCTGCAATCAACATTCGTTTAACTGGAGGAGAAGGACTTAAGATTTCACGCCACACAGCTTTTCCTTCATAATTCTCAGCATTAGCAAGGTCAGCAGTTACTTGTATTTCTGCCAATCTTTCCTCTACTTCTCTTTCACTCCCATTTGTCTTTGTTAGCACTGATCTTGCTTCATCAATCCTGCCTTGCACCACCAACCACCTCGGAGATTCAGGTATCACGAACAATGCAAACCCAATTAATACTGACGGGAGGATTCCCACACCCAGCATGATTCTCCAGTTTATATGCACTGGAAGTCCGGAAAAAGCATAATTCGAGATATATCCAAGTAGAATTCCAAAATTCACAAAGATCTCAGGAAAGGAGGTGAGTGATCCTCTAGCAACGGAGGGTGATATCTCTGCTATGTATATAGGTGTAATCATGACCCCAAAGCCTATCCCCACACCGGCCAAGAGTCTACCGATCATTAGTATTGCAAAAGAAGGGGCAAGTGCCATTATAGCTGCACCTGACTGAAATACAATGGCGGCAAGGCCAATTGTCCATTTTCGACCAAGGGCATCTGACGTCTTCCCCCCAGCTAAACTACCCAAAAGCGAAATAATGCTCAAAATTCCAACAAGAATCTCTACTTGTACCTCACTTATATTCAGATCCTCCTGAATGAATATAATCGCTCCGCTCATCACACCCACATCTGCAGAGCGGTTGTGGCACATTGTAAATTAAGAATTCTGAGGACATACAAACAAGCTAGCTAAAAAGACAGCAATCAAAATGGTGCAAAATAAAAATGTTTTGAATTAATTACCATGATAGGATACAATAGTTAACTGTCTACTAGAGCATTATTATTTTGATTATTCACCGTTACAGTTGATCATGCTTTGCAATTTCCTAGTGTGCATGTATATAAATAATAGGAGCAAGCATTGCATGATGATTTTTTGATTTTGTTGATGAAGTTTGTTAACTCAATTATTTTCCAATCTTTCCCAACTGGAATGTCTTTGTTCAAAAGGTTATATCTCCCTAATAGTCCTAAATCTTGTCCCCTTATCCATCTGTAATTTGAACCATACCTGTGGCAGATCCAACAACCAGCCCAACCAGACCGGCGCATGATGTTTTAACGAAAAAACATGTAGACCATCTAGGCATCTACCCTTGTCAAGTCTAGTGCTGTTTCAGCAGAATAACTTGTCTTCAATTTCAATTTTCAAACATCAAGTTGAGATTACAATCAAAACTTAATCTAACTAATTTTTTCTCAGTTGAGTATAAAAGAATCCTTTAAAAGTGTGTTTTACCACAAAAATGAAGATCCCATAATTAGTAATCTAGAACATTTCCAAAATCATCAACACACACATATTGCATCGCCTCCTCCAAGCTAAATTGAAAGAGATAAGACTAAAAAAGAAAAAAGAAACTGACCATAGCCCAGGAGCACAGAATTGAGAGAAGCAAAGATTGCACAAGCAAACACAAACTTGTTTGTTCTCTCTGCATTGTCAACAGAACCCTGTTCTTGACAGTTTGACAACGTGACATCTTCTTCATTTCCATCGGCATCCATCCTCCTGTACTTGTTGCCATTTTCCTGCAACCCCATCTCCACACACTCTCTCTCTCTGTTCTCACACGTTTTTATATAGATGTGATGTGGTTGTTGCAGAGGAGGAGCAGAGGAGAGAGAGGGGCAAAGTTTTTGTTTTCCTTTTTTGGTTTTTTCTGTTACTCTGATAAATTTTTGGAGGAACAAAGAAGTGTTTTTTAATCAGATCTGGAGGAGGAGGAGGAGGAACAACAAATGGAGACCGGAGAGTGGAGGGTCCTCCAATGTTTTCTCCTTTTGTAGGCCCACGACAACCGATGTGGTCCCTTTTTTACTTTTCTTTTCGTATATTTTACTGTAATACCAAGGCACAACAAAAATCATATGCCAGTTGCGGTCCATTGAAGGAAATAAACTTTCGCCGACAGTGACTTATTAGACGCGCATTTGGTGTTGGACGACTATTATGACTAACCGGACGGCACCGTAAATTAGGCAATTGACTGGATGGACTATATATATATATATATATATGTATACTGAAAATAAATAGAAAAAAAAAAACTCAAACAAATTTGGAAACTCTGACTAATATTTAATTAATATTAGCAGCAAAATCCATTCTTTTCTATCGGCTTTTTAATGACGTGGATAGCATACCAATTTTGTTGATATGGCCCATCAGGCCCGGTTATGACAAATATTGGGCTTTAAATCCAGCTAGGCCCATCAAACTTTCATTGGCCCAAATTGATTTCTCGGCCTTTTTAAGGCGATGGGCTCCATTATACTAATGGTCTATCGTTGCTATACCGACACATATAGTCACTCCTAAACCGCTCTGGCTTCGCACGTGTCAGTTAATGTACACACGCGGGGGACAAATCGACTATAAAAGGGGTCCTCATTTTCATTTACTGAAATCTCACTCTCCATCGAAAGCGTTCCCGTTCGGCCTTTTTATCATCCACAAAAATATGACCGCAGACACTGTCCCGCTGCAAAACGGCGTCGTTTTGCCCAACGGAGATCTGAGCGCTGCGAACCCTAAACCCAGCGCCACCACCGCCAAGAAGTCCAAAGAGAGCGAGCGGCGTCGGCGCAGACGTAAGCAGAAGAAGAACAAGGCCTCTCAGCAGGCACCGGAAGCCGACGCCGGAAACGAAACCGACGACGACGAAGCAAAGGAGAGCACCGATTCTCAAACACAGGTATCGTTCGAGTTTTAGGGTTTTGAATTTTATATATGCTTTGCCTCAATTTTGTTAGTGCGTTTTTCATGTATAATTTTAGGTTCTTATTGAGTCGATTTTTTTAGTTAAATTAGGGTTTTGTGAGATAAAAACAAGGTGTTTGAGTTGCGAGCTAGAGCTTCTACTCTTTTACGGAGACGGATAGAGAAATTTAGAGCTTACTAATTTGTGGTTATATTGTATTTTTCGATTAGAAGGAAATAAACAGAGAAGACGAACCTACTCTGTTCCTGTTTGCTAATGAACAGGAAGCATTGAAATGGTCTGTGGAAGAACTTAACTGGAAATTGCGTGTTTGTTTATGTTTCACTTTGTTGTGACAATTATGAGGGCAAAAAAACTGTTTATGGCAATTATGAGGGCAAAAAACTGTTTATGGAGATCAAAAGGAATGGATTTCAAGCGATTTATATGCAAGAATGGTGACGCAATGATTCTGGTTCTGTTTAGTATTCTAGTAGAAGGGATTTGGAATTTTGAAATTCAAGATTTCTTATGTTTAGTGATTAAGACGGTTTTGGTCTAGGAAATGTAAATCTAAATTGGTTTGATTCGGAGTTTCCGCTATGTAGGCAGTATCCCATTACAGCTGCTTAAATGTATTTGTGTGTAATTTTTGGGTTCTTTTCTTCTTTTGTTACCCATCTGCGTCAATATAACCAATGGCATATTTCATATACATTTTTTTAGTTCCTTATCTTCTAATTTTGAGCTTATTGTAACTTATGCATTTCTTCTTAAAAATTACTTGTTAGGTTGTTGAGCAAGTTACAATTGAGTATGTACCAGAAAAGGCAGAGTTGGAGGATGGAGTTGATGACGAATTTAGAAAGATCTTTGAGAAATTTACTTTCCGTGACGCTGCAGGTTCTGAGGTAAACATGAGAACTTTAGTTGACTGCTAGGCATTATATATTCTTCTTGTGTTTCTTGGTTAGAAAGTTATCTGAAGCTTTCTGATTGTATTTATCCAGGAGAACGATAAAATAGATGAGTCTGCCCAAAATGCTGATTCTAAGAAGAAGGCTGACTCAGATTCGGAAGAGGAAGAACTGGATGATCAACAAAAAGAGAAAGGAATTTCTAATAAGAAGAAAAAGGTTTCTTTTTTCCTTTAGTGATATGTTATTGTTGTTATTACAATCATTATTATTATGAGCAGCATTGTTGTTGCTACCGTTGACATGAGACTTAGAGAAAAAAATGTTTTAACTTTTTTCAGCTTCAACGACGGATGAAGATTGCTGAACTGAAACAGATATGCTCGAGGCCAGATGTTGTTGAGGTAATGATATTTGCTTAGGTTCTTCTAATTTGATTTTAATTTGCTGTATGTTGTGAACATTGTTGAGCCTGTTGTAAATATATTCGGTATTTTTATATGCTTAATTGAGTCACAAGTTTAGATATATTAAGAGTTTTATACGATTTCAATCTGATTACCTGATCATTAGCAATTTTTTTTAATATATACTTCAAGCAGAAGTGTACACAAGTTAATAGTTCTATGTGATGTCAATCTGATTTCAGAATCATTAGCAAATTTCTTTCTATATATACTTTTACTCTTATTATCCTCTTATAGCTTTTGATAATATATCTTCTTGTTTTCATGGTTATTAATTTATCCATTTATTTGAATTAGGTGTGGGATGCGACTGCTGCAGACCCTAAGTTGCTGGTGTTTTTGAAAGCATATCGAAATACTGTTCCTGTGCCAAGGCATTGGTGTCAGAAGAGGAAATTTTTGCAGGTCAGTGGTTCCTGCTAAAAATTGACTATTTTTGGGTTAAAATATGTGTGCATGATTGATGGGAATAGTCAACATGAGGGATTTAGGGGAGAGGGTGAGGAAGATCATGTCGATAAGGTTTCCCTTATATGTATATATGTGGTTCTTGCAGGGTAGCGGCTGTGACAACCTTGGAGCCTGGACTTGTATGTGTTTTGCAAAAAGGACCCTTGAATGATTTCTCTTTTAATATGTCTTCTAGTGTGGGTTGGGATATAGATACTTGATGCTTTAATTGGGAGTAAAATGGCATACCTTGGCATGCTAGATATAGGGGATTTGTTCAATGTTGAGGTGCTAATTAATCTGCTTTGTAATTTCAGATGCCTTTCCATTGTGCCTAATGCTCCGGCTAGATTCGTCTAAGATTTTTATATATTTGAAATGACCTGAGTTGGTTGCAGTTTCTTTTGTGTGAAATTATTTGTATCTCATCGGATTTTGGATTTTTTTTTTCAGGGGAAGCGTGGAATTGAGAAGCAACCATTTCAACTTCCTGATTTTATTGCTGCAACAGGAATTGAGAAAATTAGACAGGTAAATTTTTAATTTTGTTAATTTATCAGGATACCTTCTTTGGGTTTCTTTCCAATCCTTTTGCCAATGTCCATCTTGTGAAAGCCAATTGTAATTTGTGTTCATTTTCTTGGTTTCAGGCTTACATTGAAAAAGAGGACAGTAAGAAGTTGAAACAAAAGCAACGTGAGCGTATGCAGCCAAAGATGGGGAAAATGGATATAGACTATCAGGTTTCTTATATTTCTTAATTGATCTGTTTTAGAATTTTGCAGTTTTATTTGCTTCCTTTTTTTATGTCAAGTAATGTGCCTAGCATGCTTGCTCTTCATGGGCATATGTGATATACAATGTATTGTCCTTTTTTAAACTGGATTACGGTTTGTCTTTCAGGTTCTCCATGATGCATTTTTCAAATATCAGACGAAGCCGAAGCTGACAACTCATGGTGACCTGTACCATGAAGGGAAAGAATTTGAGGTACACTTTATGATACTGGGCGTAAATGTACATCTATGTAGTTTTTTCAAATATGCACACTTATTTTGTGCTGAATGCTAGATTAAACGAAATAAATTTTGTTTGGTTTGTTCTGCAGTTTAAATTAATAAATCATTACTTGAATATGGCCAATGTAATATTGTTACTATTGCCATATTGTTATATTATGATAAAAAAACATTAGTTTTTGATATATTTTAAATGGGTCATGTTAACATAGCACAAGTTAAGGACCCAAAAATGAAATAAACAACTTATATTAGTTCTTTCAATACATCAATGAACAACTTCCTTTGTCTTTATACTTTTTTATTCACTTTCTCAATGCTTAACATGTGCCTTTTGGGCACATGTTAACATTTTCCTTTTTAAATATATCTGTAATTTTTAGCAGATCCTAGTACTGAACATATTCAATAGCATGGTTTCCTTCTGTTCTTGGTGTATCATTGAATGATCTGGACACTTCTTTTAGGTTATAAGTTTGGCTCATGTTGCTGGAAAATAATGCAATTTTGTGGGACACATGGTGGTATTTAGTATAATGTGATTTCATTTAATTTACTTTAGTTCTTCTGTTTGGCTTGCAGGTAAAGCTAAGAGAGATGAAGCCAGGCACATTATCACATGAATTGAAAGAAGCTCTTGGCATGCCAGATGGTGCTCCTCCCCCGTGGCTTATAAATATGCAGGCGAGTTTAGTCAATATTCCATATTTGTTAAATATTTGATTTGTTTTTCTAACTATGGAATTTATCTCTTCAGAGATACGGTCCACCACCATCGTATCCTCATCTCAAAATCCCTGGGCTGAATGCTCCTATTCCACTTGGGGCTAGCTTTGGTTATCATCCTGGTGGCTGGGGCAAGCCTCCTGTTGATGAAGTAAGTGTTTTAAGTCATTTGTGTTTTCATATTCTATTTGCTTTTATTGAAATTATTAATACATGGATGCTTTGTTGTCTTTATTGTCGGCGTTTGACCATTTTCTTATCATTGTAAATAGTACGGACGCCCTTTGTATGGAGATGTCTTTGGTGTTCAGCAGCAAGAACAGCCCAATTATGAGGTATTTTCTTGTACTAGTTTATGCTTTACACTTGGCTAAATGTGATATATCTGAGTGGAATTACATATAAGATGTTTTCTGCTGCAACTGTTTTGGTGGCTACACTGTTGTGTCTCCCTGTCTTAACACTGTTCTCCTTGCTGATTGTCAAAGAACACATTGGTAGGGGAGGCTGGAACCTCACCCATTCACCCTATACTTTGGTAGAGACACCACTGGCTGAAGGTTGATGGGAAAGACATGAAAAATATTTTAGAGTTTCAATTTAATTTTTGAAATTTTTTGTGCATAAAGAAACCACTTCATCTGTAATGTTGACTCTAAATACATGCTATCTTACTTATGTATTTACTAATCTATCCAGGAGGAGCCAGTTGATAAGACTAAGCACTGGGGTGATTTGGAGGAAGAGGAAGAAGAAGAGGAAGAAGAGGAAGAGGAAGAACCAATTGAGGAAGAAGAGTTAGAGGATGGCACTCAATCTGTTGATACGCTTTCTAGGTATCTATTCTTCACTATCTGTAGTCATTTCTTGTTACTTTTCAATTAAACACTTCTGCTGGTTTTAGGTTTGATCATGTATGGGTGTCTTGGCTTCATCAAGCCCTATTATTATTTTATTGATATTATCTTGTTTGTTTGTTTGGACATAACATCTCGTATCAAATAATATCTTATTTTTTCTACTACGAGTAACTTGCTTTTCTGATCTAGCACTCCTACTGGTGTTGAGACACCTGATGTTATTGACCTTCGAAAGCAGCAGAGAAAGGAACCTGAGAGACCTCTATATCAAGTGAGTACTACTGTTTGAACTCTCTCTTACATCAACATTATACTTCACTAATCATGCTGATAATTTATCTTTTTCCATTTCTTCTCTTTCTTCTTCTGTAGGTACTCGAAGAAAAAGAAGAGAGGATTACACCAGGGACTTTACTTGGAACAACACACACGTATGCTATTTATCTGATTCAGGAAATCTCAATTTTATAATTTTATTTTGTTCAGTTCTCTAATGATGATCTAAAACTTCTGTTTTTCCCTGCAGGTATGTGGTTAATACTGGTACACAAGACAAGACGGGGGCCAAAAGGGTAAGGATGATGTGTGTTTGTATTTTTTTTCTCTCAATATAATCTGTCCTCGTAACATGTATAATTAAAACATGAAATCCAACATAATATATTAATATGTAACATTGCTTCTGGATTGCCCTTGTTTCCAATTCTCATGGAAGTCATATGCTAGGAGAAAGGTCCTATTTATTCTGAAATGATATTAGAGGGATTTACAGTCACTGTGGAAATTGTCTTTTCCCTTTACTATTAGGGCGCTTCTTAGAAGGGAAAGAAATAGCAAAATCTCATAATTTCCAATTAATTTATTTGAGATCAGTAACATTTGGAAGCAGGGAATCATTATTTTACACTTTATCCAATCTCACTTTTGAATGAGCTACCTTGATGGAAGTTTTAGGGTATTCAAGTAGAGGAAGAAATATTATTAGCAAATTAGTAATTTGCGTTCTAAAGCTTTCCTCCTATGCTATTTGTTTTGTAAAGCCAACCACTATTTGGTTTTTATTTCTCTAGTTTAATTAGAAATATACGGATTAATTTAATTTTATCTTGTATATTTACTCGGAATCTCTGCTATAGATTTCATCATTGATTGATCGATGATTTTTGTTTAATGTTTTTTTGGCAGGTTGATCTGCTTAGAGGTCAGAAATCAGATAGAGTGGATGTCACACTTCAGCCAGAAGAGTTGGAACTTATGGATAATGTTCTGCCTGCAAAGTAAGTTAAACTCATGAATGTGAAATTTTACTATTGTCGTATAGCGTTCTCTGGAATAGAATGAGTTCCTAATTTTGACAAATTCCACAGATATGAGGAAGCGAGGGAGGAGGAGAAGCAGCGTAGTCAGCGTGAAGATTTCAGTGACATGGTTGCAGAGGTATGCCTTGAAATTTGTATTGTTTCATTTTGTGTTATGTTAAAAGTAGATTAGATTCTAGCTGCAGCAACTCACCTGTCAGATCTGTGCTGACGTTCTACTTATTAAATGACAATGCCCAAATTCATGTTTTAGCTTTGCCATATTCTTGGTCAGCCCTCCATCATTGATGCTTTTCTGGCTATGAATGCAATCTATTCCCTTCTTTGTTTGGACAAGAGAACTGGAACAAGGGGAAAGGGATATTTTTTCTGGTTCTTTGTGCTCGTTTTTATTTTGATAAATTTTACCATAATGAGTTTGTATTGGTGCAGAACGAGAAGAAAAGGAAGCGGAAGATGCATGAGAAAGAAGGAAAGTCAAAGAAAAAGGATTTCAAATTTTAGGCGAGTGGATGATGCTGTGTTATGCCTAGGCGTTTATTATTCCCGAGTAATAGCAGCAGCATTGATATGAGAAATCTGCAGCACAAGAAGTTTTGTTTAGTTTGGAGCTGCTGCTGGATTTGTTGTTTAAAGAGAATAATTGCTAATATTCTGGTGGAGACAAATTATGTATCAAATGTTGTCATGATTTACTCACTAGTTAACATAGTTTTGATGTATGATTTTAAATATATATATACACGTTAGCCCTTATCTTTTTATTGCTTGTTCAGAATATTTTCGTTGGTTCTTGGTGAATGTCATCAGTCATTTTAGGGTTGATGTATTCAATTTAGATTTTGGATAATTTTTAATAATTTTTTTTTAAACGAATGACTTTTATGGAGTTTATAGATTTCTAATGATTTTTATAAATTTTACAAGATTTATGAATGGTTTTTATAGATTTTTATTTAAATGACTTTGATAGATTTTTAATAATTTTATTAAAAATAATTTTATAGATTTTTATATATTTTTATTAAATTTTAAAATTATAAATAAGCTAGCAGTTAATAGCTTATTTAATTTTATCTGTCAATTTAATTTTTATTTAGTGATAATTATTGATAGGTATTGTTAGAAATTTAATTATATAAATATGATATAAAATAAAAGGTCAAATAGATAAGTAAAATATCAAATTCTTTTTATGCTTTTATTACTCATATATTTAATGTCTTCAATAAAAAAAATTATCATTCTCCATTATTAATAATAAAATAACTTTTGAATATGAAAAGACGGAAAGAAATAAATAAATATATTATATCAATCCTATTTAAATTTTATATGTATCATAATATAATTAAATTATTTAAGTTGTTTATAGGGCGAACAATTATATATAATGTTTGACCTAATTTTTCATCCGTTTATTACTAATACATTAGATTTTTTTAAAACTTATTCTTTAATCTTTAAAATATCAAAATTAAATTTCATTTTTGCGGCTTTGTTAAGTAATAACAAAATACTAGTCTTTGAATAACAAAAAGATATAGTATATAATCAGAAATAATCATTCTATACTTTTTTTTCTTTTTACTTTAAACACTTTTTTTTTCTATATTGTCAAAAATATTCGTTAATTTTTAAATTATTTTTCGTCCGCATAATAGGTTGCAGGGTGATTACAATTTTTTTTAAATTATTCTTTTCGAATAATATGCTTAATAGCAAGTGATAATAAAAGTTGTCAATAATTATTTATTAGAAAGTCTTCAAAAGCCTTTGATGGAAGAGAAATTTTGAGCATTTTTGTAAAGAATTGTCTACAAAAGTCTAGTGTTTTTAAAAGTTTATAAAAGTCAATCATTTCCCTAGTTTTTCTCTGGAAGACTAAGATGGAAGTAGTCTGGCGGGGTTTTCTTTAAACCTTAGGTTTCACCTCGATTGGGTGTAGTCTGGTTTTTTTCTACGACACCATGGATGCGAAGGAGGTGGCTAGGCCGTGTGCTTCGTTATCCTTAGTTGATGAGGAGAATGCGGTAACGTGGTTGGGAGATGATTTATGGAATGTGGTTGATAAGAAGTTGGGATTACGGCTGGTTGGTAAGGTTTGGACGAATAAGCATGTGAATAGGGAAGCGTTCAGAGCAACTATTCCGAAAATATGGCGGACCATGCAAGAAGTACAGGTCGAAGTGATACAGGAAAACATCTTCGTGTTCCACTTTAAAAAAAGGGATGATCGCCAACGTGTTTTGACAGGGGGACCATGGGGCTTCGATAGAGGTTTGTTAGTGTTAGAAGAACCTGTAGGCTCAGGAGACGTAAGCAGAATGGTGTTCAGGTTAGTAGAATTCTGGGTGCAACTATACAACATTCCCTTTGTCTGCATGAACAAAGAAGTGGGATCTTTCTTGGGTAGCTTAATCGGGGAGTTGTGTGAGATAAATGGTGGAGCAACTGGAGATTGCATGGGAAAATATCTACGTGTCCGAGTGAAAATAGACATAACACAACCCTTGAAGCCGTGCTTGAAGGTTGATTTAAGGTCAGGTGAGGAGGTGGTTATTCTTCTCCGGTATGAAAGACTCCTGGAGTTGTAACGCCCATAATTTTTCATAATTATGAAAAGTATTATTATTAATTATTATTAAGCATGCAACAGTCAAGTATGTGATTTAACTTGGTGGAAAGTATATATTTCGTATATGGTGTATAAATGAATCGTGATTTTTAACCGATTTAACTCCCATTAGAGATATTATTTTCATGGTGCATTTGGATCATAATGGGTCCAATTGAATATTGGTGAAGTCAATTTGGTGATTGGATAAGTGTGGAATATTTTTGGAATATTATTGAGATGAAATGTGATTGGTGGGTTAGTTTGATGTAATATATGTTATATGTATCAGGAGCCCGAAATAGAAATAGAAATATGATATGAAAATATTTGAGATTGATATGATTTTTATTTTGGTATGAATTGAATTGAGCCCCATATTTGAACATTTATTTGTTATATATATTTCTGATTAATTGATTAAAATGTCATTATAGTATATTTGTAAAAATTCAGTTTTGTGTACACCCACTAAGCAATATTCTTAGCGCGTTGATTTTTGTCGCGCGTAGGTAAAGAAGATTCCAGAGTTGAAAAAGAAGTGAAGAGTTGAATCTGCAGGAGCGGGAATCAGAGTTACATCATTCCTGAGCTTTTGGGTAGTCTTTTTATGTTTCATTTATATGTTTTTGATTAGCATGCACATACAGAAGAATTTTGTAAATATTTGTAAAAGTTGTGTTGTTTTTACATATTTTCTATAAATGTTTATGTTTTACGGAATTATGGATTATATCACTTTTGAATTGATTTTGATTAAATAGTTTGTATGAAATGATTGGAAAGTCGCACTGAATTTGGAAGGGTACGCAAAAGTGATATGATAAATTTGAAGTGTTGATTTTATGATTTTACTGAAAACAGGTTTTGGAAAATCAGAAAAATAGAGGAAATTCTGACGAAATTTTTAGAAATTTTATTGGGTTATTATTAAAGTTTACATTTTAATTTTAAAATTATGGTTTTATAAAAGTGAAGTAGAGATTGCAGTATATGGTAGCGCTTCCTGATTCGGTCTGAGCGGATTGGGTCATGGGGTGTTACAGTTTTTGGTATCAGAGCAATGGTTTAGGCGTTCTTAGACCTGAAAAATATATTTTGTATATACATGCATTGTATAAAAAAAAAATAAAAAAAATATTGGAGGATGTGACTCTAACCTGCAGAACGTCTCTTCTGTTTTGTATAGGATAAAGAAAGAAATGGAACCTTCTGGAAGTGGCAATAGAGGTAGACCCGGTAGTCCTGTTAGTGTAGTTGGAGGAGCATCGGGTGAATCAGTGAGTCCGAGGATTGCTGGACCAGAGATTCAGGGTCAACCAGTGAATATGCAACAGATGGCGGAATTCTTTCAGAATGTGGCGAGAGCAGCGCCACGGAGATCAGCAATAGAGAGATTGGCCAAATATAGACCTACAGATTTCCATGGAAGGAGAGATGAGGATGCATCCGCTGCAGAGTACTGGTTTGAGCGGACTGAGAGAATATTACAACAGTTACATTGCACGGCAGAGGAGAGCCTTGAGTGTGCAGTTTCATTGTTACAGGAGGACGCTTACCAGTGGTGGACCTACATTGCTCAGATAGTACGACCTCGGGAAAGAACTTGAGAATTTTTCCAGAGAGAGTTTAAGAGAAAATATGTTAGGCGTATATGTATTGATAACATGAAAAAAGAGTTTGTTAACTTGAAGGAGAGGCAGATGACCGTCACAGAGTATGAATGTGAATTTATCAGGTTGAGTAAGTATGCCAGTGAGATGGTGACTACATAGGAGAATAGATGTAGGAGATTTGAAGATGGACTGAATGATTATATTCGTCTCCAGGTCGAAACATTCGAAATGGTGGATTTTACCAGATTAGTATCAGCAGCCTTTAATGTTGAGAGGATTAGAAAAGATGAATAGACCAGAAATAACTGGAACCAGCAGAGAAGAGGTCCGGGACAGTCTAGTTCGTCCCAGCCACCCAATAAGAGATTTAAGGGACCTCAGATTAGTGGGCAGAGGCAACCACAGAGACCTTTATTCATAGCCAGACCAGGACAGTCAACTAAATCAGTGGCTAGTGCTCTTGGAAGTACCGTTAGAGGACCAGCCTTAGCACTTTGTGAGCATTGTGGAAGGAGACATCCGGGAGAGTGTTGGAAATTGATTGGAGCCTGTTTTAGATGTGGGTCCCGTGATCATTTTTAGAGGGATTGTCCGAAGAATCAGACTGCTTCTGCTATGCCATCAGAAAGATCAGCTCCCACTGTTTCCAGAGGGAGAAGACCCAGTCAGATAGGGACAGAGGCTAGTAGGCAAGTAGGGGCAGTAGAGTCTACAGGGAGACAGGATAGTCGGGCCTTAGCTCGATCCTATGCTATTAGGGCTCAGGAGGATAAAGATGCACCAGATGTGATTACTGGTATGGTTTCTATTTTTGATACTACTGCAATTGCATTGATAGACCCTGGATCCACACATTCGTACATATGTGATGCCATGCTGAGAAATAGAAACTTGAAAACTGAATCTACTAAGTATGATGTAGTGGTGAGTAATCCTTTAGGTCATAGTGTGATCGTGAATAGGGTTTACAGGGATTGTCTTATTAGAATTCAGGGGTACGAATTTTCAGGTGATTTGATGGAATTGCCATTCCATGACTTCGATGTAATTTTGGGTATGGATTGGTTATCCAGACATCAGGTTATGATTGATTGTAGTTTGAAGCGAGTAATACTTAGACTAGCAGAGGGTACAGAGGTATCGATGGTAGGCGAAGGGAGGAATTATCTTTCCAATGTTATTTCGGCCACTATTGCTAGAAAATTGATCGGAAAAAGGTGTGAAGCTTATTTAGTACATATGGTTGATTCACAGAGGGTTGATTCTAGTTTTCAGAATATACCCACCGTATGTGATTTTCCGGATGTGTTTCCGGAGGAACTTCCTGGTTTACCACCGGAGAGAGAAGTTGAATTCGTGATTGACGTGGTAACAGGTACTGCACCAGTATCAATAGCTCCTTACAGAATGGCACCAGCAGAGTTGAAAGAACTGAAGATACAGTTACAAGAATTGCTGGATAGAGGATTCATCAGACCCAATGTATCGCCGTGGGGAGCTCCAGTGCTATTTGTGAAAAAGAAGGACGGGTCACTGAGATTGTGCATCGATTATAGGCAGCTGAATAAACTTACTGTTAAGAATAAATATCCGTTGCCTAGAATCGATGACTTATTTGATCAGCTGAAAGGAGCTACCGTTTTCTCGAAGATTGATCTCAGATCAGGGTATCATCAACTGAGGGTAAAAGATTCTGATATACCGAAAACAGCATTCAAAACACGGTATGGGCACTATGTGTAACACCCCCTGACCCGACCCGACTGGATCGACCTAGGGAGCGCTACCGGGTTTTCAAAACTTTCTCAATTCATTTCATAAACTTTCAAACCTTTGGAAAACCACATAGTTTATAATTTAAAAGCATTTTCGAGTGAACCCATCAAATCATATTTTTAAAAATTTCGGCAGAGTTCCCTCTGTTTTTCTGATTTCCCAAAACTTGTTTCAAATAAAATTCAATTTACACAAAATCCACAACACTTCTAATGTCATTTTCAATCAAATGCGCACTCTGCCGTTTAGTGCGACTTTCTAACAGTTTTTAAAATACAATAACTCAGAATTCAATATTTACAAACAATCTACAAATGTAAAACAGAAATCATAAGATTATTTACAAAACATATATATAGAAACTCTTCGAAATTTACAGACTTCTGTATATGCATGCTTACAGAATATATATACAAAAATATATTACTACCCAAATCACTGTAGTAACTCTGAACTCTCCTCTGCAGCTGGTGCCTCTTCAGTCTTCTCCGGCCTCGGTATCGTTCTTACCTACGCGTTAGAAACAAAACTAACGCGCTAAGCATATAGCTTAGTGGGTGTACACTAAACTCAAGTATTAAAATCAGAAATAACCTTTCATAATAGAACGAAATATGACAATACAATCAAATATAAACATGTTCAGTGCAAATCATTTACAATGCAAATCAGTTACAGAAATAAAACTGTTGAAATCATTTCAAGGGAACACTCATTACCATATAGAATTCATGTAAAACCAAAGCATAAACGTATGCAATCAATTTCGAAATTCACTTATAAACATATTATTTAATTCACTTCAATTCTGGCCCTCTAGAATACCCAACATAAACCAGGACTGGAATATGGGTCGTTCGACCACAGTGACTGTCTGTCGAACATAGCTCCCACCCTAGGACGAATCCTAAGAGTGGTACGTATCTCCCTACCCTAGGACCGAGGGTTCGGACCCTAGAGAGGTACATATCTCCCTATCCCAGGAACGAATCCTTAGGAAGGTACGTGTCTCCCTACCCTAGGACGAATCCGTGAGGAGGTACGTGTCTCCCTACCCCTGGACGAATCCATGAGGAGGTACATAATAAATCATCAATAGCAATGTCAATATCGGTGTAGTACTGCTCACTGAACCCAGCTGGTATACCAACCTCCTATATCCATTTCTATGTCTAAGTATCATAGGGCCGTTTCGATAAAATAATTTCAAATATTCACTATAATTTACAATCAATGGTCATAAACAAACATAGGTTTTCATGGAAAATAAACAATATTCATACGATAGTCATAAACAAGTAATTTCAACGAAATGGTAATAATCGAAATACGATCAACAATAAAATCATTCCAAGAAAATAATATAAACACATAAAAATGAAAGTCTTCAAAGAAATCGCAGATTCAAACTAAAAATGCTTAATACTTTTTGTAAAGATTTCGAAAACGGGTGTACACCAACCTGGATACCGTTTCCTTTCGATAAATCGCGTTTTTAGGTTACTTTTTTCCTCTCTTTTCTCATTCTCTTTTCCCTTTCCTTCCTTTTCTCTTCTCCTTCTTCTTCTTTCTCTTCTTCTTTCTCTCTTCTTTCTTCTTCTTTCTTCTTTTCTCGGTCTCTCCTTCTCTCTTTTCCTTTGTTCTGTTTCGTTGGCTTCTGTGAGAAGCCAAATTTTTTTTTTTATATTATTTCGGTCGTCGCGACCATCATCGCGACCTGTGGTCGCGCCACCAGGTCGCGTTGCTCTCTGGAGCAACTCCACCGCCTTCATCGCGAGCACACCTCGCGGTGCTATGGTCGCGCTGGTGGTCGCCATGTCACTGCCAGGATTTCACTTTTTTGTCGCGAGCCAGTCAGCGCAATCTGTGGTCGCGTTGCTCACTGCCCAAAAATGCCATTCTTCGTCGCGAGCAGCTCATCGCGACCTGTGGTCGCGATGACCAGGTCGCGATACTCACTGGCTCAGTTTTTCACTCCTTTCTTCACGCATCATTTTTGGACCGTTCCATCTGGTCCACCTGAATACTTTTAATTACGTTTTGTACCCCTCATATCATAAATTTTTATATCCATATATGCAAAATTAATAATTCGAAATCCGGGATATTACACTATGAATTTATAGTGATGCCATTTGAGCTGACAAATGCACTTGCAGCCTTTATGGATCTAATGAACCGGATATTCTGACCGTACCTGGATCAGTTTGTGGTTGTGTTCATTGATGATATCTTGGTATACTCACAGACGACAGAGGACCATGACAGACATCTTAGAGTGGTATTGCAGATTCTGAGGGAGAAACAACTATATGGTAAACTGAGTAAATGTGAGTTCTGGTTGGCTGAGATTGCATTTCTGAGCCATATTGTGTCAGCAGAGGGCATCAAGGCAGATCCCAAAAAGATTAAAGCAATTATAGAATGGAAGCCTCCAAAGAATGTAATAGAGATTAGAAGTTTCTTAGGCTTGGCAGGTTATTATCGACAGTTTGTGAAGGGATTCTCATCCATAGCAAGTCCGTTGACCAAGCTACTGCACAAAAATGTCAAATTCGAATGGAATGACAGGTGCTAGGCAGCATTTGACAGACTGAAGACAATGCTAGTAGAGGCTCCAATCCTGATTCAGCCGGTTTCAGGTAAAGACTTTGTGATATACAGTGATGCCTCACACAATGGCTTGGGTTGTGTATTGATGCAGGAAGGAAATGTGGTTGCGTATGCTTACAGACAGCTAAAAACTCATGAACAGAACTATCCTATTCATGATCTGGAACTTGCAGCAATTGTATTTGCCTTGAAGATATGGAGGCATTATCTGTATGGTGAAAATGTTACATATATACAGATTACAAGAGTTTGAAGTACTGCCTACTCAAAGAGAGCTCAATCTGAGACAGAGACGATTGATGGAATTGATTAAATACTATGACTCTGTTATTGACTACCATCCAGCGAAAGCTAATATGGTAGCAGATGCTCTGAGTAGAAAAATATTATTTGCCCTAAAAGCTATGAATGTCCAGTTACAGTTGAATACAGACAATGCCTTGGTAGCTGAGTTGAGATGCAAACCAAATTTAATTCAGCAGATAACAGAAAAACAGAATCAGGATGAAAGATTTCAAATGATATGTAGACAGATTCCAGAGGGGAAGCATCTGGATTTTACAGTCAGAAGTGATGGTATTGTGTGTTTCAGAGACAGGATATGTGTTGCAAATGATGAAGAATTGAAAAAGATGATCCTGACCGAGGCACACAGTAGTCCGTATTCAGTACACCTACGTAGTAGTAAGATGTACAGAGATATGAAGACTCAATACTGATGGTCTGGTATGAAGAAAGATGTGGTAGACTTTGTGAATAGATGTATGACATGCCAGCAGGTGAAAGCAGAAAACCAGGTTCCATCAGGTTTGCTACAGCCAATATCCATATCTGAATAGAAGTGGGACCGCATCACTATGGATTTTGTCACAGGGTTACCTCTCACCCGGAGTAAACATGATGCAATTTGGGTGATAGTGGACCGATTGACTAAATCAGCCCACTTCCTACCTGTCAGAACAGACTATTCATTGGATAGATTGGCCGAGTTGTACATTAAAGAAATAGTCATATTGCATGGAGTGCCTGTATCGATAATATCAGACAGAGACCCGAAGTTTACATCCAGATTCTGGAAGAAATTTCAGGAAGCTTTGGGTACTCGATTAAGCTTCAGTACAGCTTTTCATCCACAGACTGATGGACAGTCAGAGAGAGTTATTCAAGTGCTCGAAGATATGCTCAGAAGTTGTGTGATTGATTTTGAAGGAAGCTGGATCGATCACCTTCCACTAATTGAATTTGCTTATAATAACAGTCACCAGACGAGTATAGGGATGGCACCTTATGAAGCACTGTACGGAAGAAAATGTAGGACACGTGTGTGTTGGACAGAGTTGGGTGATGACAGATTAGTAGGCCCAGACTTGATCAGACAAACTGAGGAGAAGGTGAAGATTATCAAGGAAAGACTGAAAACTGCATCAGATCGTCAGAAATCATATGCAGATTTGAAAAGAAAAGACATCGAATATGAGGTTGGAGACAAAGTATTCCTGAAAGTATCTCCATGGAAGAAAGTATTGAGATTCATAAAGAAAGGAAAGATAAGTCCTAGATTTATTTGTCCATACGAGATTATTGAACGTGTGGGACCGGTAGCCTATAGACTGGCTTTACCATTGGAATTGGAAAAGATACATAATGTATTTCATATATCTATGCTGAGAAAATACAGATCAAATCTTTCTCACAGAGTCCAGACTTAAGCCATTGAGATACAGCCTGATCTAACATATACAGAGGAACCAGTGCAAGTGGTAGACAGAGAAATAAAAGAACTCCGGAATAAGAAAGTACCGCTAGTGAAGATACTCTGGAGGAACCATAATGTGGAAGAAGTTACATGGAAGAGCAAAGAAATAATGAGACAACAATATCCACAATTGTTTGAATAAGGTAAATTTCGAGGACGAAATTTCTTAAGAGGGGAAGAATTGTAACGCCCCTAATTTTTCATAATTATGAAAAGTATTATTATTAATTATTATTAAGCATGCAACAGTCAAGTATGTGATTTAACTTGGTGGAAAGTATATATTTGGTATATGGTATATAAATGAACAGTGATTTTTAACCGATTTAACTCCCATTAGAGATATTATTTTCATGGTGCATTTGGATCATAATGGGTCCAACTGAATATTGGTGAAGTTAATTTGGTGATTGGATAAGTGTAGAATATTTTTGAAATATTATTGAGATGGAATGTGATTGGTGGGTTAGTTTGATAATTCAAGGATGATTGGTAAATCACATGTAATTAATTGTGAAGTTGTTGTCATTTTAGGATTTTAAGAAGTTCAAGGGAGAAAATTACAATTGTTGAGATATATATATATATCCTCCTCCTCCTCCTTCTTTTTCTTCTTCTTCTTTTCATATGTTTGACTATCTTCATTCTCCTCCTCCTTCTTCTTCTCATATATCATATGTTTTATGGTTTGAACAAGTAAAATTACACTTGTCAAGCTTATATATATATATATATATATATATATATATATATATATATATATATATATATATATATATATATACTCCTCCCCCTCCTCCTTCTTCTCCTTCTTCTTCTCATATGTTTGACTATCATATGTTTTATGGTTTGAACAAGTAGAATTACACTTGTCAAGCTTATGTATATGTATATATATGTATATGTATATGTATATAAGCTTGACAAGTGTAATTCCACTTGTTCAAACCATAAAATATATGATAGTCAAACATAGGAGGAGGAGGAAGAGAATGAGGATGAGGCTCCTTCTTCTTCTTCTTCTTCTCATATGTTTTATGGAAGAGGAGGGGGAGGAGGAGGAGGAGGAAGCTCCTTCTTCTTCTTCTTCTTCTTCTCATATGTTTGACTATCATATGTTTTATGGTTTGAACAAGTGGAATTACACTTGTCAAGCTTATATATATATAAGCTTGACAAGTGTAATTCCACTTGTTCAAACCATAAAACATATGATTATATGGCTCCTTCTTCTTCTTCTTCTTATATATATATATATATATATATATATATATATATATATATATATATATAGAAGAAGAAGAAGAAAAAGAATAAGAAGAATGAGGAGGAGAAGAAGTAGAAAAAGAAGGAGAAGGAGAAGAAGGAGAAGAAGAAGGAGGAGAAGAAGAAAGATAAGAAGAAGAAGGAGAAGGAGAATGAGAAGGAGGAGAAGAAGAAAAAGAAGGAGAAGAAGAAGGAGAAGGAGAAGGAGAAGGAGAAAAAGAAAGAGAAAGAGAAGGAGGAGAAGAAGGAGTAGAAGGAGAAGAAGAAGGAGAAGGAGAAAAAGAGAAGGAGAAGAAGAAAAAGAAGGATGAGGAGAAGGAGAAGAAGAAAAAGAAGGAAGAGAAGAAGGAAAAGAGAAGAAGAAAGAGAAGGAGAAGAAGAAGAAGAAGAAGAAGAAGAAGAAGAAGAAGAAAAAGGAAAAGAAAAGTATTGGGGAATTATCCAGGTAAGAAGAGGAAGAAGAAGAAGAAGAAGAAGAAGAAGAAAAGAAAAAGAAGTGTTGGGGAATTATCCAGGTTCGGTGTACACTAGTTTTTAAATTTTAATTTTCTAGAATATTTCGTATTGATTGAATTTTATTAATGTTGAGTTATTTGAATTATATTGATTATAGTTTATAGTTTGAAATTGATTTTGGAATGATTTGAATTACGTATTCTTAAAGAAGAAGAAGAAGAGGAAAAGGAAAAGAAAAGTGTTGGGGAATTATCCAGGTTCGGTGTACACTAGTTTTCAAAATTTTAATTTTCCAGAATATTTCGGATTGATTGAATTTTATTAATGTTGAGTTATTTGAATTATATTGATTATAGTTTATAGTTTGAAATTGATTTTGGAATGATTTGAATTACGTATTCTTAAAATATAGTTTATATCTGAAATGTTGATTGTGAATAATATTATGAGTTGATTTTAATACGTTTTGATTTTAATATGGTTATGAGAAATATAGTTGAAGGTGATTTTGATTATATAATGTTTGTGAAATGTATCGAAAAATGATTTTGGAGCATTTTGATTTAATATTGGTTTGTGAAATATATTCGAATATAATTTTGAATTGATTTGATGTGAATATTGGTTTCAGAAATATATTTGATTATATTTTTGGATTGATTTGATGTGATTATTGATTTGAGAAGTATATTCGTATATGATTTTGCATATTTCTTTTATATATGATTATTAATGAAATTTGGATTTCAAAAATATATTTATGGATTTGAAACATTTGAAAGTTAAATTTGAATATAAGAAAGTAATTTGTGAAATTGTATTTCGGAATTGAAATTACGAAATCGAAATTGAATGATTTGCAAATTGAATTTGTTGATTCTGAAAGAAATGAAATGTGTTGATATTGACTTTGAGGCATGATATTGTAAAATGACTATGATATATATGAACATAGATACGGATATAGGAGGTTGACATGTCAATTGGGTTATATAGTAGTACTGCACCGAAATATTATGATGTACCACCCTATGGATAGTACAGGCTCCGAGTGCCGGTCCTAGGGTAGGGAGTTGATATGATACATTTTCGACGAGTAGGCACCGAGTGTCCGATGTCGGGATTAGATGCATGTGATACCATTCGACGGGTAGGCACCGAGTGTTCGATGTCGAAATGGGTCAGCGGGGAGGCACCGAGTGTCTGATGTCGAACAACTCGTAATTCAGTCCTGTAATATATGTTATGTATATCAGGAGCCCGAAATATAAATTGAAATATGATATGAAAATATTTGAGATTGATATGATTTTTATTTTGATATGAATTGAATTGAGCCTCATATTTGAACATTTATTATAGTATTTGTAAAAATTCAATTTTTTGTACACCCACTAAGCAATATGCTTAGCGCGTTGATTTTTGTCGCGCGTAGGTAAAGAAGATTCTAGAGTTGAAAAAGAAGTGAAGAGTTGAATCTGCAGGAGCAGGAATCAGAGTCACATCATTCCTGAGCTTTTGGGTAGTCTTTTTATGTTCCATTTATATGTTTTTGATTAGCATGCACATACAGAAGAATTTTGTAAATATTTGTAAAAGTTGTGTTGTTTTTACATATTTTCTATAAATGTTTATATTTTACGGAATTATGGATTATATCACTTTTGAATTGATTTTGATTAAATAGTTTGTATGAAATGTTTGGAAAGTCGCACTGAATTTGGAAGGGTGCGCAAAAGTGATATGATAAATTTGAAGTGTTGATTTTATGATTTTACTGAAAACAGGTTTTGGAAAGTAAGAAAAACAGAGGAAACTCTAGCGAAATTTTTAGAAATTTTATTGGGTCATTATTAAAGTTTACGTTTTAATTTTAAAAGTATGATTTTATAAAAGTGAAGTAGAGATTTCAGTATATGGTAGCGCTTTCTGATTCAGTCTGAGTGGATTGGGTCAGGGGATGTTACAGGAGTACTGTTTTTATTATGAGAAACTTGGACATATGTTCTGGGAATGCACCGCTCATAGCAGTAGGAAAGGAGAGGCCGAACAATCTTTCGGGCCGTGGCTCCATGCCTCAAGTCTTACGAAGGCATGACCGGCCAGAATGGATCGAACTAGCCAAGAAACGGATGGGGCCAAGAAGCAAATAGAGACAGAAGGATCAGCAAGGGAAGAACAAACGGAGAACAGAACTGGGCGGCCATTGTTAACAGGTAGAGCAGATTCGTATGGAAGGAATAGGTCCGACAAAGGGAAGAACAAGATTGAAGGAGAGATTATAGGAATTCCAAAAGATACTGATAGTCCAATTATGGAAATGGCACTAAGTGGGAATAATATTATTTCCATAGTCGAAACAGATACGGATTCGGGTCCTCACCTTCCTTTAATAGACAATGAGTTGAAAAATCATGGTAGCAGGGGAAAAAGAATCTGGTAGGATCAGCATTAATGACATTATCGAATCTGAATCTCTGCTGCCTAATCAGGAAACCAAAATTGAGGGGAGTCTGGAGCTGACAAAAAAAGGTGGCAAGTCTAGTGGGCTCAATATGGCTAAGACTATGGGCCAAGGCAACAATACGGCTGACACGAATCCAGGCATAACACAGGCCCAACACAAACCAGTTGAGACCCATGAAGGTGTATTAGTGTTTGGAGGGAAATAGGCAACAATAAAAAAGTTGACATGGAAGAGGAGAGCTAGAGAATCCAATGAAACTCACAGCATGGAGGTGGAGGATTCGACGGGGAGGAAATGAATTGGCAAACATGGCAGATTGGACGATGAGATAGGATTGAAAAAACAAAAAGCGATATCGGTCAGCTTGGTTATCCAGGCCTGCCGTCAACAATGAAAATCTTATCCTGGAATGTCCAGGGATTGGGGAATCCCCGGACGTTTCACACGTTGCAATTTCATTTGCAACAACATAGCCCCGATGTGGTGTTTTTAATGGAAGCTTTGTTAACTCATGATCGATTGGAGACTACGAGGGTGCGACTTGGGTTCGACAGTAAACTAGTAGTGGATAGAGAAGGAAGGAGTGGAGGTATTTGTCTATTTTGGCAAGATACAATGGATATTCAGCTCTTAACTAACTCGAAGTATCA
The DNA here is from genome assembly GCA_003430845.1 of Xanthoceras sorbifolium. Taxonomy (NCBI): domain Eukaryota; kingdom Viridiplantae; phylum Streptophyta; class Magnoliopsida; order Sapindales; family Sapindaceae; genus Xanthoceras; species Xanthoceras sorbifolium. The sequence goes on from CM010618.1 coordinate 7,159,525, forward strand.
TATTGATGTGGGCATTCGTTTGCAAGGTCAAGGAGACTGGCGCTTTATTGGTTTCTATGGTCACCCTGAAGCTCCAAAATGGATTCAGTCCTAGGATCTCCTCCAACGACTTCATTCCCATTTAAGGTTACCTTGGGTGTGCAGGGGGGATTTCAACGAAATCATGGCTGCAGGAGAAAAGGATGGAGGTGCGGAGAGAGCTGGATATCTAATGCACAATTTTTGCAATGCGATAGATGACTGTAACTTCTGGGATTTAGGATTGTCGGGTCCTAGCTTCACTTGGTGCAACGGAAGGGAGGAGAATTTGATTTAAGAACGTCTTGATATATTCTTTTGCAATATGGAGTGGCATCAACTGGTTTTCGGCCTCAACGGTTAGCCATCTAGACTTATGTAGCTCATACTATAGACCTTTAATTCTCCAAATTCGGAACCAGGGTATGACTGGGGACTCGAACCAGATTAGTAGAGGTCGCTGGTTTCATTTTGAAAGATGTTGGCTAGACCATGCAGACTGCTTTAGTATAATTCAATAGAACTGGAGGTGTCTTTAGACAATGGAACCGTGAGAATCTTCAAAAACTTCAAAGAGATATCAACCAGACTAGAGAGAGGATAGCTTTGATTAATGAGGAGCTAAAACCTGGTAGCTGGCAGTGGCTTCGGCGGTTAGAGAACCATCTGAATGTTTTGCTCATCAAGGAAGAACAATTATGGCTGCAAAGGGTGACACGCTCACAACGTATGGGATAAATCCCAAGTGCAGGATGTGATGAAATAATAATTTCCATAAGTACGAGGTCGTATCCACAAGGAAGTGGTGGTAACTACTACTAAACTAAGGATGTAAAATAAAGACAGAAATTTAAATCAATGATTTTGAGAATGATTTTTTGTGAAATTAAACTTAACTAAAGCTATGATCTATTGAAAAATGTATCCAAAGGTGAGAAAGCGTTAGACGATCAAATGGAACCACTCATGAGACTTGTTAGTGTAATAAACTAATTGAAGTACGATATATTCAAGATTGAAATATTTCCTAACATTGGCTCATCAAATTATAGGTCATGTATTGATGTTTTGAATTCAATCAACTTCATCTATTGGTCATAGAGTGAAACAATCAAATACACAATGTAGTGATAATTCTTAGGTCAATTAGAGCACTTTCATGCCTTAATCAATCTATCTTTTATTGCTAAACTTTTCTAAACTCAATTACATCCTATTGATTTCTCATAAAGATTATTATTTCCTTATTAATAATAAGCCAAAATTCATGCAAACACTTTTGTAATGCAAACAATAAGAATTATGTATTAATATAATAAAATTGTCTAGCAACAAGTCTTGAAATATATATAAAAGAATGTTTAGTCAATTACACCATTAAATCTCAATCCTGGTCCATTGACCTCATAAATAGGGAATTAGTTCAACATACTCATCAATAAAACAACAAGAAGAGATAAAAAAGATTGATAAAACCCATTATGAAGTCTGAATAAGAAAAACTCCGGCTTTGGTCCGGCCGAAACTCATCTTCTCCGGAACTTTGTGTCCTTCAATGAGTGCTTCTGTGCTTGAAAACACCAAAGAACAAGCAAGAATGGATGAAAACGGAGTTCTAGAACCATTGAAAGTGATTTTCGTGGCTGCTGAAACGACCCCTTTTTCATTTAGAAACTTTCCTATTTATAGCCACTGAACTAGGTCAGGAAATTCGCCGTCGCGACTAAGTTTCGCGACCAGGGGTCGCGATGGCTTGGTCGCCATACTCACTGGATCAGTTTCCTTATCATCGCTGCGACTAGTGCACCGCGACCAGAGGTCGCGATGGCTTGGTTGCGGTACACACTGTTTGATTTTCATCTCTTCACCACGACTAGCGTAGTGCGACTAAAGGTTGCGAGAGCTGCTCGCTATACTCTCTGGCCTAGAAATCCATGATTTTGGCTCGAAACTTCCATTCTTCGCGTAATTCCTGAGAAACGCATAAAGCCTGCGCAAACTCAACAAACACATCAAAATCGCCAAATTCACTTGAAAACAAGTATGAAAGACACAGTAAAAGAGGTCAAAAAGAATAATAAATATGAAGCGATCAGAGGGCGAGGCTGGCGTGGCTTCAACATGGAGACAAAAACACCCAGTTTTTCCACCATAAGGCCAATCAACGCAGGGCAAAAAATGGGATCATGTGGCTGCTGGACGAGTCAAGCAAATGGTACACCAAGGAAAAAGATGTTGAAGGTATTGTGTGCAATTATTTCCAAAATATTTTTCAGTCTAACAGCCCATCTTTGCAGACCATGGAGGCTGTGTTCCAAGCTACAATCCAAAGGTGACTCAAGCCATGAATGATATTCTGAATCAGCAGTTTTGTGAGGAAGAAATTAAAATAGCAGTGAACTAAATGCACCCTACCAAAGCTTCAGGATTAGATGGGATGCTGACATTATTCTATCAAAAATTTTGGATCTTAATTGGGAAGGATATAACCTCAGCTTGCTTAGAATGTCTCAATGGGCAGAGATCAACTCAACAGATATTGTGTTGATCCCAAAAGTGAATGAGGCGGTTAGAGTTAAGGACTTCCGACCCATTAACCTTTGTAACGTGTTCTACAAAATTATTACAAAGGCCCTTGCTAATCGCTTGCGGTTAGTGTTGGGTGATGTTATCTCGAAAAATCAAAGCACCTTCCTGTCCGGAATATTAATTACGGATAATGCGATTATCGGTTATGAATGTCTGCATATGCTCAAGGGCAAAGCTCAAAAGAACAATGGATTTATGGGGCTTAAGCTGGACATGTCTAAGGCTTATGATCGGGTCGAGTAGCCGTTTATTCAGGGGATGATGTGGAGGCTTGGGTTTTCGAGCTCTTGGATAGATAAAATTATGCGATGTGTGTCATATTCCTTTCTCATCAGTGGTAAGGTGAAGGGCTCTCTTAAATCGTCAAAGGGACTTTGGCAGGGTAATCCTTTGTCTCCATACCTGTTTCTCATCAGTAAAGAGGGATTGTCAGGCCTTTTGTGTTATTAAAAGTTGAAGGGCAAAATTCAAGGCATTCATTGCGGAAAAGTAGGACCGCGAGTATTGCACCTGTTCTTTGCTGATGATAGCCTCCTATTCCTTAGAGCAAATGTGGATGAGTATAGGAAAGTCTGCCATATTCTGAGTGTCTATGAGGCAGCTTCAGGCCAATGTATCAATCTTGAGAAATCTACTGTATACTTCAATGACATGATGCTACCCTCCAGTAAGGAGGAGCTACGAAATATCCTAGGAGTCCAATTAGTTGACAGCCATGGTCACTATCTTGGCCTCCCTTGTACAATTGGTCGATTGAAAAAAAGATCTTTTTAATTCTGTTAGAGGCAAAGTGTAGGGGAAACTGAGAAATTGGAAATGTAAACTTTTTTCTACAGCAGGTAAAAAGGTCATTTTGAAGGCAGTTATTCAAGCGATCCCGGCTTATGCCATGAACCTCTTCAAGCTCCCTATGTCGCTTATTAGAGATATCCATAGATTGAAGGCTCGGTTTTGGTGAGGTAGCTCTGTTTCGAAGAAAAAGATTCATTGATGCTCGTGGGATAATCTGTGTAAAAACAAGCTCAATGAAGGCCTTGGGTTCAAAAATTTAACGAATTTTAATCGAGCCTTACTTGCAAAGCAGGGATGAAGATTGTTAGAGAAACCTGATTCTCTGGTGGCATCAGTGTTAAAAAATATTTACTATCATAATTCTTCGGTTTTGCAGGCTAAGCACAAGGCCAGTTCCTCCTTCGTTTGGCGTAGCATCCTTGGGGTAAATCCCTTCTTGATCAAAGAGTCCGTTAGAGAGTTGGCAATGGAGTTTCTTTAAGCATTTATAGGGACAAATGGATTCCTAGACCGAGATCATTTATGTCTTCTTCTCCGCAGGTGTTACCTAGTGATGCCCTTGTTGCCTCTTTCAAACAAGTGATAGGTGCCTGGAATATGGAGTTGATAAAAGCCTCCTTCCATGAGCAAGAGGTTACTGGCTTGCTATGCAGCATGATGATGTAGCCAACTGCTCCTCATCCTCTTCATCTGGGTTGAAGTGGTGGAAGCAGTTATGGAAGCTCCAAATCCCCCCAAAAATAAAGTTCTTCTTGTGGAAAGTGAGCTTTGATTGGCTTCCACTGTCGGCAGTGCTTTGCAGCTAGAAAGGTTCTCGTCCCTAACATTTGTTTTCTGTGCAAATCTGGTGTTGAGACCCCGGTGCATGTGCTATGGGGCTGCTGCAATTTGAAGGCTATCAGAAGGTCTTTCCCATAATTAGCTGGTCTCGTGGTGCATAATAAAGGCTTCTTCTTGGATCTCATCAAAGTTTGCCAATCGGTTTTGCTGGTGCCTGAGCTAGAAAATGTGTGTGGTGTGGTGGAGAACATGGTTTCATAGGAACAAAGCCTTCCACTCGACGGTACTATTAGCTGTAGAGGATATTGTGCCGTGGTCAAAATCATTCCTTGATGATTTTCGATCAGCATATGTGGTAGCTAATTCTTCCAAGCCTTTGTGCTTGCTGCGATGGGAGGCGCCGTCTTCGGGATGGTTTAAAATAAATTTGGATGCCACCGTAAACACTTTAAACAATAAGGTTGGTCTTGGTATGGAGGTTTGAGATTACACAGGTTCGGTGGTTGCTGCGTTAGCTACAAATCATAACTCGTTGGTTTCAATGGAGTGTGCAGAAGGTTTGGCTATTATAAAGGGTCTTAAGCTCGTTATCGAGTTGGAAGTGCGCCCTTGCGGGTTTGAATCTGATGCTGCCAATGTGCTTGGGCTCATTATTTAAGAAATCTTGCATCTGGCTCAATCCTTATCTTATAGTAGCTTTGGTTTCCGGGCACGAGCTTGTAATAGGGTAGCTCATAGCCTATCTAAGTTCGGAGTTAGTGTTAGTTTTCCAAAATTATGGTTTGCGGTTGTCCCTCCGTGTGTGGAGGACTTGGTAAATGCTAATATATCTAGTTGTTCTTGAGTTTTATTTATGCTACTTACTTTTAAAAAAAAAAAGTTTATGAAAGTCATTGACATTTTGAAAACCCCATGACTTTCATAGACTCTTAAAAAGTTTAGATTGAATACCTCATGACTTTTATAGACTTTTTTAAAGTCGTTAAAATTTTAGATTGAATACCCCATGACTTTTGTAGACTCGTTAAAAGTTTAGATTGAATACCCCATAACTTTTATATAGTTTTATAAAACTTATAAAAGTTTATATTGAATACTCTATAACTTTTATAGACTCTTCAAAAATCTTTATTGAATATACTCAAACTTTTTAAATCCATAAAAGTTTTTAAAGTGTTTGAAAATCTAAATTGAATACACCCCCCTTAATTTATAATCCAATCCCATTCAATTCAATTTGTGCATGTTATGTGTAAAATTACACCAAGCTCAAAAAACTGAAAACTCCAAGGAACTCAACACGTATGAAACGCCAAGGATTTACTGCAGAACCAAATGGGCCCCCAAAGACCAATAATCCGCGAAGGAGCAACGAAAGACTCGAAGTATGGAGTCTTGCAGAGAAAATGGTCCACCAGGAAGATAGCCCGCAACTCACAGACCACAAAGCCCGTAGATCGCAAGACGACACAACAAGAAGCCCCAATTTAAGGAAGAATCTCAAGAAAACAGGAATCACTCTCGATCAACTAATCAGACTCCCAATCAACCTCAAATTCCTCACAATCAGCTATCACATTTATATTAAACCATGACCATTAAGGGATATATTTTCTCCTTTAAAACATGTAATTAGATTCCATGTAAAATAGAATGACTTTCACCCTTTCACACTATAAAAGGGGTGAGATACCCTTGTTACAAAGGTTACCAATTTTTTTAGAAAACATAAGCATAAGCGAGCTCTGCAGAATCACACAGCGAGCTCGACTTAATACAAAGAACAGTGGATGTAGGCATTCCATTGAAGTCGAACCACTTTAAAAATCCTTCTCTTATTATATCTTTTTACTCAGATCCTCAAAATATCAAGTATTCACCGATTTACCACGTTGACCAGATTTGCACGTCAACAATTTGGTGCTAGAAGGAAGGCCCGCTAGAGGATTCAAACCTTCACCCCCAGTAAGAAACAGACCGCTTGTTCAGTTTTCTAACATTAATTTTACAGGCAAAAATTGCAGATTGCACCAATGGCGAAAGACGTAGGCACTCGCTCCAGGACACTACGAAGTAGAGACATGCCCTCCTGTCGAAAGACCTACGGAGGCTTCCCATCAATCTTCGATCCTGCCGGCTGTACAGATCGCACCGGCGGCACCCAACACAACTGTGGTGCCAATCGCACCAGTTACGACAAATGTAGCACCCTCTGCATCGACGACCCAATCGCCCATCACGAACCCACTGACGGATCAGCTCCCTCCACGAGTAGAGCCACACAGCCATGAGTAGACATGTACTTCCTATCCCCATGACCTCGCTAAAATAGGGGAAAGGAAGACGGAGCTGAAAAGGATGGTGGCGGATATAACCCGTGGATACCACCTCATGCTACAGACCCAGCCGTTCCACGAGCAGATCGTGGAAAGTACCTCCCCACCGCATGCCACGAAGAATGATATAAACAACCCTGTCCTTCAACCCCGTGGGCAGAACCTCCTATGGGACAACGCCCCACGAGGTTGGATCTCTTTCCACTCAGCCAACGCAGCTAGGCAGGCGAGGACAGAACGCGACAAGCTGTAAGCAGAACCTTCTCACTACGACCCTGTAGTGCACTTGAACGTAAACGGGGAAAGGTACGTAGAACTTAACAGGGATTAACGCGGTGCGCCGCACACAGTACCTCATTGCAGCACAGATAGCACTAGGCGCACAACCTAGCGTCACAACGTGACGAAAGAAGGCTGTCCAACGAGCAGGCACGAAGGTCGCTTAACCGACTGAACCACCCCCACAGGGAAAACAGCGCCACCTCCAACGCATCAATGAGGACCCCTTTAGATCTAGGGTACTAGGCTCTCCTGTGACGACTAGATATTCTGGAGCAGCAGCGATAAGGCGCTGAGCCCATTGACAGGTACGTAGAAAGAAGTCCTTTCAGTTGGGAGATCGACAATGAGCCCCTTCTCGAGCGTTTTAAGATGCCTGGTGACCCCTTCGACCACCTGGATACCCATAATGTACAGATGAGCCTGCTCACCACTAACAGCAAGGTCAATGGACCGATGCTTCTCGGCCACTTTGGGTGAAATCTCGAGAAAATAGCTGAGGGGGTTCCTCATCGGCAGCATAACAAGCTGAAATCAATGCCAGGAAGCTCTTTTTGAGCCAATATTAGGCATTGAAGAAACAGCTCGTTCCCTCCTATCACTTGGCGACGGTTTTCCAAAAGGAAAATGAGCCTTTGAAAGACTACATAGCCCATTTCCAAAAGGAGGTCGCTGCATAGAAAGCCCCTCAGACAATATCGTGCTCATTGCAATCACTACCAGCTTACGGAAAGACGGCAAACTCTATCAGAGTATATACAGCAAACTGATAAAAACTCTTAGGGACTTCTACAAGCTGTCCAACACACACATCCGCATGGAAGAAGCTTTCAGTCCCAAGAAACACCTTAAGAAGGATAGGAGTAAGAGCCTGCGGGACAAGAGCAAGTGGAAGAAAGGCGGCCGAAGGAGACAACCGCCACCGCAATAGGGATTCACGCAAGGATGAGATCGCGACGAACCAGATAGCCAATAAAGCTAAGAACAACAAGGATACTCGACGATGAGGCCACTACCGAACCTACGCACAGCGGTTCGACTCCTGAGACAATTTTTAATGCAGAAAAAAGTAGTGAAGAATTCGGGAGGCCGTAACCCCTGAAGACTCCAGCTCGAGCTAGGAACCCGAACAAATTTTTTCACTACCATATTGAAACGGGGCATTATATTGTCAGATGTTTCGAGCTTAAAGACGCAATTGAGGCCATAGTCTGATGTAGACGGTTCCAAAAGTACGTCATGTACCCCGAAGATCACTCGCTACAATAGCTACACGTCGGGACAACGAACACATAACCTACAACGATAACCATCCATACCATACATGGAGGCCCACACCCCGCAGGGACTCCAAACAGGTCCTTAACGCGTCATGTGAGAAATGCCTACCGACCCATGACGGAAAGACAGATATAACCTTCACAAGCGCTGATATGCGGGGTGCCCAGTGGCCCCACAACGACGCCATCATCATAAAGGCGGTTGTTGTGGATTAATTGTGCATCAGACCATGGTCGACAACGGCAGCTAGGATTCCCTTAGTTTCTTTCTCCTTAATATAAAACCCTGTTAATTTCTAGTTTTATAGTTTGCTTAGGTTGCAAGTTACAGTTTTACAATCGTTGATTTCATATTTTAGATAGTATTAGACTTAGTTAATTTCAGTACTCAGCTTCTAGTCGTCCTTGTAGGAACGATAATCTAAACTCACGTTCTATATTACTTGTGCCGACCTTGTATACTTGCAGGTACATAAAAAGATGTAACAGAAAGTTCTTGGGCTTCATGGTGAATCAAAGAGGAATAGAGGCGAACCCAGAGAAGATCAAAGCCCTACGCGAAATGCAGTCGCCAACAAAGCCAAAGCACGTCCAAAGTCTAAATGGACAGGTCGCAACACTTAGCAGGTTCATCTCGAAATCCATGGACAAATGCATCCCATTCTTCAACATCTTTAACGGGAATAAAAGGTTCGAATGGACAGAAGAATGCGAAAAAGCCTTCCAGGAGTTAAAAGACCACATGGGGCAAGCTCCACTGCTATCCAAACCCCAGGATGGTGAAAAACTCACCATCTACCTGGCAGTAACCGAACACGCTATAAGCGCGGTTTTAATTCGGGAAGAAAACAGAATTCAACTGTTAATCTATTACGTAAGTAAGCGATTAAAAGGCACAGAAGACAGATACTCCCCAATGGAAAAGCTCACGTACAGTCTAATAATGGCCTCGAGAAAACTACGCCTGTATTTCCAGGCCCACAGTATAGAGGTGCTTACCAGTTACCCTCTGAGGCAAATATTACAAAAGCCCGACACGTCGGGGAGGCTGTTAAAGTAAGCAATAGAGTTGACACAATACGACCTATAGTACCGGCCCCGCACAGCAATCAAAGGCCACGCCCTGGCAGATTTTGTGGCCGAGTTCACAAACCTAGAGGAAGAGACCTCTTAAGAAGAACCTCAGTAAGGGAGTTTTCAGCCCGCTTCAAATGAGGGGAAGAGGCCCAAAACCTCACCGTGAGAGTTGTACGTCGACGGATCCTCGTGTAAGGGAATAGCCGGGGCAGGGGGTACTACTAATAAGCCCAGAAGGACACAAAGTGCATTGTGCCTTGAGCTTTGGCTTCACCGCATCTAACAATGAAGTAGAATATGAAGCCCTTTTCGCAGGGCTGCGCCTAACTAGAGAATTGCAGGTACGAGCTATTAAAATATATAGCGAATTCCCAGCTGATTGTTAACCAGGTAAAACGAGAATTCCAAGCCCGCGGCACGAATATGGTAGCTTACTTTCAGCGTACCAACGAGCTTCTGGAAAATTTCTAATGGCACGAAATCTAGTAGATCAGAAGGGCTCAAAATGCACACCCAGACGCTCTAGCTCACCTAGCGACTATGAAGGATGCGAACCTGCTCAATGCGTTGCCGGTCGAGCATTTGCCTAAACCTAGCATAACAGCCGAAAATGCAGTCATGGTAATCAGAACCGCACCAACCTCATGGATGAACCCCATCATCAACTACATTTCTAATGGGATGCCGCCACCAGACAAAAATGAAGTTCGCCGGTTGTGAATACTGGCAGTAAGATACATCATATACGATGACATGTTATTTAAACAAGGTTTCTCCACACCTCTGCTGCGATGCATAGATGAAAAATACGCAATTCCAGTTCTTCACGACATCCATGCCGGAGTATGTGGTAACCATGCTGGCGGACTCTCCCTGGCAAACAAGGTTTTACGACAAGGCTTCTACTGGCCCACTATGAAGCAAGATGCGATCAACCTTGTAAAGAGATGCGACAAATGTCAGCGATTTGCCAACGTGCCCCGTGCTCCTCTTGCGTTACTATAGTCAATGGTCAACCCATGGTCGTTCACTATATGGGAAATGGACCAGATCGGCCCGCGGAAAATGCAAACTTGCAGTGGCAGCAATTGATTACTTCACGAAATGGGCGGAAGCAAAACCCCTTAGCGAAATCTCAACAACCAAAATCGAGATATTTGTACGGGAAAATATAGTCAGCAGATTCGGCATCCCCCATAAAATGGTCACAGACAATGGCACACAATTTGAAAGTCACAGATTCAAAGCATTCTGCGAAGAACTAGCTATTACAAAAAGCTTCTTAGCGGTCGACCATCCACAGGCGAACGGACAATTGGAAGCCGTTAACAAGATCATTAAGTACACCCTGAAGGCGAAGCTTGAGGCGTTGAAAAGACTGTAGGCTGAAGAACTACCGAATGTGTTGTGGTCATATAGAACCACCGCGAGAACCACCACAGGGGGAAACCCTATTCTCCATGGTGAACGGCACAAAAGCCATGATCCCGGCCGAATCCATCGCCAGCACCCACAGAAGGGCCACATTCAATGCTGGGCAAAACAAAGACTTACTTACCACCAACCTCGACCTCATCGAGTAGAACAGGGAAGCAGCTCGTATGAAAATAATTGTGTATCAACATTGGGTAGCATGATACTACAACAGAAGGGTCAGAATCCGACATTTCAAAAATGGGGATCTCGTGTTACGATTGCTCTTACCTGGAGCTCATAACCCACAAGAAGGGGCACTGGAACCAAACTTGAAAGAACCTTACATCATAAACGAAAGCCTAAACAACGGTGCATACCACCTCGCGACTGTTAACGGATTGCTCTTACCTGGAGCTCATAACCCACAAGAAGGGGCACGTGTCTGGAATGCAGAGCATATGAGAAAGTACTATCAATGACAACTGTATTTTTTCCAACTTATAAAAGATTACTCCCTCTTTCTTGCAAACTCTCGCGTTATATTAATGCTCGAATTTCAGGGGGAGGAGGAAATACGGCCGATTATGTGACCTCGTAATCCCCCTCAAAACCAACAAATGACATATACATACGTGCACAGCATGCCTCAATCAAACTGGGCATACACATTGACAAAACTTGCTAACATGGTCCTCTATGAGCGACCTAACTAGCAAGGTCAATAGACATGCTCGAGGTGACAAACCTAGAGCTGTAGACATTGGCAGTACCCGCTTACCTGAGGGCTGACAAGCTTTCAAACCAGCGGTGCCAATAAAGACACTCTAGGTGGAATCCCTTGCAGACGTGAGTGCTTGACATAACTCGCCTACTTGAGAAGCTCCCAGCTCTCAAACCAGCAATGTCAATGCTCACGTACCTGAGTACCTGATACAACTCGCCTACCTGAGAAGCTTATCAGCTCTCAAACCAGCGATGTCAGTGCTTGAATCTCCCTCACGAAAACTCCAGAAAGGAAGACACATGTGCTATCAGACGAGCCTCCCCTTTTCAATCCATTAACATATGGGAAAAGTAAGACATATTCTTGAATGCGAAAATAGTTCAAAAAAAAAAACATTCAAAATTATTACAAGTCCTTTAAACAAACGAAATGGAGAAAACAAGCAAAAACGAGACGGAGCATCAGGAATAGTCATCGGTCCTGGTCGCTTGAAGAACCCCTGAGGGATTGGGTCACCAACCTCTGCAGGAGGATTGACCACCCCATAGCCCACTTGGTCCACCTGCATGCCATCTTCCTCCATAGGAGGTCGGTCTGGGCACAGGTGTATGTCCTCTCTTTTTCCTCTTCCCAGCTCGCTAACACCTGGGCAAGCTTGCTAGTCTTCTTTGCAAGACCATCATCAAACTGTTTAACCCTCTCATCTAGCTCGCAGATCTGGGCTTGATAATTCGCAATCTGGATCCTATGATTAGTAGAAGATTTTTCCACAGCAGCCTGAAGAGACTTACATTTCTCCAACAGCAGCTCCTCATGCTTTACCCCAGCAGCGAGCTCTCGCCTGACGGTCTCTAGTTCTCCCATCACCTACCCAAGCTCCTCGTCGAGCTTCCTCATCTGCACTTCACTCTTCTCAGCCTCGAGCAGCCCGGTGTGAGCCAGACAGGAAGTCTAAAAAAAAAACAGAGAGAGAAGTAATATATATATATATATATGTATGATGACGACGTCATAAAATCCAAGAAGAAAGTGAAGTTGTCCCTGTTTGCTTCCTACAAGGCTATAACGCATCAAGGCGAGGTGGTTCTCCATCCCCGTATCCTTCTTCAAGCACTTCCTCAGGCCCTCTGTGAGGTAATCACCAAAAGCAATTGAGGCATGGTCCAGGAAGGCCCTAACGTTAAGACCAACCGACGGACCATCAGAAGCAACATCGAGCATGATAACCTCGCGCGAGCTCGCACGATCCTTCTCCACGGGTTGCTCCTCCAAAACGGCCTGGGAAATAGGGACCACCTCATGCTCTTTGCCTACAGGGGCAGCAACCGCCTCTATCCTCATATCAGTAGAGACGGAAATTACCCCCTTCTGTTTGTGAGCAGAAGCAGAAGTAAATGAAGAAAGGGGCAACAACGCCGAATAACCACTGGCCTGATGCCCGCACTTTAAGTTTCTTTGAACAAGCAAAGGACACGGGGCACTTCTTGGTGGACAACCTCCCCAACTTCCCATGAGGAGCCGTATTCCGCATGCTTGCGTTTTGCTCTGGCTGCTGCTTTTGGGGGCGTTTATGAACAGGCTCTTGCGTTAGCTCGTCCGACTCTGTTTCCTTTCCCTATGAGCTCGATGGGGATGTATCGGCTATCTTCTAAATATCTTGCTCCACGTCCAAATCACTAACCGAAGTAGGATCAAGCACCAATCCAAAACCTACCAAAAGATCATCAGTGATGGTCCCTAACTCGATGAGATCCTCTATGTTCGAAAAGGATTCTAGAAGGCTCTCGAGCAACGTTTTCTCTTCACTACTGAGCATTGGGATCCGACCTGTACCACCTGTACAACCAAAAGCGAATCATGGGTCATAAAAAGTCAAACCAACTAAAATACCAGAAGACTAGAAACTCACAGGGCGATGAAGCAAAGTGCTTATGATCTAAAGACTCAATCTCAGGGCCTGTTATATAAACGTAAGCCGCCTTGTATTGTCAATTAGGCATTTCTTCATCTGAAAACAGTGCCTAATTATATTGTCAATTGAGGAGCCTATCATTTTCCTTCAAAAAATAAGGTAAAAGGAAAGCAACCGGGTATACGCATTAGGGGTAAGTTGCATCGGCGCAAGCCCCAACGAATTTAAAACTGAGATAAGGAATTGAGACAAAGGAAATCTTAGCCCAGTAACCTTGGGGCGAACGGATTGGGCTGTCTGTCACCCTAGGAATCAACACTTTGTACCCCCTATGAAGGTGTAAGGTGTGGACCAGCTCCTTTAGGATCTCTCTAGTTATCCCAGAGGAAGGGAAGGACGAACTCCCAGTCTCAGCATCCAACCCTCCCAGAGCGGCCAAAAAAGAATCGTCCCTCTCCTCGATCTCAAGGAGAACGCCCTCGCTATCACCATGATCCCCAAAAGAAGACACTTCGGCGGACTCTCTCCGATCACCTCAACCTCCGTGCTAACGATCTGGCATAAACGGGCCACAGCAGCAGTATCACTCCGACGGCCTATCCTTTTGTTGGACACAAATCTCTTATAATCAATCAGTGCATCATCAAACGGGCAAAGTTTACGACCTCCCTTATTGGAAGGGCCACTAATACCAGCTTTGTAATGCCTTTGTTCTGACTAAACATCTACACCAAAAGGGGAAGGGATCAGTCAGAAGCGAGAGAATCTAAAAATCCTACGACAACCCAGAAACGCCACAAACCAGAAACGCCACAAAGCCACGACCGAACCCCCCAAACATTAAAAATAAAAGGGGGAAAGAAGAACTTACTGAGAAAGGCAAGACGCAGCACACAGAACAGAGCTAGTAACCGCGAAAAATTGACCTCCCAAACTGCCAGAAATGGAAACTCAAACCTACCAAAAAGTCAAAAACAAAATTAGCCCCCACTGCAAAAGAAACCTAGCAAGGCAACCTTTGGAGAATAGAGGTGAACATAAAAGAAAGAGACATGGAAGCCGCCCCGTATAACCAAAAAGGAATAACTGTTGGATCAAAAACGATAGTGACCACAGGAAGATCGATGGTCCAAATTCAACCTCGGGATATGGCGGGATACTGAAAAGAGTGACGATTTAACACCTATATTAAATGCACGGTACAGATGTGGCGCCTGACGTGACTCGTCCCACTCATCGAGAAGCAACTGCCTCTAGTGCTCGGGATGCTGCGACCCCAAAGGCGACTTGTGAGCTTCCCGAAGAAGCCAACAGGCAATAGCCCGCTAAAGACAACTCACATAAAGAAGACTTCTCAGCTTCCACCCCGAAGTTATCGAGCTCGAAGCTGGGGGGTTAATGTTATGTGTAAAATTACACCAGGCCCAAACAGGCCCAAGGAACTGAAAACTCCAAGGAAGACTCAACACGCATGAAGGGCCAAGGATTTACTACAGGACCAAATAGGCCCCCAAAGCCCAAAAATCCGCGAAGGAGCAACGAAAGACTCAAAGTACAGTGCCTCGCAGAGAGAATAGTCCACCAGAAAGATAGCCTGTAACTCACCGACCATGAAGCTCGTTGATCTCAAGACGACGTAACACAAAGCCCCAATTTAAGGAAGAATCCTAAGAAAATAGGAATCACTCTCGGTCAACTAATCATACTCCTTATCAGCCTCAAATTCCTCACAATCAGCTATCATATTTATATTAAACCACGACCATTAAGGGATAGATTTTCTCCCTTAAAATATGTAATTAGATTCCATGTAAAATATAATGACTTCCGCCCATTTACACTATAAAAGGGAAGAAATACCCCTGTTACGAAAGTTACCAATTTTTTAATAAAACATAAGCATAAGCGAGCTCGACTTAATACAAAGAACAGTGGATGTAGGCATTCCTTGAAGCCGAACTACTTTAAAAATTATTCTTTTATTATCTCTTTTTACTTAGATTCTCCAAATATCAAGTATTCACTGATTTACCACGTTGACTAAATTCGCTCATCAAGAATGCGTGAAAACATATCTTCAAGTATTGGTGGAGAGATCATATTCGACCTAGATTTGAAACGCATGTTCATGGGTTTGTCTCGATTTTTCTTTTTTTGGAGATTTGAGGGTCGAAAAGTTTCCATCGGCCAAAAAGAAAGTTTCCATTAATGTTTTTAACATTTTCTCTGCTTTTGTTGCAAATAAAAAAGAGGTTAGGTGTGAGGATGACGACTGTACACAAGAAATGATGACTCCAAAGCATGAAGCTAAAGCGAAGGAGGATGAGTTGGAGTTTGCTTTTGCCTTGTGCGGCGGATCATAGACACTTTTTGCATGGAAAAATAGAGTTGCCATGCCAAAAAGTGGTTTTCGTCATCATCAAAAAGCATCCATATTAATTTAGTACAACAACCACCACGACAGCTTCTTCGCTCTTAAGAAAAGAGCCTTGGAATTGGATTATCCATTCATGGAATGTCAAATGCTTTACTTGCAAACTCAAATGATTACAATACTAAACTCCCCCCCACTAATCATAGTTTTTTATAATTTTATTTTTTTATGCTTACTGCAATGATAGTTCTGCTAGTAAATGATAAAAACATAAAGTTTGTAGCAATTCACTGCTGCTACAAATCAAGAACAGTGAAAGAAATTGACAGTTCAGTTTTTTAATTTGATGGGGGCTTCTCCAGAACCTTGTACTATAATGAAACCATATTCAAAAATTAATGGATTTTGAGATGAGACAGTGAAGTTTGTTTTCCTCCTCAGCTTATCAGTATCACTTCACTTCACTTCACTTGATCTGACATATTTCTAATAATCAAACAGAAGAAGAAAAAAATGTCATGGTTAGATAAAAACTAGAGTAAAATATACATAGGCTTATAGGCAGTACCTAATTTTTTATGTAACATATAATACAGTTACATTTTAGTCTTAATCACTACTGTGTATTTGACTTTTCCATCATCAAGAAATTGAAATAAAAATGTAAACATCGAGGTTGGCATGTATGGGACCCTTTGTTTATAGTGCTTTCAAGGCCTACTTTTTACACTACAAAAAAAATTTATTCTTATTAGGAAAAATAACATACCTGTTTGACTACACCTCTATTTATATATTTATTTAATTATTATTATTATTCCTTACTTCATGGCTACTCTCTTGTTTACATCACCATATCCCACCAGCACTATCGCTTTGAATTACTGGTTCCTAAATTGATCTACATTTTTATTTTAACATATTTACAGTTTTTTATTAGTTATTAAAAAGAAATAAAAGATAATATGAAAATAATAAAGCTTGTTGGTTTGGTTTTGATTGAGGTAGCAGGAGCTGCAGCCATTTTGAATAGGATTCATTTAGTCATGAGTCAGATTTCAACTATTTGATGGTGGAAGTCCGTCTCGTTATTTATGATATTCTTTCTTTTTGTTCTAGAGTTAACTTTGTTTTTCGTTTGTTTCTTGGTGTGCGAATTTTGTTGTTCACATGCTGTCTAGGAATATTTTTTCTATTAGTGATGTTTCTATTTGGTGGGAGAATACTCTTTCTTGACTAGATCAGAGTTTTCTGTCTGATATCCAGACTTAATTTGTATCATGTTTCTCCCTAAAAAAAACCATTCAATTAATCAAAATATTAATAAGATCTTTAAAAACTCGACGAAAACGCATATGGATAGGGACTAAAATTTGTATTAAATAATTTAATAACTTGGTGGACACAAGTCTTGACCGACATTTAATTGAAGAAAGTGGATTAATTTAGACATAATTGTGGGCAACTTTGGACTAAAATTTGGTCATTTTTCTGCCGCCCATTTGGCCATTTATACACTTGTAGTTGTGAGATGGCTTAGGAGTTGGTTTTTATAAAGAAATTAATAGTCTCAAATATAATAGATAGATAGGACTATGTATCAATTGATTGTTGAGATTAATTAAGAGACTATATTATATTCTTATAGTTGATATGAGTTTATTAATTAAATATAAAATAAAAAGAAACACAATTTTTTAACACAACACATTTGTAAATTGGAACAATTAATATATATATATATATAACAAAGATTTTCTACCAAATTAATTTAATTATAAAAGTAATGTGGTCTTAAACAACGTTTTAAGATCTATTTAATATCATTATAATGATTGTAGACATTTCAATAGGGATAGCCCCGGTTCGGTTCGAACCTGGCGGTTCGAACCGAACCGGCGGTTTTTAACCGGAACCGAAGGTTCCGGTTAAAAACCGGTTCTGGAACCGAAAATCGGAACCGGGACTCAAGGTCCCGGTTCCGATTTTTTATTTTTTGGAACCGGAACCGCCGGTTCAAAACCGGCGGGGAACCAGGGAAATCGGTTTCGCCGGTTTCGGTTCGGTTCCGGTTCCATTTTTAAAAAAAAAATTGAAAAATTTTTTTTTTGTGACTTGAAAGTAAAAAAAAAAAAAAAGGAACCGCCGTTCCGGTTTCGGTTTCGGAACCGGCGGTTCCACTCCGGTTCCAAGAACCGGTTGACAAACCGAACCGGCGGAGAACCGCCGGTTCAAAACCGAAACCGGGACCGGGACCTCCCCGGTCCCAGTTCCGCTTGAAGAAAAAATGGAATCGGAACCGGCGGTTTCGGAACCGGAACCGACGGTTTCGGAACCGGAACCGACGGTTTCGGAACCGGAACCGACGGTTTCGGAACCGGAACCGACGGTTTCGGAACCGGAACCGACGGTTTCGGAACCGGAACCGACGGTTTCGGAACCGGAACCGTCGGTTCGGTTCCAATGGCCATCTCTACATTTCAATAAATAATTCTTTAATCAAGACAGTTCTAATAAAATTTTTATGATATTTATTTTATAACGATGTGAAATTTTTTATTTTTTTTTTAAGGGCATAACAATGTGAAATTTATTATATAACGTTCAATTTTAGAACGTTTAATTTTATAAAATTATAGAATTTTTTTTAGAACCTTATAAAAATAATATTAAACTTTTAAATTAACGTTTATTTTTTCATAAACATTGTAACTAGAGAACAACCGTTCACATATACACACTAATTAAAGTTTCAATTAATTAATGTAAGTGAACTGAATTTTCCACAAGTTGAAGTAGGTTTAGCACTAATTCAACTAAGAATCCATTGTTCCAACCTGGAAACACAATTGCACCGACGGTCTAATATGAAGGCTCCACCTCATCCCATCATGTACTGACACGTGGCATCTATCTTTATATTAATTACTGTATAAATATAAGATTTATTTAATTAAGGACGTTGATCCTAAACAAAAGATCCGGAGGCAAAGGTCATAGTCAAATTAATTAATTAGAGAGTGTTTTTTTTATTATTATTAATTACTTTTTTGAAAAAAACATTTGACAATTTTTATGAAAAAGAAAATGACATATCTATCAATTAATTTCTCTAAAAAAGCATGACCTAATCATCTAATTTTGTTTTATAGTAATTAAAAAATATTTTAAATTAAATTAACAGATAAAATTAATTTCTCAATATGGGTTTAAATTAATGGCAAGATTATAGACTAATTAATGGCAAAACTCATGTAATTAGTCGCTTTCAAATTCAGTAGTTGGAAGAGACATTCCATTTTGGCTTTTTCGAAAAGTGTTGAAAACACCCAAACAATCAACTTTACCTAACCAACCGACCAAATTATTTTTTGTTTTTATTTTTTATAAAGAATAATTTTTTTTTTTCCCATTCACATTTCCTCAACAACAATTAATGATCGAATCTCTCCTTTTGATTAATTACATTAATCACTTGTGATTAATTATGTGCACGTGCCTCTCATTGTCCAAATTCTTTCGACGACCAACCTGCACGAATCATTCTTTCAAATATTATTTCACATTCATCTTGCACATTCTAATATTAAATGCCCCCACGTTATAACTAAGTTTGGATTAATATTTTAATATTATTGTCACTTAAATTTTGCTATATGTATGTGATCCCACTCTTATTTTTATTGAAGGGTATTTTTCACTTTGACTATGAGTCTCAGTTTTACCCTTTCTTTAGTGTCAATTATTGATACTTGGACTCTGCCATATGTATACTGTGACCACCACTGCCTAGTTAGATGGTATTGTCCGCTTTGACTATAAACCTTATGATTTTATTCCTTAAAAGATTCTCTAGTAAGGGAGAGTTAGATGTCATATTCATAAGTCATATAATTCATCATTTTCTCATCTATATGAGATAATTTAGAATCTCGAATCAATAAATATTAAATATATATATTTATGTATAGATATATTTATTTTATAATATTATAAAATTAATTTTGTAATATATAAAACTGAACCTCTAATTTCAACGTCATGTAAATAGTTTCATAACGGTTATGATATATATATCTTCCATTGGATGTATTTTTGTCGTTATAGTTAAAGTTAAAATAGATAGAGAGGTGATATGGCTTGATATGATCAGTCTGCATTCCCAGATTTTTTTTTCTTTTTATATGCCTGTCAAATTTCCACCTTTCAATCTCAGCCATGCATCTAAACCATATGTTTTTTTACCTGCAGAGAATATTAATACTCATCATATATATGTTCTAAAAATGAAGTGATTGTTGAATAATTAGATTCCTACAAAATATTCAACGAGTCACTGTTATGTCTGTTTTAGAAATATTATATATATATTCTAAAAATATCAAAAATATTTAAAAATATTTATTAAGAATATTTTAATTATAATATCGATATTTACTTTTTAAGTTCTCTCTACCACTTACCATGAGTTCTTTGTAAAATTTTCTAATCCATACATCACGAAACTTACGTATATTAATCTTACAAATAGAATATAAAAATTCCTATATATATATATATATATATAATTTACCGCGAGTTTTGTGAAGGTCGGCATCCAACAAAATGCTTCAAACCCCACTGGAGTGTTTCTGTTGTGTGTGCTCATATAATGTGGAACAGATGCGACTGAGTAGTGATATGATTTAGATTTTATGTGATATGCAGGTACCAAGAGAATAATGAATGGATGCTTCTCGTGGATGTCCAATTCCATGTTAGACAAAATTAAAGAAATCATGTCTTTTCATGCATGGCCAGTGTCACATGACTCATGACTGCTATAATTTAACACCACTAGTCAATTTGCTATATGTATAACAACCTACGCTCTCATGTCATTTCACTATTTGTGACAAGAGACACATTACATTTGCCCCATCTTGTGCTTCGTCGACATAAATTGTTATAACTTATAACCTAATATGCTTTGGCATAAAATGACATCCATTTAATCTAACATTATTTCAGATTTGAATTTCTATATTACAGTTGATATATTAAAGAAAAAGAAGTTATAACCCATTCCCGTATAACACGGTATTGGTCGATTTGATGTTGGATCGATATCGTTAAAATATAGATATGTTCTACTGATTTTAAAATTTATAGAAGAAATCTTTCATACACTTTATTAAAACCTTTTGTAGAAGAAATCTTTATTTGTTTTCAATTTAGATGAATCTAAGTAGATAATTTAAAATTAATATAAGGAGGAACAAAAGTGAAATTTTAATTTTGGGAGTTCCATATGTTAGGTTTCGACATAAATAAAGTACTAAAATTAATGGATTAATTATGATTCAAACTTGACTCGAGTTTTACTTATATATTTTTAATTGGAGAAATTACAGCGAATCTACCTGGGGTTTGCTATTTTATAGGCTCAAACAATTTTATAAAAAATTGACAGCAAATCTCCATACTGTTACCGTTGACCGTTAAAGATAACTGTTGACCGTTTAAAAAGTTCAAAAAGAGACAAATTACAGCGAGCCTACCTGAGGTTTGCCATTTTACAGGCGAAAATAACTTTATGAAAAATTGACAGTGAACTCCCCTGCTGTTACCGTTGATCTATAAAGATAATCGTTGACCGTTTTAAAAATTTAAAAGGACCAAAATATCCCTAATTAAAAAATTAAAAATTTTAAAAAAAGAGGGTGAATTGCATTAAAGTTTCTCTTATTTTTTTTAAAAAAAAATTAAAAACAATAAAAAAAATTAATGGATCTCCATTGTTCATCAATATTAATAGACGATGGAGATCATATTAAAAAAAATAGCAATTATAAAAATATAAAAATAAAAGATAAATTTTGGTTGTATGGAGATGAAGATCTAATCTCCAGATTGGATCTTGACCGTCCATCAAGATGAACGGTGGAGATTCAATCTGAAAATTAGATCTCCATCAAGATCAAGAAAAAATTGAAAAAGTAAAATCTACATCGCTGGAGATTGATTCTATTGAGTAATTTATTTATTTATTTATTTTTTATCTTGATGGAGATCCAATTTCTAGATTGGATCTCCATTGTCCATCAATTCTGATGGACGGTTGAATTTAATTTGAGTGCAATTCTATTGTTTTATTGTTTAAATTAAATTAAATTTGTCATTTTTTTAATTAATTTTATTGTTTTTAATTTTTTTTAAAAAAATAAGAAAAATTTTAGTGCAATTCACCCTTTATTTTTTTTATTTTTAATTTTTTAATTAGGGGTATTTTGGTCTTTTTAAACTTTTAAAATGGTCAACGGTTATCTTTAACGATCAATGGTAACGGTAGGGGGGTTCACTGTCAATTTTTCATAAAGTTGTTTTCGCCTGTAAAATGGCAAACCTCAGGTAAGTTCGCTGTAATTTATCCTTTTTTAACTAGAAGTATTTCGGTCCTTTAAAAATTTAAAAAGGTTAATAGTTATCTTTAACAGTCAACGGTAACGATATGAGAGTTCGCTGTTAATTTTTCATAAAGTTGTTTTTGCCTGTAAAATGGCAAACCTCAGGTAAGTTCGCTGTAATTTATCCTTTTTTAACTAGAAGTATTTCGGTCCTTTAAAAATTTAAAAAGGTTAATAGTTATCTTTAACAGTCAACGGTAACGATATGGGAGTTCGCTGTTAATTTTTCATAAAGTTGTTTCCGTCTGTAAAATGACAAACCTCAGATAGGTTCGCTGTAATATCACCTTTTTAATTTAGTAACACTTAATTAAGTATAGAATAATGGTCGCGGCATAGTCTGGAAGTATTAATCACAATTTTTAATGAAGTTGAGGTCTCGAATTTAAATCTCTCATCTTATCAAGTAAAAAAAAAGTATAAAATAAATTATACAAATAATAAATTTCATTTTTTGTCCTCGTGTACAAACAAGTGTCATCCAAACTCACGTATTATTATAAGGCGTGTTTGCTAATGAATAATCTTAATTAGGGAAATGAAACTTAATTTATAATGTAAATTTTGAGATATTTATTAAAAACTATTAGGAATTAAATGATGTCAAACCCTACACAAAATCAGAAAAATTAAGTTCTCATTCTAATAAGAACTAATAAGAGGAAATAGAACTTATTAATTCTTGCTGGAAACAGAAATTAATCTCCCTCCCACCTAGAAACGAAGTTTATTTTCAAAATTTAATTTTTTTTAATTTTTATTCTCGATTAGTAAATATGTCCTAAAAAAAAGTTAGAAGTAAAACTTTCCGTAAGACTTTATAGGCTTTCAAAATAAAGTAACAAATTACTCTAAATAGGTTTTTGGTAAAAAATTTATTTTACTTTAATTAGTAGTATTAGACGATGATTACAATCTTATATGATCATTTTGTGAGTATACACATTACACAAGGTGGCCGAGTCACACAAGCGTGGAGCACACCAAGAAGTCAAGAACATGTAAACGCATGTGCATAGGCCCATGAGATTGTTTATTATATAATATGTGATGGCGATCATCACAACCTCAAAATCTAGTACCCTACCAAACTAATCACGTGATGCCAACTGTTCACAAACATGGGTCCCAGGAATGTAAAAAAACAAAATTAAATACGACATACATACGTATTACATCATTCTGTCATCCTTTCAAATAAATCAAACTATTTTGTATAATTTATATGATAAGTAATTTGATATGTCAGTGCGGCCCGTAGTAATATATAGGGCGTACTTTCATTGCTTGGTGCCAACTCTTTCTTCCTGTTTTAGTTTAAATTATTGAAAAAACATGTAAGTGTGAACACCAACGTCCTCTTTACAACCCACATACACACAGCACTATCGACGGTCCAGCCACCTCCACGTGTCACCAACCCAATTGTCCACCTTAAGAGCTAAGCAAGAGAAAACAGCCCCCCCTGCGTCTCTTTAAAATGTGTCACTCAAGTTTTCAAAAAAAAAAAATAATAATTTTCCAAATTTTTTTTTTATAACATTGTGAGTTTGCATACACATATAATTATTTCCATTTACAGGTATATAGAATCAGATAAAGATAAGACCATGAGAGACACAAAGTCATGCTGCTCACTTCTCATCACCTTCCTAAGTATTTCCTTGTCCTTCACATATTTCACAGATTGATGATCTCTCTTCTTGCTCCTCCTCGATCCAAGGGCTAGGATTTGTTCCGTTAGTTTCTTCAAATTTGATCATCATCATCATATATTCATATTTATAGAGAATTTGTTTGATCTCATCATATAGTTTTCTTAATTGATTCAGTTTTTTTAGAGAGATCAAGAGAGATGGGATTGAGTTCAAAACAGGTTTCGAGAGATGGGGTTGGTTGGAACCAGGCTTTGTTGCAGGGTCAGACCTTGGAGCTCCCAAAACCACCATCAATGAAGCGGCAACAGCCGACAAATCAGCAGCAACAGCAAGCGGAGCCATTGAAGTGTCCGAGGTGTGATTCCATCAACACTAAGTTTTGCTATTACAACAACTATAACAAGTCACAGCCTAGGCACTTTTGCAAAACCTGTAAGAGGCACTGGACCAAAGGTGGCACTCTCCGCAATGTTCCTGTTGGCGGTGGCCGCAAAAACAAGCGGCTCAAAACATCAAAAACCTCCGCCAACGCCGCCGCCGCCGCCACAACCACCACCACCACCGCCAGTACTGGCAATATGATTAACAATAATAGGGTTAATAACAACAATCCTCACGTGGGAATTCAATGTCAGCAGCCGATCAGACCACAGAATCTTGCTTTTGCATTTGGTGATCAGAAGAACTTGTCTGACATTCTCTACCAAGCGATGATTCATCACCACCCACCAGCGCCATCTTCAAGCAACTTGGACATGAAAGATATGATGGGCACCAAGAATAATGGAATCTTCATCGGTTCAAGTACTACTCTTTCACGGCCTCAAAATCAAAGTCTACTCTTTCCTTATTCAATTAGCTCAACATCTTTCGACACCGGGCCGTCTTCAATCTCACCCTCTATTCAATCCTCAAATGTCTACAACTACGCCGGAGAAACCATAGACGACCCAACCACAACCAGCACAGTCATCAGTACACAACCATGGCAAGTTTCTACCACAATCGGCAGTAGTACTGGCATGGACACGACGACAAGTTACTGGAACTGGGATGACATTAACACATTTGCTTCAACTGATCTGAACATACACAATTGGGTCGATGATTCTGATAATGTCAAACCTTGAAAAAGGATTTAACTTGTTAGTACTTATATACTAGTATTGTCTATATAGATCTTCTCTTGAGTTGGGAGCGTGGTTTTTTATTTTTATGTTTGATGGAGGGAGATATTGATCATGAGTGTATGATGCTGATCACAGTCTTATTAATCAGAGCATATATATATATATTTTTTTTCAGGTTGTAATCATAAAAATGTATAGTTATGTCTCTCATCATCAACCTGTAACTGTTGTAGGGAGATGGATGTAGACTGATAGAATAGAAGCTGTCTTCTTTTTTTTTTGCAGTTTCAGCTTCAGGAAATTCAAGGTGTATCAATTTCTGTACCATCTCTTTGTTTGTCTAAAAAGAAAAATAAATATGTAGAGATTATGGGTGGTGTGATAGAGAAACTGTGTGACCACACATTCACAGGCATATCAGAATGGAGAGACAGAGAGTAGGGGGTTCTTCTGGCCAGCGAGGATGGGCTTATAAACTAGATGTGATATAAGATTCTTATGTCGGATTCTAGTTTATCCAATGCAATAACCAATTATCTAATGCTATTAAACGATTTATCGGATGTGATAAACTAATATCGCGCACCAAAAAAATAGAAAACTCTGCGCCATAATCATATATGCATAATGCATGTACATGTATTCATATTTATTTTGGATATCTGAATACTATTTGGTGTCGTGGGTTTTGTTTGCTAATATATGCATAAACACTACTTGTGAATCATTCTCTTTTTTATTTTTTATTTTTTTTAGTCCTGACACAAGTACTCTGCTGGTTGTAAAGTATATTGAGAGATATATAATAGAATGGGAGGCCTTGAAATCTTTGTTCCATCCACTCCCATCCATTCATTCTAATTGCAGTGAACATGTGCATGTTGGGGCCACATTTTGTTTGTTTTCTTTTTCATCATACATCGGCCATCACAGTGGCAGCACTGCTCGAGTACGAGAATATATATATGATTAATAAGCTAATTGGGGTGTTGAGTTTGTATTATTCATCATCACACAAACTAGTTAAACCAAGTAATTTGATTTGTGGAATTCAACTATATATATATTAGTATAAGAGATCTAAATATAAACTGATCAAGACCTAAGATCCAAAAATTCCCGACGCAAAGAATTTTTGTATTATTTTTTTTAAGAGGTATAAGTACAATAATAATAACTGTTAGCACCTGCTGAGATTAATCACTAAATGCGCGGCTCGGATATCTACTCCTATAACGGGAGACATCTACTCTCACAAATAAGGGGAGAAAACTACCCACACATACTGGTATGTGTATGGTGGGAATTGAACCCTTCACCACTGAGATAAGAGAAAAGTGCACTAATCACTGTACTATAAGTGGATGTACGAAGAATTTTTGTATTATTATAAGCACCACAAAAGAAAAATGTTTGTTTATTGTAATTTGTTTGTAGCAATCTGCAATAAATATTAAAATTTTTATTGTAGATTTTGAGTTTTTTTACAGCGGAAGATTGGTGATAAAAAGTTTTTATTACTTGCGGTAAAATATTTTATCACTGCAGTATTTATAATATCAATGTAAATTATACTATGTTTCCTACGTAGTAAAATATAAATGTTTTTTTTTTTTTTTAAGTAATTAAGGATGTTACTTGCAACCTACATTGAGTCTATTAATCTTTGTGTGGGCTTAGAAAAGGAGGCGCCACCATGACATCCTCTACTTTGAGCACGTTTTTCATGGCTATACATATGTCAAATTCTTTGGGCCTCCAAAGGATACAAGAAAGTATGTATATACATTGAGCTGTTGTTTTCAAGTATAACCAGGAAAGCAAGTTTAAATTTTTGAATGTTTTGGTAAAATTATCGCTAATATTATCAAAATATTCAATGTTATTTTTTATATCCATTTTCCCAATATATGAAAAACATAAGAAATATTTAGGTGAAAGTATTAATATATACTTTCTTAATTATAATTGAAGAGAATTACAGAAATTTTTTTTTTTAACATATCACTTGCGGTGGTGACAACTTGAACCTGAATTATTGCTAAGTTGAATAAATGCCTTTATCACCAAACCTCATTTGGCGGTGGTAGGAAATTACAGAGTTTTTTTTTTTTTTGAAAAGAAGGAAATTACAGAGTTGTTATGTAGATTTTGGTGCAAATATGAAGACATAGGCTGTAGTAATGTAACTCTTTATTGCAACCAACTGAACCAAACTTAAAACTTATTATTATAATAATTTTAAACTTATGATTTCTTGTACATCGACAAAAGAGTTTACCAACTAAACTCATTGGATCTTCAACTTAAGATTTAATGAGTTTAGAACTCACTGCCACGAAAGCAAGACCAGTTCGATTTTGATCTTCCTTGAACAGAGAGAGCTATTCTTGGTGGGAGTGAATTAAATCTCAGAAAAATTGCAAGAAAATTCTATGAATTCTAATACACATCAATGGAAATAACTTTTCTATGAGAGAGTAGATAGAACTTAGGACACATCAATATAAGCCTTGTCAACATATTGAAAAATTGGTCAACACCAACTATTCAATGCTTTTGCTGTAGCAATATATATATATATATATTGTGACAAAACTACAAATATATATAGTCAATGTTTAGTACAACATAAACAAATTCAAGATACATAAACACAAACACACAAAAAAAATTGAATAACTTGAAAAACGAATGGTGTTAATATATGCCTAAAAGATTGAAAAAGTGAATAATTTTTTTTTTTATAAACTTTTTAAACATCGAAAAACCCGAGGTTGATATATTATAAAAGAATAAAAAAAGTTTTTTGGGCATATATTAAGAGGACCTCTTAAAAAATGATATGATTGACAAAAGAAGATTACAAAGTCAGAACTTCACTCAATCAATTTCCCATAGTATTTAGAATGTATACTAATAAATCAAGTGCAGACTGCAGAGTCACTCTAAATAGTCTGAAAATAATGAGAAATCCAACTGACTAGCAATTACATACTACAACAGTTTTCACCGTGTCTTCCAATTCCGTTCAGCTATATATTTCCCATCCTTATACCAGCGTCTCTGCTGTATGGACCCTGCCAGTCATTAGCTTTGGAATGGCAAACGTAGTACAGCTCAGAGGCTATGCCTGTGAAGATGACGAAGGCAGCTCCAGCCCCGAAGATTCCCTTTCTCAAAGTCTCACACGATATGTTACGTCCGGAGTCATTCCTGTATTTGGTGTGATAGGCATTTCGCACTGACCCCGCTAGCAAGCAAACCTCAGCAATAAAAAAGAACACCCTGAAATAACAAAGCGATGAGTGAGGTAGAACACAGGAAATTTGACAATACAAAAACAAGATTTTTAAGCAAACAAAGGTTTTATGGAGATCCAATGCAAGTTTAATCTGGGAACAAGACCAAATTATATATATGTGCCTCGGCCTAAACACATACCAGCAAGTGATAAATAGGATGATTGCCCATGTCCTAGCTCCACTAGGTTTCATAGCCTTTCCACAGCACATGCATCGACTTGCCACCATAATAAGCGCTTGACTAGCCAGTAGGAGCAGGAATGAACCCACACCAAGGCCAGTTGCAATGTCCTTGTGATATTGACAGTAGGTATAACCTGCCCCATTGACGATCTTAGCCTGTCAAAGAAGTCAGCATGAGTTGGATACTGGGCTTATGATAATAATACAGAGAAATCAGTCTTGGGTTCACATTCATTAAAAAAATGAACAAGATCATTCTATGTTTTATGATGGATACAAACTCAAGTAGCACCACCATATAACTTAAAGGTAATTAATCATAAAACTGATCCCCAAATCCTCCTCTCTTCACAGCCTATCCTCAGAAGTCAAAACATTATAAGAAACCCACTAAATCATTATGAACAGAACACATGGCTATGATCTACAGATTATGGAATACGCTAACAAACTTAACAATCAACCAAAACCACAACCAAGCATACAAATAAGATAAGAAAATAAACAACACCAAGATGTACGTGGTTCGGCGTAAGCCTACATCCATGGAACAAAACTCCAAATATTATCTACTCTTATTACCAATAGTGGGTACACGAAACCTTTCAAAAACAACAATATGAGGAATAACAACAATAAAATAAGAACAATCTCATCACAACACTCTCTACACACTAAGGAATGGGAGGTGGAATCACTGAGAAAAAGTAAACCCAATTTCTCCCTTTTTTCTTTATTTTCCTTCTCTTTTTTGCCTTTTCTTGGCAAGGCCGCTTTCCCTTTTTTTACTTTCTTTGTCGCGCGCGCACACACACAAAACAAGCAAGAGGCTTGTTTTATACTAAGATTTACCAAATTGCTTTAGTTGGCTGGATCTCTTGGGCCTAAAGCCGAACAACCAAATGAGGGGTTATTTTGGGACTTTTTAAAAAACTTTTTCTAACAAGTGATAAGACTTTGCTTCAATTTGTGTCAATCATTGTGTAAATTAGTTTAAGTTAATATATGATTGAAACAGTGTTCAAGAATGCACTAGGCGCTAGGCATTCGGAGGCTTAGCGCCTAGGCGGTTCCTCGGTGGGTTCAACAGTCAACGTGTTGACCGCACTGTTAACCACCTAAAAAAGGGGGCTAAGGTTTATGTGTTTTGGCCTTTCGGTTTTGCAAAGGAGAGAAAAAAAATTGAGATATATTTTTTTTGCTTCTACCGCAACAGCCACTGCTGTTTTATTTTTATTGCCACACTAACCCAAAACGACATCGTTCTGGGTTTTCTATTAAAACACCCAAAACGATGTACATCGTTTTGGGTGATAGTAAATTTTCTATTAAAACACCCAAAACGACATGATAATAATAAAAAAAAAAAAAAAAAAGGTGTCTCCGCGGCTGGGCGGCCGCGGAGACTGCATCAGTGGCCTAGGCAACCGGCTGCGGAATATGGCCGATTTGGCCATATGCGGTGCGGCGGCCGGCCGCCTAGTCGGTTTGCCGATTTTTAGATTACTGGATTGAAACAAGAAATTTAATTAACTGTATACTAATCCTAGAACAAGAAATGTAATGAAGAACACCATCCTCAACAACAATTTTTTCCTGAAAAGGATCAGAACTGGAAGCAGGCAGAGGCTCTTGCAAAGGCCTCCTATCATCTATTCCTCAATAATCACTTCAAGCTTCTATTCTATTCTTTACTTTCGTCAATTCTTTAAAGCTATTCAATCAATTATTAATTAAATTTTATAATTGCAAGAATAGAAGCCAGCATAAGTTGGAAAATGCGATATCGAGAATGATATTCAGTCAAAATAATAGCAGAAACATTTCGAAAGTAAAAACAAAATGATAGGCTTCATAAAACATATGGCATGGGTGGTCCTGCTATTTTTTTTTTTTCCTTTGAGTTTCTTTGTAAGTAGGCATAAAAACAAAAGCGTTAACACAACCAACAAATCCCATAGTCAAATTTGTTCAATCAATCTATCTTAGTTCCACAAATTTCAGCTAATCTTCCAAAATAAGTTGTTGAATGAACATACACTCCATTAAAAAAAGAGAAATTTACTCAATGTCTTGCTTTTCAGCCAAATAGTTCACATCGATCTGTTTATGGTTTCGTTTCGCCACTTCACAGAATCATTTTCACCCAATTGCATGCAGATATTAGCAAGACCTTTCCAATTCTTTGTTCTTTTAATGTTTATGTTTTTATCTTCTTTGTTTCCTTCTCATTCAAGGTAGATATGGTATGCACCAAGTTTACAATTCATGGTTAATATTTTTTCTTTCAAGTTTTACAAAATCAATCTTACAAGCCAACTAACTATTTTGCCTTTCTAGTATCTAATTTAAGGAGCTTCACAGTCAGATCTAGCAGCCAGTTTTTGGATTTCTTTATTAGAAAGACTAAAAGATCTCAAACAATAATCAAACAACACACCGTTTCAGCAACTGGGTTCGTCTCAAAAACTGATTTTTAACAAAAATTTCCACAAAACATACAAAAACAAACCCATCAAGAACCCAAAAAACCCCAAAAATATAAAAAAGAAGAAGAAAAAAAAAGGGAAACAAAAGCAAGAGAAAAAAGAGAGAAAAGAAACTCACAGTTGACCTCCTCTGCTCAGCTGCAACAGCAAGTGCAAAAGCAACCAGATTAAACACGAATACAATCACCAACACCAACTTTGAAGCCATCCCAGTCCCCTCTTTTCTCTTTCTGTGTTTGTGAAAACTGTAACCAAAGCGTTAGATAAAAGCAGAAAATAAATGCTCTGGTTGCGGAGATATAAATAAATGCACCGTAATAATAAAATTATTATTGTTTAATGTTGTTTTTATCAAGTAGTTTTCCGTCTCAAGAAGGAAGTTGAGATTTGACCTTTGGTTGATAAAATATAGTAAAATACGTGGGTGCAATAGATAATACGGCAAGACAAGGGTGCGAGATCCTCTGTTTCTTGCTAAAATACTAAGTTTATTAAACACTACAACATTGGATTTGGATACGGACATGTCTTTTGTACAAGTGTTTGATCGATACGGACAAGTCTTGTACAAGTGTCTGATGATTCGGATTGATAAAGATATTTATTTTTAAGATGGATTTAGATTATATTTGGGGAGCTTGCTTATCAATTTCACAATCAATTATTTTCGTGTGATTTGACTTATTGACTTCTTTTATTATTTTATTATTTTCTTTCAATTTTTGACATAAACACTGTTGGGATGATGAATGGTCGGGTTTGGGCGGAAATCCACGCCCGTATCCGGTGGCAAAACTATGTATAGGCACGGAGGGCACCTAAGTTTTATTATTATTTTTTTTTATAAATATAGTTGTGTTTTATTTAATTTTTAGGTGTTACTGATGATTAGGCTTGG
This sequence comes from Xanthoceras sorbifolium, assembly GCA_003430845.1. Taxonomy (NCBI): domain Eukaryota; kingdom Viridiplantae; phylum Streptophyta; class Magnoliopsida; order Sapindales; family Sapindaceae; genus Xanthoceras; species Xanthoceras sorbifolium. The sequence continues at coordinate 7,191,211 of CM010618.1, forward strand.
ATTAAATTATTTTAATCATAATTACAAAAGATTAGAATTTTATATCCTAAAAGTATCTTCTGATCCTATCAACAATATTGAATTTTAAGATTGAGATTTTAAACAAAAAAATATAATTGAATTAAACTATTTTTATAAGATAAGATTGTATTACATTGAATTGGATATGACAGCGGGATTTCAAGTGATTCAGATTGAATTCACAAAAAAAAAAAAAAACACATGATTAGATTGGGATTAGTAATCCCAATCCAATTCCAACCACTAAAGACAATATTAATGTTTTGTTATTTATTTTTGGAGAAATTACACTTAACTTACTTAAGATTTACTATTTTACAGTTATAAATAACTTTATAAGAAATTGACAGTGAAAATCTCTCCAGTTTAAGTTGACCGTTACAAATAGCAGAAAAGACAAGAATACCCTTATAAGAACTATTTAATGTTGATTTACAAAATTACCCTTTAAAAATAAAAAATAAAAAATAAAAAATAAAAATATAATTGTTTGGAATTATTTTGGTCCTTTAGTGACTAAAATACCTTATATAAATACATTAATTTTCATTTTTATTTACCCAATTAGATTTTTCTCTCTTAACAAATCAATCATTAAAATTTTATTTTATTTTATTTACATGGTAAATCCACTAAATTAATCATTATGGACAAATTATGGACATTTTTACTGTATTTTTATTAAATAATAAAACAGCCTCTTGTATTTTTACTGTATTTTTAATGTATTTTTTTACTACAAATTATGTAAATATATTTTATTTACACCACTAAAAATATTTTTTTTAAAAAATACATTAGCAATAGATTAATCATTAGCAATAATTTGTCCATAATGTTTTTTAAAAAATATTTTTAGTGGTGTAAATAAATATATTTACATAATTTGTAGTAAAAAAAATACATTAAAAATACAGTAAAAATACAAGAGGCTGTTTTATTATTTAATAAAAATACAGTAAAAATGTCCATAATTTGTCCATAATGATTAATTTAGTGGATTTACCATGTAAATAAAATAAAATAAAATTTTAATGATTGATTTGTTAAGAGAGAAAAATCTAATTGGGTAAATAAAAATAAAAATTAATGTATTTATATAAGGTATTTTAGTCACTAAAGGACCAAAATAATTCCAAACAATTATATTTTTATATTTTATTTTTTAAGGGTAATTTTATAAATCAGCATTAAATAGTTTTTATAAGAGTATTTTTATCTTTTTACTGTTTGTAACAGTCAACTATGAATAGTTAACGGTCCACTTAAACGGGAGGGGGGTTCGCTATCAATTTCTTATAAAATTGTTTCTATCTATAAAATAGTAAACATCAGATAGGATAGATGTAATTTCTTTTTTATTTTTTATTTTTTTTGAATTTTTTTCATGAATCGCGATACCTCTCCAATTTAATAAAATTGGACATCTCATTTTATTATCTGTGAATCTGTGAATGAGTATTTGTCCGTGAATTTATCTATATTCACAATCGTCACTTAATAATATAAAAAAAAAAAAAACTAAAAACAATTAATAATAGTATAATAAAATAAATAAATTTTCAAGTTATAGTGTGATAAACTTTCAGGATGGATAAGGTGGACTCTATCACTATCATGGACCGTGGCTCCATGCTCTTCACTCAATCATTGCCGTGTGTTAATAGATAGATATAAAGGGTGTATCAGAATTTTATTTTTTTGTTATTTAAAATAATAAATGTAATTAACAATATTTAATAGTGGACTATAATATATATATTAACAAAAAAATTATTTAAATTACATTATATATGACACCAATTACATTTATTCTTATATCATATAACACGATTTGAATATAAGATGTATGTTAATTAATTTTGTTATATTTAAATGCATGTTACATCATGTATTACCAGAATTGGTTATCGAGAATATTGGGGTAAATTACTAATTAGTGATGAATAGATATGAATGATAGTGGATTCATGAATCATGCCAACAATGGCCAAACCAGTAAGCATGTGAGCTGCAAAAAATGCATATCCTGTAACTGCCTTACTGGTGTGGTGCTTGGTTTTTTTAGATTGACTTCTCAATACTGAAATGGCGGCTGTGAGGGTTGGTGAGACGTGTCAAACTGGATTGTGATATCCACCTGGAAATCCAAGAAAATGGTGGTTTCTTTTCCATGAAAAGTGTCACTCCACAACATGAATCATGAATGACAGACAACCATAAACAAACTGTGACCTTTCTTCTCACCTAATGATAGCGATGCACCAATGGGACTTTTCTCATCTATATCTATATCTATATATATATTGCTGTGCGCTAATATCCAATTAATGGGGTTAGAAATATTTTCCAAGTGGAACAAACAAGCCATCGACAAGTCGTATGCTAGTGATAAAGCAAATATATTACAAGCTCCAATTTTTGATAAGTGTTTTATTACCAAGACGAGTGAGTATCTACTGTGAGTACTAATTAGTTTAAATGGTAAAGATTTGTGGGTACATACGATTGATTTAATCGGTAATGTCACTTATAAATGAAGATGTTCTTGTACAGGAAAGAAAAAAAAAATCAGCAATTTCAAGTTTGGCTTTACATTCCAGAAGCAAATAAGAACATGTAGTAACCAATTAAAAATTTAGAGATGAGAAATATTGCATACACCATATGATCACATGGAAATTCAGTTTGTGAAGTGGTGACTGATATATGTGCTGAATTAGTTGGTCTTGCATATTATTTTGAGCCCCTGACTTCCTTAGCGGTTCTCTGCTGGTGTTCTTTCTTGAGAGCCTTGAATTTGGCTGCCAATTCATTGTAGTCGGGGAGCTTTGGATGTACATGGCTGTGAGATGAGTTAGTGCTTCTTATTGTAGGCTCTGGTTCTATATCAGGACTTGGTCCTCTTGAGCAGGAGGCAGCAAAGCTGCCCGAAAAATCGGATACTTGCAGTTTCCTGCATTTCTTAACTAGAATGTCATTGTGGAATTCCAGGACACTGTGGTAGCATGGATGCTCCAGGGAGCAGTTTGAGTCCATTTCTCCGCTAAATCTGCATCTGCAGAAAGATTTCCTGTGATTGTATCTGCATTGGCTAGACAAGACATGCCTTTGCATTTTACTACAGCAGATGTGCCTTTTTGTCTTCCTTGTGTATTGAATTTGATCATTTGGCATCCTTCCCGGATGCTTGTCGTGGTGGCCAGATTGATGGCAGATGAACTTCTGATCCTGTGAAAAGTTGGAAGTTTCTTCATAATATTTTCCACATCTCACATTTTTTGTTTGTGATAGACAAGATCGGTAAGAGTTCCCATAGCATGCTGTCACATTCCACGATCCAGGTCGATTACAGTTTTGTGCACCATAAGATTGGTCAGCCAATGGAAAAATGTAATAGTTGAATGAAAATGTCTCTTCATCTTTGCATTGATCTTGCAACGTGTTAGAAGACTGAATTTCCTCTACTTCCTGAAAATTGACAGTGCTCTTGTGAAACTGATATGCTGAAATCTCTGAGGCTGGTGCTGTGCTTCCAGGTTCTGCCTTGTTTTTCAAGGAAACAATAGAAAGCGTTTTTGAGCTGCAACATTCTAAACTACTCTGGTGATGAGCTAATCGATTGGGGATCGTTCTAGGTATATACCCACAATTCTCTACCTGCATCGTACTTCTGTGCATTGCAGTCACTTGTAGAGGCTCAATTATCAGTCTTGCAGGATTTGAGTTAGACGACCTCTCAATAATTTTATCATTAGTACATAAAGATAGCATCTTCTCTGCTCCACCAAGGCTATTACAATTGACTTGTGCTTCTTCCTCGAAAATAAACCCTTCCCATTGACAACCAACATCTCCACACAACTGAGATAAGATGGTACAATATATTTGATTTAATATCCGAATTTATTCGTGTATTGTAATTCTGATAAACATGATCGAATAAGATCTAGGGCAGACAGTTATGTACCTTTGGTAGATGTGGTTCGAGTCTCTTATCGTTATCACAACCATGAAGCCCTTGTGGGAGGTTGTAATCTTTGGCTATTTCTTCCATCAATCTTGATTTAACATTTTCTGGTATGGATTTCATGCACAGTTTCTCCCTAATCTGAAACATAAATGTGAAGATTATTATTGCAAAGTACTAGACATATAGAAGAACTACACTAGAAGTATGGTTATATATATCAAAACTAACATTCCACACCTGGCTATTAACAAGGGTTCCGGGGCACAATTCAACAGCAGCCTTTGCGAATTTGTGGCCGTACCGCTCACCAAATAGCTTTCGAATCATTTGAAGTTCAGGCAGATCACCACACCAGGCGGCAGCAAATATTAGAGTTGAGACTGCTTCATTAATGTCATTAGGACAGTCCCTGGAAATGATCATATGACAAAGTAGACATCTCAAGTGGAAATCTACCAAATTGAAAAAAAAAAAAAAAAATGCTCTAATTAATTTATCATAATCAACAAATTAAATTAGCTCACTGTAACGACTTTTTATACTAGCTATGCTAGATTAGTTCAAATTTTACGTAACTGATTCGTACTTGTGTTTGCGAATATAAGAGAAGTGGATGATGATGCATTCACAGAAATGTTCCAAAAGATCATATGCAGCCAACAAGTTCTGGTCCTTGGAAAGCTGCTCCACCTGAAAAAGAAATATAATGAATAGTACTTAGAAATTTTTTCAAATTCACAAAAAATGCTCCCATTATTAATGGAAACTAAAACCAAATCAAGTACTCTGGAAAAGGCGATCTCGTGGTGTCCATTTTTGAGAATCTGAGCAATTTCGTCGCGTAATTGCATCACATTTGAGTCTCTCTTGATCTTCAAGAACTTGAGCCGGCACTGTACACGCCTAACCAATTTCTTGCTGCATTACCAATCAACAAGAAAATTTTCAATACGAAAAAGAATCCGCAGGGAATTTGATTGATCGATCGATCAAATTTTTACTTACCATTTAGAAGCTTTTCGCCATCCAAAGAGAATATCAAACATGTCAAAATAATATTAATTGTAGCAAGCCTTAAATTGTCTATGTCTATTAAGTAAATCTAATGCAGGTGCATGCTGTGGTCAGGCCACGGTGATTGTGTTTGTATGTGAGATGGATCAGATGGGAGCAGTTACCAGCACATGAAGTTTTGGAAAATTGGAGGGAAAGTAAATGGAGGGAGAGCGTGACAGTTCTCCATTTCTAGTAACTGCCCCACTCTCTTCTAGTGGCAATTATGACCAGACAAGTAACAAGTTCAAAAGAAGCAACATGCATGGAAAAATGCTGATACTGATAGAGTTTTATCATGGGCTGGTTTCAGAGAGAGAGTTGAACCCAAATGCTTGTTTGGGGCATGGATTATATATATGAAATGGGCTTATAATGGATTAGTGGGTAGGTCCAAATCAAACATCATCCAATTCTATGATGTTTGTGGGATCCTTTATTTTTTCCGCTTAACGGATCTGAATTTAATTCATTAAATTCTTTTTTTTCTTAACTAGGTAAATAATTTAAAAATATTGAAAAAATAATTAAAAAGAAAATATTATCCTAAAGATAATAAATTTCTAATTTATCAAAATTTTATACAGTATAATTTTCTTTTTTTTAATCTATTATTTATAATAAAATTATTTTGTAAAATAATTGTTTATATTATGTGGAGTTGATGTCATTACTTTCAACACCATTATTGAACCTTCATTTTTTTTTAAGATAAAATAAAAATTCATTTTTATGTCATTATTTATTACACTTTAATCAATAAAATCTTATTTATATGTACATAAAAATGGTTTAGAATTTGTTTAAATTATTTATTTTTAGTTATTTATATCATATTAAATAAAAATGTATAACATCTAATAGTAATAAAAAATATATATATTCAGTTGTGAGAAATAAAAAAAATAAACATATCATTCAATTTCGGTTTTCAGTTCTTATTTAGTGCTCAATAACCTCCAAAGCCGTTTCATTTTTGGATTAAAAAAGAGGACCCATTAGCGTTACACATGAATTTAAGTCAAAATATATCCTCATGAATCCTGGAATGAATATGGGATCTTCTACAAAACTATAAAAGATTTTACCACCCAACTAATTAAACAACAATACAATTTTTTAAAGAAAATGGGACTTGGAATTTCCACTCCAGATTCTAACTTTCTGGTTCCATATCAATTATGTAAGATTAATTAATTATTCAACATGAACACTTGTATTAATTATAAATAAATAAGAATGTTGAATCATGAATGGGTCAATATTGATTATTCTGTGTTCAATATACACACGTACATGTCTTTCTCGAGAAGATAAGATTAGGTGACCAAAGTTGCTGGTCCATCTTAACTGTTGAATTGCTGGTCCTTGTTCAATTGGCTACGTATATAAAAATTGATCTATAAAGAAACAAAAGATTTTCCAATCTTAGATTGTTTACTTGAAAAAAACTAACTTGATTTTTGTTTCTAGTTTTAGGAAATTGATGGAGACAGTTAGATGAAAGTTGATCTAACCTAACTGGAAGAAACTGATAAACTAATTAATAAAAAACAAAAATGTTAAAGTGTATTTTTGGAATACTGTTTAAGAGAAATTTATATTGTTATAAATTTTAATAAAAGTAATGTTATATAAATTCAGATGTATTGAAAAAATAAAAATTATATGTTTATCTGAATTATAAGAGAAAAGATGTCCGGACCATACTCGTATAACTTAATTTCAGTAGGTTTCGATAGTTCTTGGTATCAGAGCTTCGGTTGTATTCCAAACTGCTAAGGTATTAGATTCTTTAAGAAATTCTTAGTATGCTCTGTGGTTGCAGTATTATCTGATCTCCCACATCATAAAAGAATTGTTCTTAAGTTTACTGATTTTGTAGTTGCTGGAAGTAAGTGTGATAGTGTGGAAAGTGCATGTTTAGGAAATGTTCTGGCTAAGGAAAGACTTGGTATTTAAGGGTGTCCATTGGGACCCACCTCTCTTTCTTGGAAACTTACCTGGGTACTGTTCACAACTACGTACATTATTCCAGTATACGGATACTGTTCACAAATACAGTACTGTTATATTTTTTGGGTTTGTAGACTGAAAAAAATCGCTTTATGGATTAAAACAATCTCCAAGGCAGTGGTATAAGCGATTTGATCGATTTATAATGGAACAAAGGTGCACACGAAATAAATTTGACCATTGTGTGTATTTTCGTAAGCTATAAGATGGATCCTTCATATATTTGTTCTTATATGTTGATAATATATTAATTGTTTCGAAAAGCAAACAACATATTAAAATTTTGAAAAACCAATTAAATTAAGAGTTTGAGATTAAGGATCTCAGTAAAACCAAGAAGATCTTAGGCATGGAGATATGTAGAGATAGAATGAAAGGCAAGGTTAGTTTGTCTCAGAAACAATATTTGAATAAGGTGTTACAATATTTTGGCATGACAGAAAACTCAAAACCTATAAGCACTCCACTTGTCTCTCATTTCAAGCTAAGTGCAGCTTTATCTCCTAAATCAGATGCAGAACGAGAGTACATGCTACAAGTTCCGTACTCCAATGCAATTGGTAGCTTGTGTATGCAATGGTGTGTACAAGGCAATATATTTCACAAGCAGTTAGTGTGGTGAGCAAGTATATGCATGATCTTGGTAAAGGACATTGGCAAGCTGTGAAATAAATTTTACGGTATATTATGGGTACCGTAGATGTCGATTTGGTATTTCAGTGGGATGATGATGATGGTCAATGTGTTATCGACTATGTTGATTCTGATTATGCCAGAGATTTGGATAAACGTCGATCAACTAATGGTTATATATTTACTCTTACAAAAGGTCAGTAAGTTGGAAGTCTACTTTACAGTCTACAGTTGTATTGTCTACTACAAATACAGAGTATATGACAGTATCAGAGGCTGTTAAGGAAGCTATATGGTTACAAGGGTTAGTTGAAGATTTGGGAAGTTTACAGGAGCACATTAATATGTATTGTGGCTAGTCAGAGTGCTATTTACCTAGCAAAGAACCAAGTCTATTATGCATGTACAAAACATATCAGACTGTTCGGTTTCATTTTGTGCAGGATATTATTGATGAAAAAAATATATTTCTTCAGAAAATTGGGACTGCAGAGAATCCTGCAGATATGATGACCAAGGTGGTAACAACGATCAAGTTCAGACATTGTTAGGACTTGATCAACATTCATGCGAATTTGAACACCTTCGGGTTTGACGAAGACAGAGTTGGAAGAATATTGAAATGAAGATAAAGTGAAGAAGGGACAAAGAATTGTCACGGAATTCTCGCCAAGGGGTGGTTTGTTGACTTGAATAGTATGGGCTCAACACAGTATTGAGCTGATTCAATAGGAATAGTATGGGCTACAATGTACAATTACAGTTATGAACAGTAGTGAACAGTGCGCACTGAATGGTGGGCCCCACAAGGTTTAACTGTACACCAAATGGTGGGCTCCACACGTATACACGTGAACAGTACCCAGTAACTGAACATTTCCTATATAAACCTCCATTCCCTTCATTTGTAACTCATCCAAGCAATTTGAGAATTCCTCAAGGTGAGAGAATTCATTGAGAGAAAGTGAGCTTGTGATCTTGAGAGCCATTAGGAGTTACTCTTATTGAAAGTATTTATTGGGCGTACTGGGGTTTTGGGTGTTTGAGAGTTTCCACTCAAATTTTGTATATTTTGTTTCGTTAGTAAAATTTATTCTTCTGTCTTCGTCCGTGGATGTAGGTCACAAGACCGAACCACGTAATTCCCTTATGTCCATTATTTGTTTATTATTTCTCTACTATTTGAGTTGCCATCAATTTATCACTACTAAACCTCGCTTCCGCACAACAGTTCTCTAACCTGCAAAGTGATAAATTTAAAAAAAGAAAAAAGAAATTGTAATCACTAAAAGTGACAACTTGGAATTATTAATAATAATTTAGTTATAGCTGAAAAGAAAAACAAGTATGTAGAGCAACTCAAAACAAAAATGTCAACAACTTGTATTGTACATTACGTTACAATTTACATCCACAGAATCCAATGGAGTTTTATGCATACGCTGATATTTTCTTATTACAAGTTGAATTTTTTAAAATCCTGTTACGTATTCAACATTATTAATTATAAATGGTAATTCAATTTTTACATAAATTATGTGTTTAGATGCAAGTTGAGATCCACCAGCATCAATTTTTTTTTTACATACATGTAATTTTATTATTTTCAGGATCAAATTAATTGACTCGCTAGTACATCCATCCATAACTCAAGTGATTAGTGAAAGATAAGGATTCAAGTTTGATCATTATACATATTTATCCGGTATATGTGAGGAGTTTTTTTTATATTAGTCGGAGTATATATCTCCACTTTATAGAAATAAATATTCAGATCGCGCATTAATAATTAATTTTAATAGATCTCGATAGATTTTTAATTAATTTTATAAGCATATTATTAAAAACATAAAACAAAAAATTAGTTTATAATGATCCTATCTTTTCATGTACTTTCCCAAACCCCCACCCCCATGAATATCATGACATCTGTCATTATGTCTAAATAAAGTTATTCAAGTCAAATAGCCCTTGTTTTTCTTAAAAAAAAAAAAAGAAGTCAAATAGCCCTTTTTTTTAAAAAAAAAGTCAAATATTTTGCTATTTGTCTTTTATAAGCTTTTACTTTAAAAGTATTGGTTTTGTTTAAACCAGTAATTTTTTACAAGTCAGATATTATCAAAACCTGACATAGCCTATCCTGTTAAGATCAAAGACTTTAAATACGGTCTAGATAATAACTTTCACAAATAGTAAATTAGAATTATTCAATATTTGACCATATGAGGTTGGCTCCTATTGTCTATTGATCACATGGATGGTAAACTTAATTTGTTGATTATAATATTATATACCGATATACATGCAATATATTGAAGTGCATGGTAGCTAGCTAGTAGACAGACTGGCATGATTTCACATGATCACATTGAAAAAAGATTTTTCATTTTTGCATAAATATATAATATAAACCTTTCTGTCGGACGATTCTTAATTATTAATTAATTGTTAGATTAATGGATTAAGTAGAACTAATCTTGCACTAACAGAATGCATTAGCCAATTAAGCTAGGGGATCAATCTAGTCTAACTATTTCCAAGAAATTAAAGAAAGAAAAAAGACACGTAATGATGTAGTCATTTAATTTTATTTTCAACATGTGCAATTAAATATTTGTCAACTTATAAAGTTACGTATCAAACATGCATAAAAACTGTAGAGAAAAGTCTGATCCAAGTGATCACCTTACTCATTATAAAGACCATCCAAATCGTGTACCTTAATCACCACCACAAGGAAAATCATGGCTTCTTCTTTATCTCCTCCATCCTCCGCCACCAATATAGCCACCACCACCCCCACTTATTCTTTATCGCCCTTTTTTCCAAATGCAACCCAACTTTCTATTCTTGGAAGGCAAAAACGTTCCTTTTTTACTTCCAAAGTTTCATGCAAAGCCACAAACAATAATAGTGATAATCATCAGCAAAACCCTAACGCTAGTTCTAAAGATGGAGAATTCAGTACTTCAAAGAAAGTTGATAGAAGGGATGTCCTTCTTGGTCTTGGAGGTCTCTATGGTGTCACCAGTTTCTCCTCCGATCCATTAGCTTTGGCCGCCCCGGTTTCGGCCCCTGATCTGAGCACATGCGGCAAAGCAGATTTACCCGACAGTGCAAAACCCACAAATTGCTGCCCACCTAAATCAACCAGAATCATAGACTTCAAGCTCCCTCCGCCGTCCAACTCCGCGTTGCGGATACGGCCCGCTGCACATTTAGCCGATGATGCGTATATAGACAAGTATTACAAGGCCATTGAGCTCATGAAAGCTCTTCCTGCAGACGACCCCCGCAACTTTATGCAGCAGGCCAACGTTCACTGTGCCTATTGTGATGGTGCTTACCACCAAATCGGATTCCCAAACCTCGATCTCCAAGTTCACAACTCTTGGCTGTTTTTCCCGTTCCATAGATATTATCTCTATTTCTACGAGAAGATCTTGGGAAAATTGATCGATGACCCAACTTTTGCTTTGCCTTTCTGGAACTGGGATTCTCCTCCTGGCATGCAAATGCCTCTCATGTTTACTAACCCTAAATCGCCACTTTATAATACTCTACGCAACTCAAAGCACCAGCCACCAACATTGATCGATCTTGATTACAATGGTATTGTTGTTGGACATTCATATTTCTATTATCTGAGTATTAGATTACGGTACAATAAAAAAAAAAAAATAGTCTAACTGATTTACGTACGTAATTTTAATTTGACAGGTACTGAGGAGACCACAACAAATGGAAATCAAGTTTCTAGTAATCTCACGATTATGTACAGGCAAATGGTGTCTAATGGCAAGACTCCTAAGCTTTTCTTAGGAAGCACGTACCGTGCCGGGGAGGAACCGGACCCAGGAGCCGGTTCTGTTGAGAACATGCCGCATGGACCGGTTCACATATGGTGCGGAGATAACAAGCAACCAAATCTTGAAGACATGGGTAACTTCTATTCAGCTGCAAGAGACCCCATTTTTTTCGCTCATCACTCGAACGTGGACAGGCTGTGGACGGTTTGGAAGACGCTAGGAGGGAAGCGAACCGATTTCACCGACCCGGATTGGCTTAACGCCGGTTTCCTCTTCTATGATGAGAACGCCAATCTTGTACGTGTTAAGGTTCGTGATTGTTTGGATACTAAAAGATTGGGATATGTTTATCAAGATGTCGATGTTCCATGGTTGAACACCAAGCCAACGCCAAGAAAATTACGCAAAAAAGTTGCTAAAATATTTGACCGTGGAGGCGGTGTAGCCCAGGCTGCGGAGACAAAAAACACAAAGTTGACACCGAGCAGCCACAAGTTTCCATTGGTTTTGGACAAAGTTGTAAGCACTTTGGTTCCGAGGCCGAGGAAGTCGAGGAGCAAGAAGCAGAAGGAAGAGGAAGAGGAGGTTTTGGTGATAGACAACGTTGAGTTTGAGAGAGATTCGGCGGTGAAATTTGATGTGTATGTTAACGACGAGGACGAGCCGGTCGGGCCGGGCAACACGGAGTATGCAGGGAGTTTCGTGAATGTGCCGCACAAGCACAAGCATGGGAAGAAAATGAAGACATGTTTTAGACTTGGATTGACAGATTTGTTGGAAGATTTGGGAGCTGAAGATGATGACAGTGTGGTGGTAACTTTGGTTCCAAAATATGGTAAAGGTCTTGTTAGAATTGGTGGTATCAAGATTGATTTTGCCAAAGATTGATCTGATTGATTCATTGTTGATTTAGATGATCAATGTTTCAATAATACAATTTAAATACGTTGGGATTTCTTTTGGAGTTTCCATTGTTTCAAAATAATAATACAAAGCTTGATCTGATTGATTGAGTTTCCATTTTTTTTTATTTGAAATCACAAGTCAACTTTTTTTAGTATATTACAATCTAGAACAAGTTGAACAAATAATTACACTAATTATACGATGAGTGAGATTCGTTAGCTACTTGATGCAAGTAAATTTTTATCGATTTCCACAAAACAAAGGCTGAGATGGAATATGACATTTTTATTAGTCGATGCAAACACCACTTGTTCAGTCCTTTATCGGATTTAATAAAGTATAGAAAAAGATTAACAAGTTGATAATTTGTGATTAAAATAATACAACCACCGTACATAGTCATTATTTTGTGCTTATTCAAACGTATATTATACAAAATAAAAGGTCTTATTTTGCATTTAAAAAACATAGATCACGTGGCTTAAGCTTCTCTTCCATACATGTATCTAACATTCTTGGCAACCGGTTATTCAACGAAGGCTCCATTAAAAATAAACAGAAAAAATTAATAAATAATTAATAGGTATCCAAATACATGAACATTTATTTGATTAGCAAATCGAATTAACAAGTGGGTTGGTTGACCATAGAAGTCATGTGCACAATTTTATTGGATAATTAGTGGTAATTGGTGAAGAGAGGGGGACGCAGGGGCCAGGGCCATGCCCCACTTCCTAAAAAAAAAAATACATTTTTCTTTAAAAGTTTATAATTTTTTATTTTGGCACCTATCAATTCTTTTTAATATAATGTTCCATCCAAATTATTTTTTTTTACTCCATTCCGACTCATAAGATGTATTGCACCACACACTGATATATTGCAATTTGCAAATAACTAACCAAGCCTAATTCAAATTGAAAAAAAGTAATAATAAAAAATAAGCAGTCACGATACAAGATAACCAAACCTATTTAAGCTCATATACACAATTTAGGTCCAAATCGAATCGAACCGAACTTTTACGGTTTGATTATTTTCGGTTATTTATATAAAACTCATCATGCTTGGTTGACTCAATTGATAACCGAAAAAAATTTGGATTGGTTCGGTTATGGGTAAAACTGAACTAAACCGAATTGTATCCACCCCTAATCAAATGTATAGTGCATCTTTCACTTTAATTTTATATTCACAAAATCATAGTAGAAGATGCACCCTCACCATGCATTATGAAGCATACAAATTTTTTTTTGTCAGAAAATGCTCTCTCAATATTATGAACTCAAAAGTTCTGTTGGTGATCATGAATTAATTAACAAGGATAACCAGTGGATTAAATTACTGTTATTGAGTTCCTTATGTTCTTTTGATTAACATCACAAATTAATTAGCGTGGTGATTTATGATTAATCAAATTTGGCTTGTTTGTTAAATCTCGACATAAATTAATAACTTAAGGGAATTGCTTTCAAACTAAGATGATATCAAATTAATGTGGCATATGTCAATATATATATTTAAAGAATCTGCTTAGACAATTTCAATTCTCACACTAGATTTTTCTTTCTAGTTTTCATTGTACGTGAAGGTCCCTGCCTCATCATATATAACAATAACATATATATATATATATATATATATATATATATATATATATATGTTGTAACTCTTGAACCATGATATCTTCTATTACCTACTACTTCTAAAATAATATATATAGAACACCTCCAACTCAAAATTGATTATTAATGGTCTCAATCTCATGAGCCAATTCTCTTGTCAGCTTGTCTGCTCGATCGTCTTGTCCACCAGCGAAATTGTAGACCCGAAATGCAAACTGGAATGCTCTCCATAGCATTGTTACATAATCTGCTGCTCGTTTTTCAGTTTTCATTTCGTTGGCTTTTGCTGCCTTTGCTTCCCTCCTTTCCTGAATCAATTTTCAGAGACCACACATCTTAATCTTCAGTCACTTAATTCCTTTATAATAATTGTAAATGACTATCTTCTTTAAACATTATATATGTTAATATTAATATAAGTCTTAAAGACAAAAAAAAAAAAACTCTTTAAAAATTTATAAGAAGATAAAATGGATACGCATATGATGATCGAGTTACCTTTAATGCAAATTCCATGCAGTTTGAGGAAACATCCACCATTAGTTCTTTGATTTTCACTAGGATTTGGAAGTTGAAATGTATGTTATGACTTTGAAATTTCTTGGATTCTTCATCTTTTGTTCTCTCTAATGCTTCGATGTCTCCTTTGATCTGCAAGTCATATATATATATATATATATATATATATATATATGAATTTCTTATGACAATTTATAGATGATGAGAGAATAATAAGAGATTAGAAAACAAAATTAAAAGGCAATTAATTGCGTACCTTGTTGAAGTAACGCTCAATCTTGTCAAGAAGCTGACCCAATGGAGTCACTACCTTCCAGTTCTGCAATTCTGTGACAATTGCATTTAATTTTGAGTCTAATGCTGCTGCTGTTCTCATTGCTTCCAACTTCTTTGAAGGGAACCCTTCGAATCTTGCTAGTACCTACGCATTCATTTTAATTAGGAATTAGTAACAAAATCTTGCTAGGAATTAGTTAATGTAAACCAGATAATTTTTGACATATATATTGACCTGTGATTCATCAGTTAATTTTTCAAGAACTGATTCTCCTTGTTTATGGAACTTGACAAGCTCATCCATGTCCTTTGTCTGGAAAGCACTAATGGAAGACTTCAGCTTCGAGATTGATTTTGCATACTTTTGAACATCTTCTTCAATTTTTTGGAAATATGCTGATCTGAAAAGATACACAACCAAGGTTTGTACACATGGTTTCACTTTAATTAGTCAGAAAATCATAACTAGCATAGTCTTGTTCAGTTTAAATATAAATTTATAAAATTCATTACACGTTTACTATTCAGATAATGAGAAAATTATCTAGTTAAATAGATAAAATTGTTAAGATGTAAAGTTGGAGGGTAAAATCGTCTTGCTAATTTAATAAAAAAAAGGTAAGATAGTCAATTTATACTGTATGTCAAGTTTGACCGTCAAAATTTTGGCGCTAGGGACTAAATTGATATATTTTGAAAAAAAGATAGAGACCATTTGAGTTAAAAAAGTAAAAATTAAAAAGTAATATTTTTAAATAAATTAGAGATCAAATTGATAATTATTCGAGGTACGTGGCTGTAGTTTACTGAAAAATATGATTTCATTATAATATAAACAAACGTGAAGATTTGGAATTTGCCCTATTTTATATTACAAAACAATCAAAATATAATTCTATGAATATTCCTCCTACTTTTCTATATTAAAGTCTGGTCTAATTTAATAATTATAGAGTTGAGTTAGTCAATATGTATGAATAGATGCATCACTTCTATTTTGTGTGGTTCATTCATTGAGCGACCATGAATATTGTTTATTTTAACATCTGAATTTCTGTTAAAATTCAATTGGTCGCATAAGAGAAGAAGTGTAAGCATATAAGATACCTCTTTGTCATCTCAGCGAGAGCATCGGCCATTCCTTGCTTGCCACCAGTAGGTGACCCACCTACACTCCTCCTACCAACAGATGATTTATTCAGATTACTTCCTTCCACCATCCCTTTCAGAAGTCGATACAGACTCCCCATTTGACTCGATCTCTTCAACTTTGTAGGTTTCTTCGGTTGCATGGGCATCCTGTTGAAGTGTAAACTTGTTTTAGGCCCAAACCATTTGAAGGCCCGAACTATTATGGGAGCCCAAACCCAAGCCCAAATAAATTAGAGTCCAAGTCCATAAATAAGGTCCAAGCCCTTTATCTAGAATTCTCTAGGGTTTGGTAATTAGGCATAAAAATCATATGGTCAATTGGAAGAATGTGGAAGGATGTAGAAGGATGAGGTGTATGGTTATTATAATTTTGGATTAGTTTATTTGTGTGGTCTAAAATTGTTTGTAAGTAGTATAAATACCCCCTCCCCATTTTGGTTTAGACATCAAGAAGAAGCAAAGCTTCTAAGTGAGTGAAGAAGAAGTAAAGAGTGAGTGAGTTCTTGAGTGAGAGTTTTCTTGTGATATTTGATATAAGTTTAAATAAAAGTTTTTTGAGTGTTTTATTTCCAACAAAGTGGTATCAGAGACGAGTTCGAAGGTGTGCACTATTGCATATCCAAATTGAAGTTCTCGACGAGACGAAGCTGACGCCACAAAAATCACCCCGATCGGAGTTCAAACGAGCCGACACGGGCCGCCGGAAGTTTGCTGCCAGAGAGTGAGTTAACTCACTGAGTCCAAGCCGAGTTCAAGCCGAGTCAGCCGAGTTGGAAGTGAGTCCAGCCAAGTTGGAGCCGAGTTGACCGAGGCACTAAGCCAGTTGACTGAGCCGCTAAGCTTGCTGACCGAGCCGCCAAGCCGTTGACTGCTGACCAGGTTAGGTTGACCGTTGACTTTGACCATAAAAAACGATTTTTTTTGTCTGAGTTCATCTTAAGGTTTTTCGACGTTCTGAGTTCATCCGTGTAGTCAGAATTTCAAAATTCTCACTATATTAAGAGTTATGGCTAATGGTATGGCGTCGTTTCAAGTTCCAACACTCAAGAACGAAAACTATGATAATTGGAGTATCAAGATGAAGGTTCTCCTTGGAGCACACGATGTGTGGGAGGTCGTAGAGAAAGGCTACACCAAACCAGAAGATGAGTCAACTCTATCCCAAACTCAAAAGGATAGTTTAAAAGACTCAAGGAAGAGAGACAAGAAGGCTCTCTATCTCATCTATCAAGCATTAGATGATGATGGTTTTAAGAAGATTTCGAGTGCAAGCTCCGCTAAGCAAGCGTGGGAGAAGTTGCAAATCTCTTACAAAGGAGTCGAAAAGGTAAAGAAGGTCCGTCTCCAAACATTAAGAGGTGAATTCGAATCCTTACACATGAAAGCATCTGAATCTATTTCAGATTATTTCTCAAGAGTAGCAGCTGTTTCTAACCAATTGAAAAGAAATGGTGAAAAGTTAGAAGATGTAAGAATAATAGAGAAGATACTCCGATCATTGGATCCCAAATTTGAGCACATTGTCGTGACGATAGAAGAAACTAAAGACCTGGAAGAAATGACGATCGAGCAGCTCCAAGGATCATTGCAAGCATATGAAGAAAAACATAAAAGGAAGCAGGGGATCAACGAGCAACTCCTCAAGATGCGATGGATGAGGAAATCAAGGCCATTGAAAAGAACAACACTTGGGAACTTGTTCCACCTCCAAAAGGACACAAGGCAATTGGTGTCAAATGGGTGTACAAAACAAAGCGAAATTCTAAGGGAGAGATTGAAAGGCACAAGGCAAGGCTAGTTGCGAATGGCTACAGTCAAAGAGCTGGAATAGACTATGATGAGGTATTTGCTCCAGTTGCTAGATTAGAAACTATAAGACTAATCATTTCTATGGCAGCGCAAAACAAGTGGAAGATACATCAGATGGATGTAAAGTCTGCCTTCCTAAATGGAGTTCTTGAAGAAGATGTCTACATTCAGCAACCACTGGGTTACGAAGTCAAAGGCCAAGAAGACAAAGTTCTGAAGCTGAGAAGAGCTCTCTATGGGTTAAAGCAAGCACCAAGGGCATGGAATAGCAGAATTGACAAGTACTTCAAACAGAATGGCTTCACCAAATGTCCCTACGAGCACGCCCTATATATCAAGATCATGAATGGAGATATTCTGGTAGTATGCTTGTACGTGGATGATTTGATTTTCACCGGCAATAACCTAAGCCTGATTGAAGAGTTCAAGAAAGCAATGGCCAAGGAGTTTGAGATGACTGACATCGGATTAATGGCGTACTATCTTGGTATTGAGGTCAAGCAAAAGGACGAAGGCATCTTTATCTCCCAAGAAAATTATGCAAAGGAGATACTCAAAAAGTTCAAGATGGATGATTGTAAGCCGATAAACACGCCAGCAGAATGCGGAATCAAACTATCGAAGCATGGTGAAGGTGAAAGCATAGATCCAACATTCTTCAAGAGTTTAGTTGGAAGCTTACGCTATTTGACGTGCACAAGGCCAGATATTCTTTATGCTGTTGGACTTGTAAGTCGATATATGGAGAATCCAACAACCACCCATTTCAAAGCCGCTAAGCGAATCCTCCGTTATATCAAAGGTACAATTGATTTTGGTTTGCTTTATTCAATTTCTAATGATTACAAGCTTGTGGGATATAGCGATAGCGATTGGGGTGGAGATGTAAATGACAGGAAGAGCACCAGTGGGTTCGTGTTCTTCATGGGAAACACAGCTTTCACATGGATGTCAAAGAAGCAACCGATTGTCACCTTATCTACTTGTGAAGCTGAATATGTAGCTGCTACTTCGAGCGTCAGTCATGTAATATGGCTCAGAAATTTGCTGAAGGAATTGGGTTTGCCACAAGAAAAGCCAACTGAGATTTGTGTCGACAACAAGTCAGCCATTGCCCTAGCAAAGAATCCAGTGTTCCATGATCGAAGCAAGTATATTAATACTCGTTACCACTACATAAGGGAGTGCATAGCGAAAAGGGATGTGCAAATGGAGTACGTGAAGTCCAAAGATCAAATTGCAGATATTTTCACCAAGCCACTCAGGTTTGAAGATTTTTCGAGATTAAGAAGTTTGCTTGGCATGGTAAAACAAGTTTAAAGGAGGGTGTTGAAGTGTAAACTTGTTTTAGGCCCAAACCATTTGAAGGCCCGAACTATTATGGGAGCCCAAACCCAAGCCCAAATAAATTAGAGTCCAAGTCCATAAATAAGGTCCAAGCCCTTTATCTAGAATTCTCTAGGGTTTGGTAATTAGGCATAAAAATCATATGGTCAATTGGAAGAATGTAGAAGGATGTAGAAGGATGAGGTGTATGGTTATTATAATTTTGGATTAGTTTATTTGTGTGGTCTAAAATTGTTTGTAAGTAGTATAAATACCCCCTCCCCATTTTGGTTTAGACATCAAGAAGAAGCAAAGCTTCTAAGTGAGTGAAGAAGAAGTAAAGAGTGAGTGAGTTCTTGAGTGAGAGTTTTCTTGTGATATTTGTTTTAAGTTTAAATAAAAGTTTTTTGAGTGTTTTATTTCCAACACATCCTTGCTCCACCACCTGGTGGAGGAGGAGGAGGAGGAGTGTAAAATCTCATTTTTATTATTTTATTTTAAATTATTATGGAGGGTGTATTTGAAATCTTTTGAAAACTTTTGATGAATGTGTGAGGATGTAAACGATATATTTTGAAAGTTGGCAATTAAAATTGTAATTTCGAAACGTTGAGGGACAAAACGGAAATTATCCAGTCCTATATATGGTCAACTTCATCTTCTTCCTCATCACCCGACTCCATTGATGCTCTCTATTTCTTCATTTTTCCTCTAACTTTGACCGTGATTTTCGACCACATCCGACCTCCGTTTCGCTCGTTTTTGGTACCAATAGAAAGCTCTTGCGACATAGAATCTATTGGTACCAAATTTGGAGATTTTCATGGCCGTTTGAGTCTCCGATTTGGTGGAGAAATTTAGGGATTTTCCAATTCGAAAAACCTCTGATTCCGGCGATTCTAGCCATTTCCCACTCCGGCCACAGTGATAAACATTGACGAGGGAGACGAGGCGAACAAAACCCGACCATTTTTGGAGGTCGCCGAAAAATTTCCAGAAAGTCACCGCCGGCCGCCACGCACGGTGGGGGTAAGTTTCCGACCTCCCGAACTTAGAATTTGATTCCGAACCCGTTTACGTATTCGTTTTAAGTGTAGGATATTATTTTGAGGTAAATTGGATTATATAGCCGCCGTATATAAATTAAATAATTATATTCTCGTGTAGATTTTACCGATCAAGATAATTAAGATTGAAATCGAGGCCACTGCGAATATCGGGTAGCTTACACGAGGTAGGGGTTTCAAACTTAAATTTTTAGAATATTTTCCCTAAATGGTTTGGATATAAATTGATTGTGAAAATTTGAGGAAATGTTTATTTGAATGTGGAATTGATTTGAGAAATAAATTGGAATGTATTGTGTGGAAAATATGATTTTTATGCAGGTTTTGTATTTTGGGATTTTGATAAAAACAGCCGTTATGCTGCCGAAATTTTATTAAAAATGATGAGTTTACATATGGGATGCATGGCGGATTTATTTAAATGGTTTTGTGATTTTGAAAAGGTAACCGTCCTAGTCATTATATTATATATTATTATACGACTTTATGTCGGGGACTGCGCAGGGTATTTTCTGGTACGTACACCTTGTATATGAGGGTAGTACCAGGGTCACGGTGAGCAAAATATTTTATTTAAAATGATAGGCCACCGGGTATGACTAGTGGACGTGTGGATATTACTTTATGAAGGAAAGTGTTACTATTTATTTAAAATTTTGTGAAAGTATTTAACCATGCAAGATTATCCCATGACTTTATAAAAATGATGTTTTCCACATACATTATCGGGGATCATACCCTACTGAGCTTTTAGCTCACCCCTTTTTATTTTCTTTCCCCCCCCCCAGGGAGCGCCCACGCGGATTAGAAGATCGTTAGTTGATGTGGGTGAAGGCTTGTGAGATCTAAGGATTAGATTTCTAATATTAGTTATTAAATTTATATTATTTGAGATTTGTATTGATTAAAGGATTTGTATTTGTTATGGACCTATAACAAATGTTGAGATAACTCAGTTTATGAGTTAGGTATGTTGATGTGCAAATCTTGTAGTTGTGGATGATTAAGACTTCAGGATTTATGCATGTTTCAGTATGATTATTATCTTGGAAATTGAATCCATGAATTCTAATGGGTGATCACATATCTGTGGGGTTATTTGGTGTTGACTTTTGAAAAATGGAAATATTTTTGTTTGTAAACAGATTTCCATTTTGTTTGATACTCCGGAGTATCCAAAGAAATTTATTGTGGTTTTTTTATGAAATTTTAATAAAGTCAAATTAGGAACTATTGATTTTATTTACAACTCTGCCACGGCCTAGGGCCTGGGTCGTGACAGAAAAATGGTATCAGAGCTTTTGGTTTTCAAACCTCGGAATGTGACACCTACTAGTATGAATGGATGGTATTTCACTGAACATGCATCTCAGATTGCTGATGATTTGATGTTTAAATTATAGGCTTGAAAGATGCCTCCGAGAAGGAGAACTCGAGGGCAAGAATCTAGGACTGATACACCACCTCCACCACCACCGCAACCTATTAATGAGCAAGTGGTAAATCTCTTGGAAGCAGTTATGAGGATGTCTGCCACACAAACTGTCCATGTGAAGGACAAGAATGAGAGACTCCAGGATTTCTGTCGGATATTTGATGCTCAGTTTGATGGCAGGCAAGATCCTATTGCTGTAGATAGATGGTTGAAGGCAATCAGGAGAGCCTTTTCTCAAGTTGATACTCCTAGTGAGTTCTGGGTGGATTTTGCTGTTTACAGGTTGACCGGTGATGCTGTTATATGGTGGGAAAACTTGGCAATTCAACGAGACATGACCGGTGTTGACTGGGAAGTCTTTGAGGGGTTATTCCGGGATAATTATTTTAATGCAGGCCATATAAAGATGTTGGCAGATATGTTTGAGAATATTGAGCAATGAGGGATGACTGTAAATGAATACTATACCAGGTTCATGGAGTTATCCCAGTATGCTAGAAGAGCCGACGAGTCACTGCTATTGTCAAAGTTCCTAATGCGTCTCAGACCGACGATACGGAACAGGATATATACCCAAGAGTTCAGGAAGCTAACTGATTGTTTGGCTGCCACCATTCTAGCTGAAACAAACTTCAGGGATATCCAGCCTCCCAGGAATCAACCTTCTGGCAGCAGAGACAGGAAAATGACCAGGAAAAATCAAGAAGGGTGGCGTGGCCCTAATTATGCTACTAGTGGGAGTGGTACAAGTATAGGGTCTTCGGGACGGAGTTCACCTTATGGCAACTGTTATAATTGCGGACAGCAGGGTCATCTAAAGAAGGCTTGTCCATATCCACGAAGATTCCAATCATCTCGTGGAGGAGCCTCAGGGAGCCATTCAGATTCGGCTTCTTTCCAAGGCCAACCTATGCACCATCCATCCCATGCATCATCTCCAGCATTTGCTTCTCCTGACCCACAGCGCCAGTATGTTCCGCAATACCAACATCAATACAGTGCACCTACTTTGGGATTTGGCCAGAATGTTCCTCAAAATTTTCAGGTTCCACAAGCATCTGGGAGCCGTGGCACTTCAAGCTACAACATGGGTTCTAATGCTAGTGGGGGCCGCTCAGGAAAGGGAAAAGGAAAAGGAAGGGGCACCGGACAGGCTTATGCTGCCACAGCTGAGGAGGAGTGTGATCACTCGGGCAGAGGGGTGATTGATGGTATGGTTCTAATTTCTCGTTCTTGGGCTCAGGCTTTGTTCGACACTGGTGCATCACATTCTTTCATTTCTTTGTTGTTTGCAAATACTTTGGGGTTGGGTTTTGAGAATCTTATCATGCCATTGAGTTTGGAAACCCCATTGGGAAAAGCTCATGATTTAACAGTATGTTGTAAATCAGTGAGCATTAGAATTGATGACAGGTGATTTTCTGATGATTTGATTATGATGCCCATGGGACAATTTGATGTGATTTTCGGTATGGATTGGTTAACTAAATACCGAGCACAAATCGATTGTTACAACAAAAAGGTGATACTTTACACAAAGAATGACAAAGTTGTTTACCAAGCGACTCAGGGTATGAAACAGCTAAGTCCAATTTTGAAGACCTTATTTGGTGGAAAGAAAAGACTGGAAACCTATGGTAATGTATTTTCCATTCACGGGGAGACAAGTAAGGTAAACCAGTATTCCCAGGTATACGTGGTTGATGAGTATCCAGATGTATTTCCTGAAGAGTTACCAGGATTGATGAGTACTCAAAAGTGATATTTATTGTCTATAAATCTTATGTATTTTGAGCATGTTTTCCTGATGATGTGGCTTAGGTGAACAGTACCGTACACGTAAATAGTACATTATGAACAGTTCCCGTACACGTGAATAGTGCATTATGAACAGTGAAATGGCGGCTTCAACAGTCAATGGACGTATTCGTAAGCAGTGACGTCGTGAATCGTATTCGTAAGCAGTGACGTCGTGAACAGTACGTGAACAGGGCCGCATTCGTGAACAGTACCCCCGATGAACAGTACCTAGAATTTTCTTATAAATACCCCATTTCCTTCATTTAAGAAGGAATCGGAAGAAAGAGAGAAAGGAGAGAGAGAATAGAGGAGAAGAGAAGCTACTACCTTTCCTTCCTTCATTTTTATTCTATTTTTGTATTTCTTTTCATGGAGAACTAATCTCCTAACTAAGGTGAGGGGAGAAACCTAAGATTATTTATGTGTATTGTTGATTCAATTTAGACAAGTATTTCAATATAAATTTGGTTTTTGGTTTGTTCAATTTAATATTTGGTTTAGCTTCTTTTAATAATTGATGGGTGTTATATAATCTTATTCATAGGTTCAGTCATGCTTTTCCTATTGTTTAGTAAAAACATCCATACTTTTATAATTTTGGTGAGCTAATAAATTATTTAGAATTTCGATTGGAATTATTTCTTGATAGATTGTTGCTGTAGGTACAGGCTATGCTTGAGATTTTTCCTATAAGAAATTAGTTGTGCTTATGTGTGAACACCATCAACCGAATTCATCTTTTCTATGTCTATTCTTATGTAAGTTTTAAGAAAATAATTGAATCAATAATATTGCATAAATAATTGAAGGTAGAACCCCGAAGCCTTAGTATTTCTCATTCATAAATTTTACTCTCAATTAAAATTGAATTGTTTTATCAATTGTAATTTTGCGATCTTTCTTACTGCTCTTCGTGGTACGACACTCGTTACTCCGAGTTATACTGCTACGCGACTCCTGCACTTGGGATTAGCAAGCAATTTTTGGCGCCGTTGCCAAGGTAACTACTGTCCCTTTTTATGGATAAATGATCATTTAAGGATAAAAAGGGAGTAGAGAATGTTGTGGCAGATCATTTTTCCATTTTTAAGGATAAATGATCATTTTTCACGAATACGGCCCTGTTCACGACGTCACTGCTTACGAATACGATTCACGACGTCACTGCTTACGAATACGTCCATTGACTGTTGAAGCCGCCATTTCACTGTTCATAATGCACTATTCACGTGTACGGTCACTGTTCATAATGCACTATTCACGTGTACGGTACTGTTCACCTAAGCCACATCATCAGGAAAACATGCTCAAAATACATAAGATTTATAGACAATAAATATCACTTTTGAGTACTCATCACACCCCCCAACTAGCTTATTGCTAGTCTCTAGCAATTCAAGCGACTCAAAACAAATTGAAATTCAAACCACTAAAAACAAATTCTACCTAATTTTTCTTCACATTATTAGCTCAGAGATTAGCCGAATTGTATGGCAGAATGTTACAGTTTCAAAAGGCGACTACAAGAGTGAGCAAAACTTCTAGACATTTTTTTTTTCACAGCAAAGGCTAATTCATAAACATCGATAATAGCTCAGTCATAATCAGTACACTCCCTTGCTTCAGTTTCAACACAAACCAATCAGCATAAATAAGCTTCAACTTCAAGTCTCACCATGGATATGTCACTCAGAAAAAGAAAAATATCACTCATAAATTAGTTTAGTATTTCACTCAAATGATCTCATAAGGGTGTGCCGCCATATGCTTGCTTGTCCTTGCTTGTCCTCCAAATCTCCACTATCAATATCACCTGAATCAAGAGGTCTTTATATAGGGTTGTAATGGAGCTTAGGGTTAAGGTTAAAGAAAGAAAGGATATGGAATACACATCGATTCTAGGAACTAGTAGAGCATATATAGAAGTAAGAGATATAAATTACATAAAGCTTAAAATTCACTTCATACCGGAGCCATGTATCAACTTTTTGGGCTCAAGCTTCATTATAAACATCACTAGTATAACTAAGAATCAAATTCAACTCTCTCTTTTTTTTCATTTTTTTTTCTTCTTTTTTTTTCATTTTTTTTATATATATTTTTCTTCTCTTTTTTTTTTTTTTACTTTTTTTTTTCATTTTTTTTTTAGATTAAAAACCTTAATCACCCTACAACTTGAATCATTCAATCATGTATCCATCAATAACAAGTAACCTTCAACACCAACATCTCTTTTAAAGCTCTACCATTTCCATAGAATAGGGTAGGATATAGTGTTTAAAGTTTTTGGGTAAAGAATATATGGTTTTATGAAAGAATATGTTTATTTTGGCGCAAATGGGTTAACTAGGGGTAAATATTAAAAGGGCACAGGATAATTTGGCAATGGTGGTGTGTCCTAAGTGCCTCCATCCTTTTCAGGTCATTGAGTTGATGTATGTCTCGAATGGTTTAAAGCAAGTTCTAGAGTATACACACAAAAATGAGATCATACGCACATGAATAAGTGTGATTGATGCATAATGTTTCAATCACAAAAAGCTCAAAAGCTCACAAGGTTTATGCAAGTCTACACTTAATTCATGACTTTTCAACTCGTGCAGATTCCGAAACATCGAAACGTACCAATATGGCTGCATAATTATAAATGGTACGAAAAAGAATGCTTTGCCGGCTAGAAACATAGAGAATTAGTGCTCACATTCATAATAACCAGCTGAATTTGTAATATCAAGAAAATCATCTCTTTTATGCCATATTATAAATATACCTACACATCTCATCATTGCTGAGAAGCAAAACAAACAAAAGAAAGAAGAAAAAAATAAAATAAAATAAAATCAAACAACTTAGAACCAACAAATTGGAGAATAAAAATACTAAACAGATTATTACTCCCCCCAACTTAAAATAAACATTGTCCTCAATGTGATAAATCAAGTAAAGGATAAAAGACAACTTATTTAAAGTGAAGAGGAAGAATAGGAAAGAGTGCACCTGATGGTGAAGAGTTCTCCAAGCAATTTCTCTGCAACTTGCTAGTTTTCAAAACAACAAAATAAAACAAAGCAAAACAAACCAACAAAATAAAATAAAAATAAAAATAAAGAATACAATTACAACAAATTGGACATCAAGTCCAACAAATCAGTCTTCATAGACCGGATTCTCTAGAGAGATAGTCTCATCCTCTAGAACCAGATTTTCTAAGAATGGTTTAAGACGCTGTCCATTAACTTTAAACACATTACCATTCTTAGGGTCCTCAACTTCAATAGCACCAAAGGGAAAAACTCTTTTAACCACAAAAGGACCTGTCCACCTAGAACGAAGCTTGCCAGGAAATAAATGCAATCTAGAATTATACAAGAGAACTTTCTGACCAGGTTCAAAATTTTTCCTTAAAATTTTCTTATCATGAAAAACTTTCATGCATTCTTTGTAAATTCTAGAATTCTCATATGCTTCATTCCGAAGTTCTTCCAATTCATTCAGCTGTAATTTTCTGAGAGAACTTGCATCATTCAAACTGAAATTAAACGTCTTTATAGCCCAATAAGTTTTGTGTTCCAATTCTACAGGCAAGTGACAAGCTTTTCCATAGACTAATCTGTAGGGGGACATGCCAATCGGGGTTTTAAAAGCTGTACGGTAAGCCCAAAGAGCATCAGTTAGCCTTAAAGACCAATCTTTGCGGTTTGGATTCACCGTTTTTTCTAAAATCTGTTTTATCTCCCGATTGGCAAGTTCAACCTGACCACTTGTCTGTGGGTGATAAGGGGTGGCAACTTTATGAGTAACACCATATTTTTTCATCAAAGCTTCAAAAGGTTTATTGCAAAAATGTTTGCCCCCATCACTGATAATGGCTCGAGGTGTTCCATGTCTAGAGAAAATATTTTCTTTCAAAAATTTCAAAACAGTGTTATGATCATTTTTCCGACATGGAACAGCCTCTACCCATTTTGAAACATAATCAATGCCTACCAAAATATAAAGATATCCAAAAGATGAAGGAAACGGACCCATAAAATCAATGCCCCAACAGTCAAATATTTCAATAACCAAAATAGGATTCAAAGGCATCATATTTCTACGAGTTATCGCTCCTAATTTCTGACAGCGCTCACAAGCTCTACAATATGCATTAGTGTCTTTGAAAAGAGTAGGCCAATAGAATCCACATTGTAAAATTTTAGCAGCTGTTTTCTTAACAGAAAAATGACCACCACATGCTTCATTATGGCAAAAAGAAATCACATCATGCATTTCATTATCAGGAACACATTTTCTATAGATTTGGTCACCACAATACTTAAACAGATAAGGATCATCCCAAAAGAAACTGCGTACCTCCACCATGAATTTCTTTCGATTTTGTGCGTTCCAATCCGGTGGAGTCTTACCTGTACAAAGATAATTCACAATATGAGCAAACCAAGGTAATTCTGTAATAGCAAAAAGTTGCTCATCAGGAAAAGAATCATTAATTGGACGAATATCAGGATGTTCTTCAAAAACCAATCTGGATAAATGATCTGCCACAACATTTTCTACCCCCTTTTTATCCTTAATAGTGATGTCGAACTCTTGGAGTAGGAGGATCCACTTAATAAGTCGAGCCTTAGCATCCTTTTTACTGAGAAGGTACTTTAATGCTGCATGGTCAGTGTAAACAACAATAGGCGATCCAACAAGATAAGCACGAAATTTATCCAAGGCAAATACTATTGCAAGAAGTTCTTTTTCAGTTGTAGAATAATTCATTTAAGCACTATTTAAAGTCCTACTTGCATAGTAAATGACATAAGGTTTCTTATCTTTTCTTTGCCCTAAAACAGCTCCAATTGCATAATCACTAGCATCACACATAATTTCAAATGGTAAATTCCAATCAGGTGATTGTATAATAGGTGCAGAAGTGAGTAATGCAATTAATCTATCAAAAGCAACTTGACAAGCATCGGACCATTCAAAAGGAGTGTCTTTAGATAAGAGATTACACAAGGGTCTTGATATGACACTAAAATCCTTGATAAATCTCCTATAAAAACCAGCATGTCCTAGAAAGGATCTAATATCTTTTATGCTCTTCGGAATGGGCAACTTAGCAATTAATTCAACCTTAGCCTTATCTACTTTAATTCCTTTGGAAGAAACAATATGACCAAGAACAATCCCAGTAGACACCATAAAATGACATTTTTCCCAGTTCAGAATAAGATTTTTCTCTTGGCATCTTATCAACACTTTCTTAAGATTAGATAAACAATTATCAAATGAATTACCAAACACAGATATATCATCCATAAATACTTTCAGAAACCATATTCTCCTTATTCAGAGGTATACAATCCAGCAACAAGGTTCCACCCTAATTTTCGTTGGAGAAATGAACCTCAACAACAGGTAAGTGCTCATAACCATCAATTTTCAGCACCCAATTCATTTAATTCTAAGCCATCTTTGGTAGATACTCTTCAGGCATTTATGCAGGATCAACAAAAACAAGGCCAGAGGTATGAAACCATATTCACTAAATATGATTCCATGATTGGACAGTTAGTTGAAGAGAATAAGGATATTAAGAATCAAATTTCTAAATTGACTAATTCTCTTGCTGTGAATGAAAAAGGGAAGTTTCCTTCTAATACTGAACCAAATCCTAAAGGTCTAAATTCTTGTGAAATATATGAGCATGTTGATTCTTTTACTCTTAGGAATGGTAAAGTTATTGATACTATTCCTCCGACTAAGGATGTAGAGAAATCTAAGAGTAAAGATAAACTTGATGAGTCCAAACTAAATGATATTGCAGAGAGTTGTCCATTGCCGGCACCTTTTCCAAAAGCTTTACAGCCTTCAAAGAAATTGAATAATCATTCTGATATCTTAGATCTTTTTAGGCAGGTAAAAATCAATATTCCTTTGTTAGATGCTATTAATCAGGTTCCAACATATGCTAAATTTTTGAAAGATATGTACACTGTTAAGAGAAAGCATAATGTGAAGAAAACTGCATTTTTAGCTGCTCATGTAAGTTCTGTGCTTCAAAATAAAATTTCCCCAAAACACAAAGATCCTGGAAATCCTACTTTATCATGTGTTATTGGAAGCCATTTGATTGATCGTGCTTTACTTGATTTAGGTGCTAGTGTAAATTTAATTCCTTATTCAGTGTACTTGCAGCTAGGTCTTGGTGAGATTAAGCCCACAAAGCTTAAATTGCAGTTGGCTGATCGTTCCATAAAAATTCCAAGGGGAATAATTGAGGATGTGTTGGTTCAAGTAGACAAATTTTACTATCCTGTTGATTTCTTTATTTTGGATACTGAACCTATTTCTGAGACTAAAAATCAAATTCCTGTGATTTTAGGACGTCCTTTCTTAGCTACATGTGATGCTAACATTAGCTGCAGGAGTGAAGTAATGAGACTCAGTTTTGGGAACATGACTATGGAAGTGAACATTTTTAATGTGTTCAAGCAACCACAAGGAGACGATGAATATGAATTTGTTGATTTTATTGGAACTCTAATGCATGATCAATTTGCTAAAAACAGTGTTATTAATGCTTTAGAGAATTTTCTTGTGAATTCATATGATTCTACTTCACCTGAAACTGTTGAAGTTGCTGAAATTTCTGAAATTAGTGCATTTTTTGATACTTTTCAGGTGCAAGACGCTAAAGGATGGTATCCCAAGTTTGAGAAAATCCCACCACGTGTTGAGAATAAGCTGTCAAGCGTAGAGGTGCCAATTTTGGAACTGAAACCTCTGCCATCAGGTCTGAAACATGCATTTTTGGGCCCAAATGACACCTTTCCTGTGGTAATATCTTCTCAACTTACTTCTGAGCAGGAAAATAAATTGATTACTGTTTTGTATGCTCATAAATCTGCAATTGGTTGGTCTCTAGCTGATATTAAAGGAATCAGTCCTCTTGATTGTACTCATAAAATTCTTTTAGAGGATGATGCTAAACCTTCTAGGGATGCACAGTGTAGATTGAACCCCAACATGAGAGAAGTTGTAAAATCTGAAGTTTTAAAATTGTGGAATACTGGAATAATTTATCCTATATCTGATAGTAAGTGGGTGAGCCCTACACAGGTTGTGCCTAAGAAATCTGGAGTAACTGTAGTAAAAAATGATAAAAATAAGTTAGTTCCCACTAGAGTCGTTTCTAGTTGGCGCATGTGTATTGATTACAGGAAGCTAAATTCTGCAACTAGGAATGATCATTTTCCCTTACCCTTTATTGATCAGATTTTAGAAAGGGTTGCTGGCCATGAGTTTTATTGTTTTCTAGATGGGTATTCAGGTTATTATCAAATTGAAATTGCCATGGAAGACCAAGAAAAAACCACTTTTACATGTCCTTTTGGTACTTTTGCTTTTCGTAGAATGCCATTTGGTTTATGTAACGCTCCTGCCACTTTTCAAAGATGCATGACTAGTATTTTTAGTGATATGGTGGTTGCCACCAAATAGAGAGATTGAGTTCTGTATTAATCTAGTTCCCGGGGCTCAACCAATTTCCGAAACTCCATATCGTATGGCCCCAGCAGAACTAGTGGAATTACGGAAACAATTAGGAGAGCTCCTAGAAAAGGGATTTATTCGGGAGAGTACCTCTCCATGGGGAGCTCCTGTTTTGTTTGCAAAGAAAGCTGACGGTTCTCTAAGACTTTGTGTAGACTATCGAAAGTTGAACCAAGTGACAATAAAGAATAAGTATCCCTTGCCCAGGATAGATGAGTTGTTTGTTCAACTCGGAGGATCAAAATTCTTCTCGAAGATTGATTTGAGATCCGGTTATCACCAATTGAAGGTTCGGGCAGAGGATATTCCTAAAACAGCCTTTCGGACCCGTTATGGTCATTTTGAGTTCCTTGTTATGCCGTTTGGATTAACTAATGCTCCTGCAGCTTTTATGGACCTCATGAATCGAATTTTCAGGCCTTACCTGGATAAATTTGTTGTGGTGTTTATCGATGATATTTTGGTTTATTCCAGAACTTGTGAAGAGCATGTAGAACATTTGAATATAGTCCTGCAGACACTTCGAATGAATCAACTCTATGCTAAGAAAGATAAATGTGATTTCTGGTTGACCGAAGTCAGGTTCTTGGGTCATATGATTTCCCAAGAAGGAATATCTGTGGATCCTGCAAAGGTGGAAGCTGTTCTTCAATGGGAGAGACCAACAAACGTCACAGAAGTTCGTAGTTTTCTTGGCCTAGCTGGTTATTATCGTCGTTTCGTTGAGAACTTTTCAAGGATTGCTATGCCATTGACCCAATTGACGAGGAAGAATGTAAAGTTTGTATGGAATGAAGATTGTGAAGCCTCATTTATGGAATTGAAGCAAAGATTAACCACAGCACCTGTCCTTACAGTACCGGATAGCAATGAACCCTACGTAGTATACACGGATGCCTCAGGTACTGGTTTAGGTGGTGTTCTGATGTAAGGCGGAAAGGTAGTGGCTTACGCCTCCCGTCAATTGAAACCGCATGAGAAGAATTACCCTACCCATGATTTGGAGCTTGTTGCTGTGATTTTTGCATTAAAAATTTGGAGGTGTTACCTTTATGGAGTAAAGTTTGACATCTATTCAGATCATAAAAGTCTGAAATATCTTTTTACACAGCGAGATCTAAATTTGAGGCAAAGGAGATGGATTGAGTACATGGAGGATTATGATTTTAACCTTCAGTATCATCCTGGCAAGGCAAATGTGGTTGCAGATGCCTTGAGTAGAAAATCTCATGGAATTTTGGCCAATTTGGCATTGGAGGATTGGAAGCGAACTATGGTCATTGGAGATTATGATCTGTGTTTACAAGAAGACGAAGTAACAACTCGTGTTTACAATGTGGTGGCTACACCTAGTGTCCTACAACGTGTTAAGCAGAGTCAATGGCAGGATGAAGAATTGAGAACTCTGTGGAATCGTTTGATAAATGGTGAGCATCTGGAGGGTTGGGAAATTAAGGCAGATGAATTTATTTATTATAAAGGAAAAGTGGTAGTTGCCAACGATCCAGAACTTAGAAGAGATGTGTTGGCTGAGGCCCATAAGTCCAAGTTTATGGTACATCCAGGTAGCATAAAGATGTATCATGATCTTAAGAGGCAATACTGGTGGATCGGAATGAAACGAGAGGTAACTGAATTTGTTGCTAAGTGTATGGTATGCCAACAGGTGAAAGCTGAACATCAACGACCGTCAGGGTTACTCCAACCATTACCAATTCCTGAATGAAAATGGGATAAGATTTCCATGGACTTCGTGACAGGATTACCGTTGACTCTACAGAGACATGATGCAATATGGGTTATTGTGGACCGGCTAACAAAAACAGCCCACTTCATACCTATAAGGAAGGACTACAAGCTTAATAAGTTAGCCAGACTCTATGTGGAGAATATTGTTCGGTTACATGGTGTACCCTCCAGCATTATTTCAGATAGAGACCCACGTTTCACGTCTAGATTTTGGAGAGCCTGACAGACTGCCTTGGGGACTGAATTGAACCTTAGTACCGCCCATCATCCCCAAACTGATGGACAGTCTGAGAGGACTATTCAGATATTGGAGGATATGCTCCATTCTTGTATATTGGACTTTGGAGGGAATTGGGGCGAGCACCTATCTTTGGTAGAATTTGCTTATAACAACAGCTATCAGGCTAGTATCGGTATGGCCCCGTATGAGGTTCTTTATGGAAGGCCTTGTAGGTCACCTTCGTGTTGGGCTGAACTAGACGAGCAGATTACTATTGGGCCAGAGATTATTGAAGAGACTACGAGCAAAGTAAAGAGTATTCAAGAAAGGCTTAAAGTGGTCCAGAGTCGCTAAAAGAGTTATGCTGATCTTTACCGTCGTGAGGTGGAATATGAGATTGGTGACTATGTTTTCTTGAAAGTGACACCTATGCGAGGTGTGACTCGATTTGGAGTTAAAGGCAAGTTAGCTCCTCGATACATCGGGCCATTTGAGATTATCGAGAGAGTTGGGCAGGTTGCTTATCGCTTAAATTTGCCAGCTCAGTTGGGACATGTTCATAATGTCTTCCACGTGTCCATGTTGAGAAAGTACACCGCAGACCCATCTCACATTGTTCTCCACTCGGAGATTCCTCTGAGAGAAGATGTGACACATGAGGAACAACCCTTGCGGATCATGGCGAGAGAGATCAAAGTGCTGCGAAATCGAGAAATCCGTATGGTTAAAGTGCTATGGCAAAATCATACGGGAGATGAGGCTACTTGGGAGTTAGAATCTGAAATGTATTATAAATACCCTCACTTGTTTGAGATTCAGCTTGAGGTTGTACTTTGAATTTCGGGACGAAATTCTTTTAAGGAGGGTAGAATGTAAAATCTCATTTTTATTATTTTATTTTAAATTATTATGGAGGGTGTATTTGAAATCTTTTGAACACTTTTGATGAATGTGTGAGGACGTAAAAGATATATTTTGAAAGTTGGCAATTAACATTGTAATTTCGAAAAGTTGAGGGACAAAACGGAAATTGTCCAGTCCTATATATGGTCAACTTCATCTTCTTCCTCATCACGCGACTCCATTGATGCTCTCTATTTCTTCATTTTTCCTCTAACTTTGACCGTGATTTCCGACCACATCCGACCTCCGTTTCGCTCGTTTTTGGTACCAATAGAAAGCTCTTGCGACATAGAATCTATTGGTACCAACTTTGGAGATTTTCATGGCCGTTTGAGTCTCCGATTTGGTGGAGAAAGTTAGGGATTTTCCAATTCGGAAAACCTCCGATTCCGGCGATTCTAGCCATTTCCCACTCCAGCCACAGTGATAAACATTGACGAGGGAGACGAGGCGAACAAAACCCGACCATTTTTGGAGGTCGCCGGAAAATTTTCAGAAAGTCGCCGCCGGCCGCCACACACGGCGGGGGTAAGTTTCCGACCTCCCAAACTTAGAATTTGATTCCGAACCCGTTTACGTATTCGTTTTAAGTGTAGGATATTATTTTAAGGTAAATTGGATTATATGGCCGCCGTATATAAATTAAATAATTATATTCTCGTGTAGATTTTATCGATCGGGATAATTAAGATTGAAATCGAGGCCACTGCGAATATCGGGTAGCTTACACGAGGTAGGGGTTTCAAACTTAAATTTTTAGAATATTTTCCCTAAATGGTTTGGATATAAATTGATTGTGAAAATTTGAGGAAATGTTTATTTGAATTGTGGAATTGATTTGAGAAATAAATTGAAATGTATTGTGTGGAAAATATGATTTTTATGCAGGTTTTGTATTTTGGGATTTTGATAAAAACAGTCGTTATGCTGCCGAAATTTTATTAAAAATGATGAGTTTACGTATGGGATGCATGGCAGATTTATTTAAATGGTTTTGTGATTTTGAAAAGGTAACCGTCCTAGTCATTATATTATATATTATTATACGACTTTATGTCGGGGACTGCGCAGGGTATTTTCTGGTACGTACACCTTGTATATGAGGGTAGTACCAGGGTCACGGTGAGCAAAATATTTTATTTAAAATGATAGGCCACCGGGTATGACTAGTGGACGTGTGGATATTACTTTCTGAAGGAAAGTGTTACTATTTATTTAAAATTTTGTGAAAGTATTTAACCATGCAGGATTATCCCATGACTTTATAAAAATGATGTTTTCCACATACATTATCGGGGATCATACCCTACTGAGCTTTTAGCTCACCCCTTTTTATTTTCTTTCCCCCCCAGGGAGCGCCCACGCGGATTAGAAGATCGTTAGTTGATGTGGGTGAAGGCTTGTGAGATCTAAGGATTAGATTTCTAATATTAGTTATTAAATTTATGTTATTTGAGATTTGTATTGATTAAAGGATTTGTATTTGTTATGGACCTATAACAAATGTTGAGATAACTCAGTTTATGAGTTAGGTATGTTGATGTGCAAATCTTGTAGTTGTGGATGATTAAGACTTTAGGATTTATGCATGTTTCAGTATGATTATTATCTTGGAAATTGAATCCATGAATTCTAATGGGTGATCACATATCTGTGGGGTTATTTAGTGTTGACTTTTGAAAAATGGAAATATTTTTGTTTGTAAACAGATTTATGTTTTGTTTGATACTCCGGAATATCCAAAGAAATTTATTGTGGTTTTTTATGAAATTTTAATAAAGTCAAATTATAAACTATTGATTTTATTTACAACTCTGCCACGGCCTAGGGCCCAGGTCGTGACAAGGAGGACCTGCTCCAATATTGCCTTGCGGCATACCCGATCCCTTTTGAGGAATCATGGGTGGTGGGGGTGGTGGGGCACCTCCTGACATTCCTCGTGCTGGCGGTGGTGGTGGTACACCTCCTGACTTTCCAGGCAGTGAAGGTGGCGGCGGCGGTGGTGCAACTCCTGAAATTCCGGAAAGTGGGGGTGGTGGTGGTACAGCTCCTGACATCCCTGGCGGCGGCGGCGGCGGTGGAGGAGGTAATGATTTTGAAACTGTAAGTACATTTGACTGCAACATGGGTGGTGGTGCTTGAACTGCAACAATAGGTTGTGACACGGGTGGTGACGGTGGCGGTGCTTGAACTGCTACATTTGGTTGTGACATGGGCGGTGGTGTTAAAATCCCTCTGCAACACTGGTTAAGGTGGCGGTGAAGCTGCCACAATTGGCTGCAACACTGGCTCAGGTGATGGTGGTCGATCTATATATTTGGAGACAAATAATCAGGGCGCGATGGTGGTACTGCAGTCAATAACACTTCTCCTCCTGTAATCCAAATATTCAAGTTGAAGACCGAAGCCTTCTTGGTCGACGTTTCAATTCCATTACAACAATCATTGGTTACCTCTGCTTCTACTTCAACATCACAAAGCATGTGAAAACACACATCCATGGAGTTTAACTTGGACTCTCAAAGACAACATAATTAACAACTGTTCCATATCAATTATACAATTTTATTCCATATCTAATATTATTAGTATATAAACAATCATCAACGCGTGGACTTGTATTATTAATAAATAATTAATAATGTTGAATCGGTAAAAATAAATATATTTTTTTTGTTGAATTTATATATATTTCTTCCTCACCAAGATAAGAATAATTTGTGATCAAAGTTTGCTTGTCAAGCTTAACAATTCATTTCTTTTTTCTCTCTTCAATTGGCTACGCATATAAAAATTGATTTACCAAAAAAAAAACACTAGATTTTTCAATCTTAGATTGTTTATTTGAAAAAAACTAAATTAAAAAAAAATTGATAAATCCATTAATCAAAGAAAATTTTAACCTGTATTCTTAAAAATGCGATAACAATTTGAAAAAAAATAAAATTGTACAAATCTTTATATATTAATAAAATAATTTTTTTTTTAATCTAAATTTATATACAAATAATCTTTAATATAAAGGAACCCATAACTAATCATAAGTATAACACCCCCTGACCCGACCCGACTGGATCGACCCAGGGAGCGCTACCGGTTTTCAAAACTTTCTACATTCACTTTATATATTTTAAACCATTGAAAATCATATCGATTTGTAATTTAAAAATAGTGTTCTAGTGAGCCCATTAAATTGTATTGTCAAAAATTTCGGCAGAGTTTCCTCTATTTTTTCGATTTTCCAAAACCTGTTTTCCATAAAACAAATATAATACAATATAAATCCAATACTTCTATATCCAACTTTTCAAATCAATGCGCACTCTGCCGTTTAGTGCGACTTCCAAACATTTTCAAATAAAACATATATAATTAATATTTACAAATATTTGAACAGGATATAAATCATAAAGCACCTATTACAAAACATATATATATATATATATATATATATATATATATAAATGTCGAATTACAGATTTATGTATATGCATGCTTAACTAAATACAATATACAATTTCAAATTCCATTATAACTACTTAAAAGAAACTGTGACTCTGGACCTTCAATCTGCTCTTACTTCTTCTCTATTCTTTGTTTCCCCCTGTGTCTCTGATACCTGCACGTGATAAAATCAACGCGCTAAGCAATAATGCCTAGTGGGTGTACACTCAACTCAAGTATCAAAATCAATAATCATTTCATAATAAAAATATACCAATATTATCGTATAAAAACATTTCAATTTTCAACTTTCTCACAGAAAGAAATCATATAAAAACAGTTTAATAAAAGCATCTAAATTCAATCAGTAAGTATACAACATTTAGTTTTCGGTTTTTTTATAATCATTTTATTTATTCTGTAACCTTTTATTTATATAAACATTTTTTTCACTTTCATTCTCTATTCTGGCCGTCCACTCATCATACATTTCGATATCTGTACCATCAGTGTAACGTTCACCTCCGGGATTCGCCTAAACTGGACTAAACCAGGTTTGCCCCGCGAGATGTAACTGTCAGGAATATCAGTATAATATCTATCTCCGGGATTCGCCTAAACTGGACTATACCAGGTTTGCCCCGCGAGATGTAACCGTTAGGAATACTAGTACAATATCTATCTCCAGGATTCGCCTAAACTGGATTATACCAAGTTTGCCCCGCGAGATATAACAGTCATGGATACAAGTGGCTATCTCCGGGATTCGCCTAAACTGGACCTTACCAGGTTTGCCCCGCGAGATGCAACAGTCATAGATACAATGCAATATCTATCTCCGGGATTCGCCTAAATTGGACTAAGCCAGGTTTGCCCCGCGAGATACAGTAATCATCACTATCAATACAATGGCTATCTCTGGGATTCGCCTAAACTGGACCTTGCCAGGTTTGCCCCGTGAGATGTAACAGCAATCAACTTGTTATATTCTTTCCGTTTCTTTCGAAATCAACATTTCTACTCTCAACCAATTTATTTTAAAATAACCGTTGTAAATCAAAAATCGATTTAATCAGAATATTCAGAATATTCAAATCAAGAATACATATAAACAAATATCCATCAAAATATTCAAATAAACTTAGATTCCATATCAAAAACACAAAGGTTTCGAAAAGAAGTGTACACCAACCTGGTTTTCGTTTTTCGCACAGTTTTTTTTTTTCTGGATTTCCTTTTTCCTTTCTCTTTCCTTTCTCTTTCCTTTTTCTCTTTTCTTTTCCTTTCTTCTTTTCTTCTTCTTTCTCTTCTCTTCTTCTCTTCCTCTTCTTCTTCTTCTTCTTCTCTTTCTCTTCTTCTTCTTCTTCTTCTTCTTTCTTTTCTTTCTCTCTCGGTCTCTCTTCCTCTCTGTTTTCTCTGTTTTCTGTTTTCTGGTGAGTTCTGCGATGACTTATTTTTTTTTATAAACTTTCGGTCGTCGCGACCTGTGGTCGAGGCACCAGGTCGCATTGCTCTCTGGAGCAACTCCACCACCTTCATCGCGATCACACATCGCGGTACCCTGGTCGTGCTGATGGTCGCGATGCTCACTGCCAGGATTTTTACTTTTTCATCGCGAGCCAGTCATTGCGATCTGTGGTCGCGTTGCTCACTGTCCGAAAATACCATTTTTCGTCGCGAGCAGCTCATCGCGACCTGTGGTCGCGGTACATACTGCCCCAAATTTTTCCACTCATTTTTCGTCAGGCATCATTTCTGGACCGTTCTATCTGGTCCACCTGGAAACCATAAAATAAAACATACATTTAATTATGTTTTACACCCCTCAACTCACAAATATGTTATCCACATATTCGAAATTAATTATTCAAAAATTAGGATGTTACAATAAGTACATATGCAGAGCAGAAAAACAAAAAGGTCAACAGCTTGGCAATCACATTTACGGAATCCATTAATGGAGTTTTATGCCTGTGCTTTTAGGATTTGATACTCTTCTAATATGACGCGACTTCTTAAAATTTTTTGTTATGTAATCAACCGCATTGACAATAGTTGGTTGTTGCAGAGTATATATAAACTTAAATAATAATAAATTAAATTATGAAAAATAATAAAAAGAGATAAAAAAATTTTACGCGGTTTGATGATTGTTGTGACCCTAAGTTCACGGAGTGTATCAATATTCAATTCCACTGTAAAAGTAATATTTAAAAAGTATACACTCAAAACGACCCTATTTTACTTTTTTATATAAATTCTAAGAATATAAGGGATTAAATACTAAAACCCTATAGGTTAAACTGTCTATTTATAGAAAATTTATAATTAAAATTTTCTTCTGAGCCCCCTGGAGCTCAACTCTCAAGTGTGAAGTCCAATAATAATAATTCAAACTTCACAACCCAACGATAAGCATCAATTTATTTTTTTCATTCTTTGTTTTTTATTAATAATTAATCACAATTTCTGAATGATTGAGGATTTATATATATATATATATATATATATATATATATATATATAATGTTATAAAGAAAAGTGAATTAAACCATTTACAGGCATGGTTTTTGCCATTTTAAGGATCTAATTAATTGACTTATTAGCCAGTAGGTTTCACTAATTAGTAAGCCTAACATATTATTATTTAATAATGATCATCTCCTGCTCTGTATGTCTGTAATTTCGCTCCTATCGATGGGACATCTGTAATTATTCCAAAAGAAAGTTATCCCCGTGAAAATTATACGCTTTTCCTATGCATAAAATGCTACACGCTCTAAAAAATTAATTAAAAAAATCAATTCAAATTATATAATAAGTGATTTGTTTTTTTGGGTAATTAAAAAAATAAATAATTTAATACCGTATTTATGTTAATTTTTGGATTGAGTTTTGAGTTGTGCAGGCCTTTTATCTACAAATTGATAATATTAAAGTGCATGAGTAAATTAGATTGTGTAATATTCAGCCCCAAAACATATGATCCACAACCAAGAGCCCATCAGCTCATCTTATCAAAGCTCAAAAATTTAGCCCAAGTCCAGTTATTTTACACCCAACAACCAATTAGATACTACTCACTCGAAAGTCGTATTGGTGATCAGGAATTAATTAGGAAAGCCATGAACAATGTTAATATACACACATATAAAACTCGGAGAAGAGAAAATGCATAAAAAAGTATATGCAAATGATCCTTTCAGTGACACCAAAACATAATATTAGCAAATACACACGAGAGAGAGAATATCAGTTTAATGTTTCCAGAGCATATGTATATATAAATTTTATATTAATATATATTCAAACTTTTTTTTTTTTTTTTTTTGAAATACTATATGTGTATATGTGAGTAACGACTCGAACCTGAAATATTACTCAGATAAATTAGCGTTATTTACCACCAAACCACATTGGGCGGGGTATATATATCGAAACTCTTGAACCACGACATCTTCTATTACCTACTACTTCTAAAATAATATATATAGAGCAACTCCAACTCAAACAAAAGTCTCTCAAAAATGATGCAATCCCATGCATTCAAAATCTCACATTTTTTTTTTCTTGTTAGTTAATACAATTAATTTCTTGCGAATGTGCGTGCATGCATGCACAGTACTATTAATAGTTACTTCCATTTGAAGTAGGATATTGATAAGAGAGTAAAAAATCACTGGTGGGTTTGATTGGTCTCAATCTCATGAGCCAGTTCTCTTGTCAGTTTGTCTGCTCGATCGTCTTGTCCACCAGCAAAATTGTAGACCCGAAATGCAAACTGGAATGCTCTCCATAGCATTTTTACATATTCTGCTGCTTGTTTTTCTTTTTTTGTTCCGTTCACTTCTGCTGCCTTTGCTTCCCTCTTCTCCTGAATCAAATTTCAGAAACCATCCACTTAATCTCAGTGACTTAATTCCTTTATAATGATTGTAAATGACTACAGTTTTTAATAATTATATTTGTCAATATTGGCGTACGTCTTAAA
The DNA here is from genome assembly GCA_003430845.1 of Xanthoceras sorbifolium. Classification (NCBI taxonomy): domain Eukaryota; kingdom Viridiplantae; phylum Streptophyta; class Magnoliopsida; order Sapindales; family Sapindaceae; genus Xanthoceras; species Xanthoceras sorbifolium. The sequence goes on from CM010618.1 coordinate 7,232,483, forward strand.
AGCATGAAAAAAAAATCTTTAAAAAATTAATAAGAAGATAAAATGGATACGAATACAATGATCGAGTTACCTTTAATACAAATTCCATGCAGTTTGAGGAAACATCCACCATTAATTCTTTGATTTTGACAAGGATTTGGAAGTCGAAAGGGATGTTATGACTTTGAAATTTCTTGGATTCTTCATCTTTTGTTCTCTCCAATGCTTCGATGTCTCCTTTGATCTGCAAGTCATATATATATGAATTCTTATGACAATGTTTAGATGATGAGAGAAGAATTAAAGATTAGAAAACAAATTAGAAGGCAATTAATTACGTACCTTGTTGAAGTAACGCTCAATCTTGTCAAGAAGCTGACCCAATGGAGCCACTACCTTCCAATTCTGCAATTCTGTGACTATTGCATTTAATTTAGAGTATAGTGCTGCTGCTGTTCTCATGGCTTCCAACTTCTTTGAAGGAAACCCTTCGAATCTTGCTAGTACCTGCACATTCATTTTAATTAGCTAGGTCATCGAGATAATCATAAAAATAAAAATAAAAAATTGACAAATTCTTGTTTACATATATTACCTGTGATTCATCAGTTAACTTCTCAAGAACTGATTCCACTTGTTTGTGGAACTTGGCCAGCTCTTCCATGTCTTTTGTCTGGAAAGTAGTAATGGAAGACTTCAGCTCTGTGATTGATTTTGCATACTTTTGAACATCTTCTTCAATTTGTTGGAAGTACGCTGATCTGAAAACGTACATCCACAACGAAAATTTAAGTCAATTTATAAAATATAGTATCGGTTGAATGTATCTAATAAACACTCAACATTTAGATGTATCATTTTGTGTGGTTATGTATCATCTGAATTTTTGTTAAAATCTGGATTCTTCGTATAGTAGAAGAAGTGTAAGCACGTTAATTGATACCTCTTTGTCATCTCTGCTAAAGCATCGGCCATTCCTTGCTTACCACCAGCAGGCGCCCCGGCTGCACCTCTCCTACCAGCAGATGATTTATTGACCGTATTTCCTTCCACCTTCCCTTTGAGAACCCTATACAAATTCCCCATTTGGCTCGATCTCTTCAACTTTGTAGCTTTCTTGGGTCGCAAGGACATCCTTGGTCCACCACCAGGTGGGGGAGGAGGAGGAGCTGCTCCATTTGCTAGCGGCATGGGCGGTGGCGGTGGCATACCTGATCCGTTTAGTGGCATCATAGGTGGTGGGGGTGGTGGTGCACCTCCTGACATTCCAGGTGCTGGCGGCGGCGGCGGCGGCGGCGGCGGCGGCACAGCTCCTGACTTTCCAGGCAGTGAAGGTGGCGCTGGTGGCAGTGCAGCTCCTGACATTCCGGAAAGTGGCGGCGGTGACGGTACAGCTCCTGACATCCCCTGCGGTGGCTGCTGTGGTGATGTAGTTCCTAACATTCCAGGTGTTGGTGGCGGCGGTGTAGGAGGTAATGATTTTGCTACTGTAAGTACAATTGACTGCAACATGGATGGCTGCGGCGGCGGCGATGCTTGAACTGCAACATTAGGTTGCGACATGGGTGGTGGCGGAGGTGGGGGTGGTGCTTGGTCATGAACTACATTTGGCTGTGATATGGATGGTGGAGGAGGCGGTGTTAGTGGTAAGAACCCTACATTTGGCTGCAACACTGATGGTGGAGGCGGCGGCGGAAGAGATGCTTGTTCTGGTGCTACATTCGGAGACAAATCAGGGCGTGATGGTGCTGCAGTGAATACCAATTGATCATGATCTGCAGCCTCTTTTTCCAAAATCACAGGAGTTTCCACTTCTGCTCCTGTAATCGAAACATTCAAATTCAAAACCGAAGAACCCTTTGGCGTTTCAATTCCATCACAACAATCTTTGGTTTCCTCATCATCAACTTTGATCACCTCATCAACAGACTCGCCCTTTTCAGCTAACAAAAACTCCTCATCAACCGTTTTCGGCTTCTGGAAAAAGCTGCTGGGATCTACTTGTGCTTGAACATGAGGAAGCATGTGAAAAGACAGGCGCTTCACATCGATGGGGTTCAGCTTCCCGACAGATTGGACTCTCAGAGACAACAGGAGAGGAGACATGTAATTAGTAGTAGTAGTGTTCCCAAACTTGTCTCTTTCTTTCGTCATCAAATCCGGAAGTACCGAGGTTGGAGTTGCAGGAGAAACACAACCAGACACGTTGGTGCTGTCTGGATATGGTGATGAGCTCCTCTGTGGACTTGATTCTCGACTTGATGGATATTTGATCTTTTGGTCGTCGTCTTCATCCATCATATCGAATTTCTCTTTCGCTATCTTGATCAAGCCAGCTAGTATTCCCAGCACTGATTCAGCTGCAACATATATGATCACGAGTGTTGGTTATGTTATCAAAAAAAACATATATGGATGTGGTTAGAAATTCGAGACAGAATTGAGAATATTTATGTCAACTTTTATGGAAAAAAAAATGGAACATACCAAGTTGCTCTGGGTTGTTGTTCTCCTCATTGCATTGTATATCACAATCAAATATGTCCATACCATCTTGGTTCATCATCCATGAGTCTCCAATAGATTTCAAAGCCTTGCAAAAGTTGGGCAGTACCTGTTTTTTTTTTTTTTTTTAATCATAATATAATTAAATTACTTCAGGATCCATGAATTGGATTAAAAATAGGGATAATTGCACTAAAGTACACTGACGTTTGGCTATATTGCAATGAAATCGTAAGTTTAGCCTTAATTGCATATTAGTACCTTTGACCACGTTGACCGGTATATTGACTTTAACTTTTTGGTAAAAAGACAAAATTGCCCCTGGTTTAAAAAAAATAAATTAATTAAAAATTTAAAAAAATTGAAAAAATTAAAAATTTAAAAAATGGATCTCCACCGTCCATCAATCTTGATGGACGGTGGAGATACATTTAAAATAAAAAATAAAAATTTAAAACCAAATAATTAAAAAAATATTTAAAAAATATTTTATATTAAAAAAAAATTAGTGTTCTTGGTGGAGATCCAGATTGGATCTCCACCAAGAACATCAAGAACAGAGCAAAACAAAAAAAAAAAAAAAAAAAAAATTTCTTCAAACGCGAACCCAGATCTGCTGGGTTCGAAGGCGAACCCAGCAACTGGGTTCCCCTTCGAACCCAGCTGTCGCCGACAGAGCAGCGCTCCATCGGCGACGGAGCAGCGCTCCATCGGCGACGGAGCAGATGCTCCATCAACAGGAGCAGATCTGCTCCCGTTGATGGAGCAGATCGAGTTTTCGAAATTTTTTTTTTTTTTGTGTTCTTGTTTGTTCTTGGTGTTGGTGTTCTTGGTGGAGATCCAGATTGGATCTCCACCGTCCATCATCATTGATGGACGGTGGAGATCCAATCTGGATCTCCACCAAGAAACACCAAAATTTTTTTTAATATAAAATATTTTTTTTAATTATTTTTAATTATATAATTTTAATTTTTTTTTTTTTTAAAAATGTATCTCCACCGTCCATCAATCTTGATAGACGGTGGAAATCTATTTTTAAAAATTTTAATTTTTAAAATTTTTTTAAAATTTTTATTTAATTTTTTTTTTTAACCAGGGGTAATTTTGTCTTTTTACCAAAAAAGTCAAAGTCAACATACCGGTCAACTTGGTTAAGGGTACTAACATGCAATTAATCAGTTAGTTAAGGGTATTAACATGCAATTAAGGCTAAACTCACGATTTCATTGCAATATAACCAAACGTCAGGGCACTTTATTGCAATTAGCCCTTAAAAATATCATCAAATAAATTAAATCTTGAATATAATTTTTTTTTAAAAAAATTTTGTTTCCTGAAAAATGGTTAACCTGATCCACAGAAGCTCTCTGCAATTCTGATAATCGAATCCTGGGAACAATTTCCGGGTACAGATCCTGGAGATCTTTAAGAGTCCTGATAACCAGATGAGCCATGGACATTGAAGGATCAACAGGAGGAAGATCAATAATGTCCCTGAATGCCAAGATTTTCTTCTTCAGATTCATCATCAATATGAAATCTTCGACAGATTCACACGAATCGTCTTCTTCTTCTTCTTCGATCCTCCTCGATCTTTTTTTTTTCTGTTGCTTATTCATGGGCATGCAATTAGACCCTTTCACTGCTCGAAGCATTGTTTTGTTTTCCTGTCAACATTGGATTTATAATTTTGTAAGATCATGTATAATTAAAAAATTTATAGTTCAAATATAAGAACAATCAACAAAAAATAAATAAATAAAAATTGTACCTGAATTCTGTATAGCTTACGACCAAACAACAATGGTGACAAACCGCAACAGCGTGCTGTTGCCATAGCTTCTCTGCAATATAAAGTCTTATATACAAAACATTAAATAACACAACAAAAATTAGATAATTTTTTTGTTCTTTTTTTGTTCTTTTTGTTTTTTTTTTTCTCTTCGAATAAAGATCAAAAAATTAAACAGAAATGTTCGCTTGTTAATAATAATTAAAACATGATTACGTGCAGCACATTAATTAAGCTGATCAATAAGAATTCCTATAAGGAACAAAAAATAGATCTCTGTACATTGATCCTGGAACTTCCTCTGAAAGAGAGAGCCAAGGAGAGAGAGACGTGACAGTGGCTTTTTCAAGCCCCCAACAAAACACCCAAAAAAACAACCGCATAAACTGCTTCCTGTCTTGTTGTCAATTAGTTCTTGTCATTTTTAGTTTTACTGTCTCAGCTTTTTTTCAAGTCTGTTTTATTTTCTAAACCATCAATTCTTTTAGATTCTCCCCTTAATTACAGGGCTTGTTTTTACTTGGATCCATTGCCAAATAGATTTTCAACAGCCTATTTGTTATTCAGGTGGTTGGATTTTTCTATCATTATCCAATCGAACCAACAGAATTCGTGTTCATCACATATGTTTTTGTAATGGTTTTTCGAAGGAACATCCCGAGTAATCTTTCTTATAGTTTGGTTAAAATATGAATCGATTTGACTAGTTTATATATTTATGTGTAAAACTCCCAATCTGAAAATTTTAAAAACCAGTTGGTTAGTTATGCAAAAATGGGTATTTGACCTATTGCTTTTTAGAATAATAATGGTGCTGAAATATGATTTGGTCCAACTCATAAAAGTAATTGAATTCCATAAACATGTACATGGGGTGGCTGCAAAATATCCATCAATTAATCACAGACCATGTATTTTTTTAATTTTTTATCATATTTTGTTTTAATTAATATAAATGGAGGGCATGTTAAGAACATGAAAGTGCGAGTTTGGTATTGTTTTCTCAACCGTTAGAATTTGAAAGTTTCAGCGACAATGATGTTTGGAAAGTAGACAAACAAAATGTCAGGTAAGAATGTTAGAGCTTAGTGGGACTCAACAATTCCTTTTCCTGGAAGAAATGGTCTAGCTCTAATATCAGATTGACATTTTTCTTGCATGATTAGGGTCTTTGTTATAGTAAGTTTCAGGTGCAGAATCCCATATGTTTTTTCGTGCGTGATTCCCGATTTGTAGAAAACCTATTGGTCCAGGGTGGGGATTTAGTTGTTCACGTGATGGGAGCAATTTTGTTCGAGGAGTGACCAAAAGTCATACGGACGGTCTGCACCTGAGAATTTTCAAGGATGGGGTTATGCAGTTTGGCCAGAAGTAGAGCCAGGGAGATTCTAGGCCACTGAAGAAAGAAACCAAGATGTCACTGTTGAAACAACTTGTTCCTAGAAGATATTTCTTCTGCTGCAACCTGGTCTTTTTCGAATTATATCACAAATTTGGGATTTACATTATGAATACAAAACTGATCATAATAATCACTCTTTTTTCATAACATGATAAAGTTCTTACAATGTTCAAAATGAAAAGTTTACAACTGCTGGGAGATTATTTTTCTTTTCCCTAACAAACAATGACAACTTTGGACTTCACTCATATGTCATAAGATTACACCGAACAGCTGAAACAAATTGAGGAGAAAAAAATAATCAAACATATAAATAAATAACTATACATTATAGGTGGATCACATTGCACAAATAAATGGGATATTATGGAAAGATAGGTAGGTACAAGCTGAAACCAGCTGCAATAGACTCCTGTAACATCTTAAACTTCGACAGGTACTAAAATATGATCAAGCAGAGTGGGGCATGTAGCTGGGTATGTGTTCTCCTTGGAAGATCAATTTCTCGAGTAAAACAATACTAATGTTGAATTGCCATGCTCATTGAATTTCAAGAACTGCCATGATCAGCAAAATCAGCAAATGAATGACTTGTCCGTAATGCTATTTAGCTTTGAGCATGTTTGCTTTTTTCTTTTAAGTTGCCCTGATTTTGACAGAACCAATCCTGGTCGTCTCCCGAGCAGTTGAATGAGTTTTATTCTTGTCATACTTAATGGAACCTTTTGCTGTTTTACTTTCTAATGGAACTTTCTTGGATGCTGCCGAAGCCAAACCACTAGCTGCACTTCTCTCAGCGATTCTTTTCTGCCGTTGAATTACTAATTCCTCCATCTTCTTCCGCATCTCTTCTTCCTGCTTACAAGAATGTTTAATGAGGTTAAAATGGACTACAAAGTGCGGATAGGTAATAAAAGAACTACTCACATAAGCAACTATATTTCAGCAGTACATACCTTCTCCAACTTGCTCTTCTGAACTGTGGGTCTACTCACAAGAGATGGTTTCCTGCTCCTGGATATCAGCTCAGGTTTGCCCTTCCCAATTGATCCACGCGAAACTTTAGACCTTGCTTCTTTTCCGTGACCTCTGGATCCATTAACTTCACTATTCTTAACAATGGTGGCATCACTATTTGAAGGAAGCTTCACATCTTCAGCAACTGAGCACCTCTTATTAGCTTCTACAAGTGATGCGTCAATTTCAAAATCCACAGTCCAAGAATCCTTGGCAGATTGAAATTCAGATTCTCTTTCAAGCACCATATAAAGGTCATCAGGTTCATATGCTTCTTGCTTATCCTGTGAAATATTTGTAGTACCATTTCCATGGTTGCCAGCTGAAGTTAGGTCAGCAACCATGCTAATGTCTGTTCTCCATTGAGAATCGTATTGATCATCAGTTGCTAACCGAGCCTGTACCATGAAGGAATCATCAATAAGGTCTTTCCTGTGTTTCTCAGTACTGAATTGATCACCTCCTGGCAATATATGGTCACCATCAAAGATTGTTTGCCCATTAATTGCATTCTGGTTTTCTAGTTTAGCAGAGTTGTTGGCAATGAACCAATCTTCTCCCTTAGCTGTCTTAATTATGGATGATTCAGCAGCAAAAGTAGATGGAATACCCCCAGGTTCACCACCTGCTTCTGATCTCCGTGAAAATAACAACTCCTCATCTGTAAAATCCACTCTCTTCAAGACTGAACGGAAATTCACCCCATTTTCAAGATCTTCTAACTTGACTCTGCCTTCATTTCCTCCCTCCCTTTCTGTTACAACAAAGGAGTCGGTTGCTATCATTGGTTGCTTTGGAACTTTTTCTGACTCCAGATCAACAGAATGGCTGGGCACACCTTCAGAGATTCTGACTGTAATTTGATCATCCCGAACATCCATGGGGTGCAACCTTTTGACCCCATTAACAGTCGCCTCCTCATCTCTCATGAGAAGGTTCTGGAAAGTATCCCAGTTCTCATTTCCTTTTCCTTTCTTAGACGCATCTGCAACAGAGTCGTCATCAAAATCCAGTTCAGTAGCACCATTTGATCCATTTGCAATATGGAGGCTCTTATTAGCACCTTTTTGCCTACGATAACTCGAGTTTGACTTCTGAGATTTCTTCAATAATCCAACTACATCATCTACCTTCTTTTTGATGGAGTCTTCATCAACGAATTCATCCTCACCTGAGGAAGATTCCTCAGAGCCTCCATCATTTTCTCCATTTCTCCTCTTAGGAGTAATGTAGTTAATATTGCGAATGACGACTGTTCTGGAGGATTTCTTTCTCTGTTTTTTCCCATGTGGGTGCTCAGCTGAAGAATGCCTCTTTTCTTCCTGTACATTTGAATCCGAGTTACTTCCAGGGTCTGAATCACTGGATTCAGTTTGTTCTTCTTCTCCTGAATGGTCAGGATCTTTTCTGATAAGATACTTCTCTTTCTTTCCCAAAGACGACTTCTTTCTGTGATAAGTTTCTTTCATATTGGAAGGCCACTGCATGTTTGCTGCATAGTGAGGCTGCATAGGAGGAAAAGGATATCCTTGATACGGAGGCAGCTGTTGAATAGGTCCTTGAAACCCATACATATAATGAGGTAACTGGTTCGGCCATGTTACTGGAACTTGAACTTTTGGAGTAGCAGATGGTACCTGACCCAATGCAGGTGAGTGATCATCTGCACATTATGTCCTTTGACATCAGATTGCAGCCAATTGTTGTGCATATATTTATAGTTACTGCTTGTAAGTAAAAACCAATATACATGCCAATCTCAGATATCATATATAATTAACAAGCGGCGGTATTTGCACTCAACTATTAGCTGATTGTGTTATATATTTGGAAGTAAAGATCATGAGAACTTTTGCAAATCCATAGAAAACGTGTATCAGAAAAATTAGCAGCACAAAGAGCAGAACACATAATCAAAAGGCAACACAGGACTTTAAATGTGTACAAACAAGCAGAGTTGAGTGAGAAACAAAAGCAGTGTAGATGGTAACAAGACGATTAGTTTAACTGACAACAAAGACAAATTAGAAATTGAAGTGGAGCTATCTAATTTAACATAAAAGATTAAATCATCTAAAATACTCATTTCGACGTTTATGTAACGTCAGAACTTCTGCAATGTAATGCTTCTGACAAAATGAACCACAGACTTGATATGTTAACAAGGATTGGCCACGCTTCCAACATATTGCATCGGCCTCACAAGTTGTATTACTTATTCTAACAACGTTTTCCTTCCATTTTAATGCATGCAAAAGTTAAGCAACGACCTGGAAAATATATTAAATACCTTTTTTGCCGTCTGAACTTGTAGTTGAATCGGATTTTGACCCATCCAAAGGTATGTCAAACTTGGTAAAATTTAATAAGACATTCTGATTAGGGGCACTGGTTTCATTTGTAAGTACAATGCCAGACGTTCCCATAAATGACAGCTCCGATGGGGAGCATGCCTCCATTGCAGCTAATTCCTCCATCCAGAGACCATCTCCACGCTTTTTCTTGCATAATTCCTTGAAATTTACGCATGCTTCCCTACATATAATCCACATGAGTGACTTTAATACTCAAGCTGGTTCAACATAATTAAAAACTGCACAACTTTTATCGCTCAAACTCAGATGAGGAAGGGTGTGTACAAGGAAGACATCTCTATTACATAGAATCTACTTAAAAAGGTTAATGCCAAAGGCTTGACTCAAAGATATCAGAACGGAGTAGTAGGTCCTGATTCCAGAATGAAAATATTGTAAGAGCCAACAGAACAAGTCTGACAAGCATGAAGGTTGACCAAAATCAAGAAAGAAAATAGAAGACCCATTTAAATGCTACGAGCTCTTAATAATTTTTTTTTTTTATATTAACAAATATTGTTTCCTAAAATCAATTATAAGAAAAGGATTCATATTGTCAGCCGTACGCAAGAAGAATGAAAATAAATGAAGTAAAGATAATCAAAAGTTCAAGCTCCGCTATGAAGAAACCAAACAAGAAAGGGAATCATTAGGACTATATACTATTAAGCACTCAAGAAGACATGTGACAATAATTCCCATTCAAATACTGTTGTCTAACTTCATTCATTTTACCTTGCTTTATTGGCATTCAATACCTATAGTTTTTGGCAATTCATACCTTAACCGTGCAGCTCCGTATGCATCTGCAAAGGAAATGAGATCATCTATGTTGTCCTTTTCGAATCCAGCAACAACCCCTCGGGCAAAAGCCATTGCCTGCTCTTTCCGCAGTAATGTTCTCCGTGTTTCCAATAGACGTTGAAGTTGAATCCTTATCATTCAAACAACTTAAAAATCAATCAAATGGTACTAGAAGGGCTGGTGTAAAATGTAATTTAGTCACCAATGGAGCTGCTTAAAAGCTAAGATGAATTTTTACTTGGAGTTTTCTTCTTGCACGGATTCATTAGTTGACTTTCTTGTATTACCATCAGCAATTGACATAATTCCTTGTTCAATTTGTCCGGCTACATTAATGTTTGACAACTCGTTAGCTTGAATCGATACCTCAATCTGCAAAATTTCTTTTTCAATACTGACAAACCTCTCAAGTACTGCTGGTGTGCTAACAAAGCGCACAAATCTGCCAAAGTTAAGGAGGAAAAGAAACTATTAATTTCAGTCTTGAATAGATTTCTTCTTATCAACTCCACGCATAATCGACTAAACCAGAATTAATGTAACTTTGAAATTGCACTACACATTCTCCAACCGAATCAGCAATTGAGTAACAAATTTTGGAAATAAATTGTTTGGCATGAAATTAAATCTGCAAATATATAAGATATCCAATAAAGAACTTGCATATGAGATTCATGAGGGATAAACAGACAAATGACCACACACTTTGATACATCAAAGAACAGATTTTCGTGCAAGATAGATTCAAATTCCTCCATCAGGTAAAGTTTTGAAATTGTTCCTTACAAATTTACCATTGTTCATGGAAATTCAAGAATAATTGTGCATCTATGACTAATTGATCACTAATTGAAATTTAGAGGAGATTGATATTTATAATTAGTACCTCTCAAAGGTAGCTTTGGTGAACCAGGGTGCACCATGGATTGGTGGACGAAGATTGATGGAGTACCCACCTTTGGAAATCGCATCTCTAGCAAATTTAAGATGAGAAATGAAGGGTTCAAACAGCCCAGAAGCCAATTTCTCGCTGTTCCCTCGACAGAACAGCACCAGATCAAATCTTCAACAACAGAAACACAAACACAAAGCTCAGTTTTGTTTGAAAATGCTAAATACAATTGAAAAAAAAAAACAAAACAAAACAGAGAAGGAAGGATCAATAATGATGAGTGCAATTCACCTGGTTCGAGTTGGGGTGAGTTGAAAGAGAGCGTAATCTAGACGAGTTGCTGAGTCCATTGAGAGAGAGAGAATCAGAGAAATTGCATGATATTCTAATTATTAGTTTTTTGTGGTGTATGAGGAAGTGATAAAAAAGTTTGATGCTGTTTTCTTGAACTACAATCTTGGGATATGATTAAAAGTGTGTGTTTAAAGTCGTGAAGTGAAGTGAAGTTTCATGTTGTGGGAACGTGGGTGGTCATGTTTTCGTTTGTCTTAGTTGAAGAAGAGGAAGAAGTAGTAGTAGTGTTGTCCATGAAAATCTAAAAAAGCCAGCCACAGATGATGAGGTTTGCACATGCTCTCTGTGATTGGGCATCTCGGTGGCTTTGGATACTAACTGGACCCACATCTGATGCAGACATCTCTATCTCTCTCCTCTCCGACAAGCATCTTGTCAAAATTGGAAAAATTGGAAAAATTTCACCGAGTTTATTTAATATTTTAGCTGTTACCTTTATTATAATTATATAAATATTTTTTTAAAATATATTAATTAAAATCAAATTTAATATTTAACTCACCTTAAATTAAAAAATAACTAAATTTTTCTTTTAATAATTATTTTATTTTTTGATAAAAATTATTAAATAACTATTTAAAGAGCAGTTTGACTAAATAGAGCGATTTGATCAAACCGAAAAATAATTCAATAATCATACCGTTAAATCAGTTAGTCAATAATTAATTCATCGGTAAATCATCAAATTTTAGGGGTTGCAATTTTTCCGTTAAAACAAAACCCTTTAATTATCATATGAGGGTACGTTTAATATGCAGGATTGAATTACACTATTTTTATGGGATTAAATTATAATTAGTATTACCATGTGTTTGGTACGTACAAAATCTTTAGTTATCATCCGAGAGATGAATAACAGGTGAAGTGATGCTCATATTGAAATTTAGTTGGGTTTGTTGAGGGGTCTTTTTTTTCATTTTTTATTTATTAAAAAACACATTGATTATTGATGTAATAATTATAGTCATTACAACCAATATTTTTTTTTTGTTATTCACTAATCATAATAATGGAGATTTCCAACCCTCTACCATGATATCTAATCGAAATTAAATCATATAAGTACGGTCTGAATAACTACTTTTAACAATGAGATATAAGGACTATCAAAACTAATAGTCCGGACAATTAATTCTATTAAGGGAAGAGGTCTACCCATATAATGGTGAAAATATATATTTATATGTATATATAAGGTATTGAACCTTACTAGCTTGAAGGAGTTTAAGACCTTCATTCACTAAAGTGAGAACAATTGTATTAACATGTGGTGTCTTATGGTATATTAATGGTAAAATATTAGTAAAAAAAAAAAAAACTATATTTATTTAATCCAAATAGGTCACATTTTAGGTACATTATGCAAACTCCAAAGACATAAGATTGTGAGGCTCTATTACTTGAAACGTTGAGAGGTTTCTCAACGGTGCTCGTAGCTTGCTGTTTTAAATTGTGAAAAGTAGGTAAAAAGGTTGTCATAATGACATGGTTTTGCTGGCTTAGTTAGCTAATAAATTCGGGGGTAAAATTCTTCAAGTATTGAAATATATTCACTTAAAAAAAATTATTTTAAAAAAAATATATTATAAATTACAATAAAAAAAATATTAAAATACTGTTTTTATAAAATATTTTACGCCAGATAATAACTCTTATAAAAATCTCTTTATCGTAGAGCATCGGTGGTAAATGATTTAAAATTAATAGTAATAAATTTTAAATTTCTATATTTACTACGGATTAGTAATTGTTATAAAAAAGTTATGACAAATATAATATATTGTTATAGTAATTGCGCATGTGGCATGTATATTATATATGATTAATTATTCATATTATATGTTATAATAGTAGTGAATTGAACGTACATATCATATATACTGAAACATTTTTTGGGACCAAAGAGGCAAGCCGATAAAAGATGTCATATGATATGCCATCCCTTTTCAATATTCTCACATGGAACTCTTTTTACTTATTTATGTTATTTATTAAGGAACGATCTTTAGATTGTTATATTATAAAATAAATAGAATGTGACAAAAAAAAAAAAAAAAAAAGAAAGGAAACAAGAGAATGTCCTAACTGCTTCAATTTCCCTATATTAAGCAATTTTGGAGAAAGTTGTATATGTATTTCAGCTTCAAAGGTTAGTATATAATATATACGTAGTTGATTGCAAGCCTCATTAACCAATCAAAAGTGCCTAAAATATAATATATATATATATAAAAAATACAATTACTTTAATATGATGGGAATCTACTATTTACAACACTCTCCTTTAATATATACTATTTTAAAGTAATTTATTTTAATATGTTAAGAAATAATCTAATAAGATAAAATTTGGACAAAATACATTCGATAATATGCTAAATCTTTAAATGACGTGGATTGTGCAAGAAAAAGTTGTCTAGTTAAAACCCTGATCAATAAAATTAGGTAGGATAAAAACTGGTCGAAAGAAAAAAATAGTGTAGTGCATATGTTATCGAAATAGATAATACGGTCCCTTTGATGAATTCGCGCCCTTATAAAACTTTTTCTGAGTCAATTTTCTAACTTAGAGAGATTACACATACCGATGTTGTATATCAATTTCTCAAATATTGTTGTTGGTAATATTTTTATAAATAAATCCGTAAGGTTATCTTAGAATGCGTTTGTTTTATATATATATAAATAAAAGTATATAACAACAAAAGCAATTACTTATCATTTGGGAATCCACTATTTACATATAATTCTATGATATATATGATCATCAAATATTATTATTCTGATCAATTTCAACTACTTTTTCTAAAGAGTCTAAAATCTTCTTCATTGCTTTGTTTTAAATTTTCCAAGAATTGTGAAAGCTCCCTTTTATCTACCACCATTGATAAAGTGCCATGAGACAGTCCGATGATATATGATGATAATTGATAAGAAGCCAACCATGAGACAGCTGTAAAGTATGTATATATATATTCCTTAGCTGGAAATTATAGTGACTGTATTATTATATTGTTGTGACCCCAACTTTTGATTAATTAATTATATGTGTGGTTACATTATACGTGGTGGGGTTTACCAAGAAATTTCTCTAAATTAATTAAGTAATGGAAAGAAAGTTGTGTGCATTTTCTCTAGTTGGAAATTATAATTTGCATGTTCCAAAAACTCTATATAAGGTTAATTTGTCTAAGCACCTGATCAGGCCTGCTCTTAATTACTCTATACATCACAATTTTTTTTCTTCCTCCTTATAAGGTTGACTTTACCAAAATAAAATAAATTGAAAACTTATATAGAAAGTTGTAGATACTAAGGTTTTGTATGACAGAGCTTTTACTTTATATTTTTGGATTCTTAGAAGCTTTTTCTGTAAAAACCATATATTTTGGCTTTGTCTGGAAGAGTTTAAAAGCTCTTCTATAAAAACATCTAAATATTCTTAAAAGGATTTTTAGCCCCAAAAAATCAAAAGCAGACTTTTAAAAGTCTAGCCAAACATGCCCTAAATAGTTCATCACTTTAACTATTAAGACTTTTTTTTAATTGAGTTATTATAATTAATTTAGAATTTATGGGAGGGAGATATGACTCAAACTCACAACCTTAAGGGATAAGTGTGAGGGGCATATTACTGACTAACATCATTTCATTACTATTAAGACTTTTTAACCGTGCTTGTTCCGAAATTTGGAGCGTCGAGGTTTTAATTTACATGTGTAATTGTATTGTCATAATTACATTAGAATAATCTAATTAAAAATAAAAAGTATAAATGATTAAAAATATCCTATTAAAACTATTAAAATTTAACATAAATCATCTTGGAATGTGACGGTGAATTCCATCCTCTAATTTCTCTCTGTGAAAAATAGAGTGTTGGTAGTTAGGGGTCTTCGGACCAGTTTTCGTTTCTTGTAAACGTAGTTGGGTTGTGCGTTAGAACAATGAATACAAAGAAAATTGCCCGGTTGTGCGAGAGTTTTAGATTGTCATCAGAAGAAGGAAAGGCAATGGATATTGCGGGTGAGGTCAAAGAGGATGGTGACAGAAAGTTGTCTCTTTGCTTGGTTGGAAAACTTATGTCGACAAAACAAATGAATCGTGAGGCTTTTCGTGTAATCATACCTAAGATTTGGCGAATGACTCAGGAAGTTGAAGTTGAGAATGTTAGAGAAAATGTGTTTGTGTTTTATTTCAAAGATGCTCGAGATCGGAAATTATGACTTTTTAGCTTCTTAGAAGCTCTTTTTATAAAAGCCATATATTATGGCTTTGTCTGGAAGAACTTTTAAAATTTTTCTATGGAAATATTCAAACACTTTCGAAAGGACTTTTGAACCCAAAAAGTTAAAAGCAGACTTTCAAAAGCGCTGCCAAACAGGCCCTAAGTACTTCACCACTCTAACTATTAAGACTTTTTTTTATTGAGTTATTATAATTAATTCAAGATTTATGGGAGGGAGATAAGACTCAAACTAACCTTAAGGGTGCGTTTGGTGCACAGGATTGGATTGAACTGTTTTTATGAGATAGGATATGATTGGATTAGATTAGATTGGATTGGACTAATTAATACTGTCATGTGTTTGGTGTAGTATGGATATGATTAAAAATAATACTGTTCATTGTTAAGTGTAGAATGAGATTGAATAAAATCAAATTTGATTAAATTAATTTTATATAAAATAAAATTATTTTATAATTAAATTAAAATTATTTAAAATAAATCTAAATAAAATTTAAATATTTTAAAATATAAATATATTTATATTAAATATTTTAAAATTAATTATAAATAAAATATATTATAGTAATTAATTAAATTTTAAAAATATAAAAAAATTAAAAGAATATAAAAGTATCGGACTATAAAGGCTCGTATTTTATTTGGTGTAATATGAAATTAAACAAAATATAATTATATCTTATATTTATATGGTGTGAGATTGATAAGTATAAAATTAAATTAAATTATTTTTAAAAAAATAAAATTATTTTAATAAAATTTAAAAATTAAATTAAATTTGATTAAAAAAAATTACTTTTTAAATAAAATAAATATTTAAATATTACAAATAATTTTTTTATTAATATTAAAATATTTTAATAATATATATTTAATATTTGAAAAAAAAAAAAAAAAAGAGAGAGAGAGCTTGGGACAAATTTTTTATCCCATGCTCTAAGGTGGGACTATTTTATCCCACCTTGGCAAGATAAAATGAGTGCATGGGATTGGTTTCTCCAATCCCATGCACTCCACAAACAAATAAAGGGATTGGATAATTTTTTGTCCAATTCTTTTTCAATTCTAAGTGATAAACATGCTCTAAGAGATAAGTGTGAGGGGCATACTATTAAATTAATCTCATTTTATTACTATTAATACTTTTTAATCGTACTTGTTTCGAAATTTGGAAGGTCAGGGTTTTAATTTACATGTGTAATTGTATTCTCATAGTTACACTAGAATAATCTAATTAAAAATAAAAAGTATAAATGATTAAAAATACCCTATTAAAACTATTAAAATTTGTTTTTGATAGCGAGAGTGACAAGCATGAACACTCACCACTATACTACATCGATTTGCTTATCTCATGTATAGGATATAATATATTTGTACCTATCAGATTGTAAAAAACAATCGTATTTGACATTACAGTCGTTCAATACTCCCCTTCTTCATTTCTTTCTCCTTTTCTCTCTTTGTTTCTCTTTATTGAAAATTTCTCCTTTCAATAACGTCAATGACCCTCTTCGTCGACTTCTCCCTTCTTTCTCTTCTCTTCTCGTTTCTGTCTCTATAAAATATTTAGGATTTAGTCCAACATGTTTTAGGAGACCTTTTATGTCGGGACCATTTTTAATTTTTTAATTTTTTTGCATTGTGGCTGCTAATAATTAAACTATACTTGTGGCTAAAAACAATTTTCAATCATCCTGTGATATTACTTTCGAATTTTTCTTAAAAAAAAAAAAAATGTTGAAGTGAAATCGGCAAATATTTCATGAACCCTAGAAAGTTTGTGAAGCATTTAGATTAGTCTAATATGAAATTACTTCACAATTGACATTTAAAAATTACTTGAAATTCATTTTTCCTTTTTTAAAATTTTCGAATTTTTTTTCTTCATATTTCTCTTCTTTGCTCTCCTCAAATTTCACAGTGTGATCAATTTCAGTAAGTGGATCATCCTGGGCCAATTATCAATTCCCAGTTGAGTTTGAATTGAATGACCAATTCTAAATACATTCAGCATATTTCTAAGTACACCCACCTTTTTTTTTTTTTTGGTTTTTTTTTTGGTTTTTCTAGGTTTGCAGTCAAATTCACGCGCCATCAAACAAGTCCACTTCAATAACTAGTCAAATTCAAGAATCAAAGATTTGTATAAATTCACGTATGTCTACATATGTATAGTATAGCTAAGCTCATTAATATTTTTTTTTTGCACAGTTTTATTGTAAAAGGAAAACGATTAATATGTCTATTTTGTATACATATTAAGGATTAAAAAAAATAAATTATATTTTTTTTAAATATATAAAATTGTATTGATGTATTGAAAGTATAAATATGAATTATTTAATAAAGATTTAAATTTTATCATATATTATTAGGGATTTAAATATATATATATATATTTATATATATTCTTTTACTATCGGGAGAAATTTTTTAATTTTAATATCAATTGTGATGAATGGTGATTCATTTTTCTATATCTGATCTTTTTAATCATATTCTCATATTTTATTTCATCTTATGTACATTTATAGAAGATTCACGCATAAATACTAGATAGTATCTTACAAGAACTCACTTTTTTTATGTTTTATTTTTTATTTTTTTGACATTACATCTCAAACTCAAACTGAGACATTGTTAGACTGAATGACCACCCTTTTACTATCAAACTATATTGGACGGTGATATTATCTTTTAAAATTTGATTCAATAATTAAATGATAATTTCTTCTAATAAGATAAATTTGACTAAGGTGTTTTACAAGTAATTAACAAGATATCTTATCGGCTAAATTAACTATCTAGTACATATTATAATTAGAGATAATGATTTTTAGATGCAGGATCCGATCTATAGAACATTATATTTACAATATGTTGTGTTACGTAAGTGTGATCCCTGCATAAAAAAAATGTACGGGATTCTATACCCCATAATTTAATAAGTGATTCATAGTTTAATTGGTTAGTACATCTCCTTCCTACCTCAATGATGAGGATTCAAGTTTCACCGTGTACATTTATCAGTATGTGTGTGTAGTTTTCTCGTATTATTATGGGAGTGGATGTCTCCCGTCCTAGGAGTAGATTTTTTCCGTTTTGGTAGTAGATATCCGGACTGCGCGTTTAATGATTGATCCCGGTAAGTCTCGACTATTATTAATTATATAATTATACCCTTTTAAATTAAAAAAAAAAACTTAATTAGTGATTCACAAGTCTCGAACTGACTTTATTAAATTCTGTGCGTTTGCACCAAACTGAAAATTCTCGTGTAAATATTTTGAAAAGTATCGGTTATTCATACTACAGTGGGCCGTAGGGTCGATTGTGTAGGCAGAAATTAGAAGTCAAAAAAGGCGAAATTCAATTTGATCTCAATGAACAATGTTAAAATGACTGGTAATAGCTACCTTTGGTTGAATATTGTGGAATATACCATCTCATCAACCATCATTTTCTGTCTGGTGTATGCAATGTTTTCAATTACAAAAAATATGAATCTAGACTCTCATCTCATGCCCCCAGTCACCACTTCCAGTATCTTCCAACTACAAAAATATATAAAATTAATAGCAATATATATGTATATATATATATATATATATATATATATAACATATGATATTTATAACATAATAATAATATTTGAACCATATTATATTATAAATACATAAGATATACACAAATTTGTTTACTTTTTATGTGAACCACCTCCATCGAAAAGGTCGAGAAAATATATAGGATACTTCAAAATCATTTCACTTTCATACCTTAAAATACAATTTGAGTCTTGATGAATTATATTGTTTAATTCTAACTATCGTTCACAACATGTTTTTAATTTTTTTTTTCTTCGACACATGAATTCTTATAAAAAAAATATATAAGAGATTTAAATATTTACGGGCTACCATAGAGAATGTCTTGTATTTTTTTTTTTTTTTCAAAATCAAACTAAATCGAAAAAAATAACGTATGTAAAGTGTAAAAACTCATAAATTTGACTCTATATATGTGTGTGTGAATTGTTGAATCATGTTAAAAAATATTGTGTAAATATAGTCATGCATATAGTACTAGTATTGAATTCTCTCAATCTTCCAACATCAGAAACTCCTATGCATATATATATAAATTTCGTGGCATGCTATTGAATCCAAGCCACATTTGAAGTTTCTGTTTTGTCTTTCAGTGATTTTCAATTTCATTATCCTTGGCAAACAAGAAATTAAGAGGAAGAAAAGTATTAATAAAAATTTCATAATTGTCACCCAAATGTTCGACCGCATGTGCTTTACAGTCAAACTCTATATATATACTCAGTCAAGAATCACGTTTGTCAATTCATCAGTCAAGAATTCATACAACTCCTTCCTGTTAAAAACTATAGCTTCTAAAGAAATTCATGGGAGGCACCATCTTATTATTATTATCATTTTGTGAAAATTAATGTGTACTGTACTTCAGTTTACTAATATAGTGTTGCTTTTTAATTTTCAACTTGAAACTTTTTAAATTTATAATGTTAGTAGTCTTTGGCTCTCCTCCCCCGCTCCCCAGGGAGCCTTGTTCTGCTTCGTGGTCGCCTCCTCCTGCAGGCTCCCTGAAGTTGAACACCGATGCAGCAGTGAAGTCTGGCTTTTCTGTGATGGGTTCTGGTGCTGTGGTGCGTGATTCTCAGGGCAAGGTTGTTGCAGCTTCTGCTAAGCCCCTCTTGGGGTTCTTTCCTGCTGAGTTTGGCGAGCTGCTGGCGTTGCGAGAGGGGTTACTGGTGGCTAAGGAGTTGAGCCTGATTATTGAGTGGGTTGAGTTAGATGCTGCTAATGTTGTGGCTAGGGTTTTTAACTCTTGTCCTAATTCCTTTATGGACCCTATTGTTTCTGATATCAAGGCTCTTTTTAGGGCTGTGGGAGTTTCCAACTGTCATGCCATTCCTCGTTCAAGGAATGAAATGGCACATTCTCTTGCTTCCCTCGCCTTTTCCTCTAAGGAGGAATTTTGTTGGTTCAATCCTGAACCTAACTTTCTTGTTGGTCTTCTGTAATAGAAGTTTTGTTGAAATAAAAAAAAAATAATAATGTTAGTAGTACATGAGCATAGATTAATTAATTTATATATATATATATATATATATATGACCACGCAAAAAGAATAATATTATCATTTCAACCACCATAATGATCGCTGCTCGTAACACATGTACATGTAAAATGTTGTTCTCGCCTTTTTTTGGATTCAAATTTCACACTACGAAGTATGACAGTGAAATAATATATTTATAGTTTGCGGTTATGTGAGGAGATTTAATTCTCTCACCGATCTTTATGTACAATAAGGAAACTTAGTTATGGAATTGGCTTTCTGCTTGCTATATACGTAATGCAAAATCAAGACTTTTTATGTTTTAGACTCGTATATATAACGCTATAAAAGCTAACTTATATAAATGGAAAGTTAATTCTTCAATTTCTTGATGTGCAACTTAAATGTGTGTGTCTCACGCATATACATATGTATAATGTATGTGTGTGTTTATAAAAAATAGTTTTGTATTAGTAATTAATTACATAAAATGCATAAATGAAACATTATGTTAATTCTGTTGATTTATAGATTTTTAGGATAACAAATGAAATAAATATTTAAATTAAGTTCGTAGTTCAAGTGAAATTTAGAAAATACGGTTATTTATTCTACTATAAATTTTAAGTACTCCGCGGTAAAAAGGTTTTTACAACAGTTATTACTCTCGGTAAAATTTTTTACTACGGCAATATTTACAACACTCTTTTGTCACGGATTATAATATACTTCCTCTGCGATAAAATATCATTTTTTTTATAGTGCTAGCAACATTCAAAATTAATTAGCTACCCTGGAGGAGTGCACTCTTATTAAGCATCTGTTGCTGCAGTACGAAAAGGCTTCAGGTTAGAAAGTTAACTTTAATAAGTCTGTCATACGCTTTAGTGATCAGATTCCTAATTTGGCGGTTATCCATTTGGCTGATGTTATCTTAGCTTACCTAGTTTCGCTTTTCGAAAAAACAAAACAAAACTTGTTCTCTAATATTAAGGAGCGGATGTGGGCTATGATTAATGGGTGGCAAGGTCGCCTTTTTTTAGCAGCGGGCAATGAGGTTTTACTTAAGGCAGTTATCCAAGCGATTCCCACTTATAAGATGAGTTTATTCTCGTTCCCTAAACCGTTGATTAAGGATCTTCATTGGATTTGTGCCGCTTTTAGGTGGGGCTCGAACGGTAATACAAAAAAAAAATTCATTGGGGATCCTGGGATAAGTTTTGACCTAGTAAAGATCAGGGTGGCCTAGGCTTTCGCAATTTGCTTGCTTTCAACCAAGCTCTTATTGCGAAATAGTGTTGGAGGCTAGTTATTAATCCAAGCTTTTTGGCAGCTAGAGCATTGAAGAGTTGTTATTTTCCTTCTTTCAATTTCTTGAAAGCTTCGAATCACCACATTGGTTCTAAATGGCGGAAAAGCTTCCTTTGGGGTCTTGATTTGCTTTGCAAAGGTTTTAGATGGCAGATCGGGAGAGGTTCTTCAGTCATTGTTTATCATGACAAATGGGTGCCGCGTCCTTCAGCTTTTAAAGTCATGTCTTGGCCTGTGTTTGGTGAGGGTTTGTTGGTTAGTCAGCTGAAAACGGATTCCAGGGCTTAGAACATTCCCCTGCTCGAGCTTAATTTTTTTACCATAAGATATGGCTGCGATTGTTAGTCTTCCTCCAAGTTCTTCAAGCCACTTTGATTATCTTTTGTGGCACTATGACAAATGAGGTGTGTATTTAGTGAAAAGTGGCTACAAAGTGGCATTGGCTTCTCCTTCTGGTCCTTTGGGATTGGGTGCTATGGAGTCTTGGTGGAAGTTCCTTTAGAGAACCTTCATCCCTCCAAATGTAAAAGTATTTATTTGGAAGGTTGCTCACAATTGGATTCCATCTTTTATTAACCTATCCTCTAGAGGTATTGAAGTTGATGGTCGGTGCCCTTTTTATAAGAAAGGTCTTGAGACCACTTATCATGCCTTATAAGGTTGTCCTTCTTTGAAGGCTGTCCGTTATAGTTCAACCGGTTGGCCTGTGTTTTCGGTTGTTCAGGAGGTTTATATTTTAAATTTTCTGGTGTCAGCAATGGCTAAGTTGCAGGTCTTTGATTTTGAGCTCTTATGTATAGAGCTGTGGTGTGTATGGTTCAGGCACAACAAAGCAATCCATGCGCAACTTTTGCTTCCTACTAGTGAGGTAGTTGATTGGTCTTGTGCCTTTATCTCCAATTTCCAGGAAGCTCAGAATCAAAATCCGCTGCCTTTCTCCATTCTCAGATTTGTTTTTCCTTGGCATCCTCCACCTGCTGGTTCTGTTAAGCTCAATACAGATGCAGGCATCCGTTCCAATCGGTTCCCTTCAACACAGATGCAAGCACAATTAGGTATTGTTGGTTTGGGCTTAATCATTCGAGATTCTTCGGGGTTTATTTTCACCGCCCCTGCTATTCGTTTGCATGCGACATTTTCCCCTCAAGTTGCTGAAACTGCTGCAATCCTCTATGGCATTTGCTTTGCTTGCGAATCCTGTTTGGCTCCGATTCTTGTGGCGTTTGACTCTTTGAGTGTGATTAATATCCTCCATAATCGGCTTATCCCTCCTTCCGATTTGGGGTTGATTATTTCTCATATTCTTCAAGTTGATTGTTTGTCGAATGTTCCTAAAAGTAACACAGAGTGCACGCCATCAACAATGTTTTTTTTACTTTTTCCATTTCTAGTTAGTTACATGTTTTATTATTAATCTTTGTTTACGACTTCCATTTCTGGTTAGTTACAAAAAAAGTCTTCTTGTTAGTTCCATTTCTAGTTAGTTCCATTTCTAGTGTGTACTCAAGTTACAAAAAAAAATGTTATGACTTCACCCTAGTTACAAAAAAAATGCTACTGATACAAAAAAAAATGTTAGTTACAAAAAAAGTTACATGTTACGACTTCACCCTAGTTATAAGTAGCAGAGAGACTTTTTTTTACTTTTAGAATTAATATCCTCCATAATAAAACACGATGAATGCCGGCGCATTGTTGATGGTGTGTGGAAAGGTTCGGCTTCACGGGTTGGTGGAAGCTTGGATTCTATAAATTTTTGTAATAAGCAATGTGCTAATCAGCTTGATTATTGGAATATGAGCCAGCGAGCTACTTTGGTGGGTGAAATAAAAAAAAGAAAGCTGTGTTGAGTGGCATGATAGGTGCTAATTTTGTGAGTTTGTGGAGGCAAGTTATGGAAGCTAAGAGAGATCTTAATGCTCTCCTTACTCGAGAAGACATTTATTGGAAACAAAGATCTAGAGTGTCGTGGCTTCAAAATGGAGATCGCAACACTCGATTTTTCCATTCGCAAGCTTCGAAGAGGAAGAAAATTAATAATATTTCTAGTTTATTTGATTCCCATGGCAAGTGGACTGAGGAGGTGGCTGGCATTAAGAGTATTGTTGTGTCTTATTTTGCTGGAATTTTTTCTTCAGATAAACCTTTTAGGCGGGCTATTGATGAAGTGCTTGGGTCCGTGGGGTAGTGGCTATCTTATCAGGCAATTAGGTTCCTGGACAGCAGGTTCTCTCCGGATGAAGTCCGTAAGGCTTTTTTTTCAGATGGCTCCTTCTAAAGCTCCAGGGGTTAATGGGTTTAATGCTAGATTCTATCAACAGTATTGGTCGATTGTTGGGAGGAGTATTACAAGTGCTTGTTTAAGTGTTCTTAACAATAAGTGCTCCGTGGCAGAGGTTAATCATACTCTTTTAGTGCTCATCCCGAAGGTGGCTCAGGCGGGTAGTATGGGGGAGTTTCGACCCATTAGTCTTTGTAATGTTTCTTACAAGATCATTGTAAAGTTTTAGCTAATCATTTTAGGAGGGTCTTGGGCGAGCTTATTTCAGTTACGCAGAACGCTTTTATTCCGAGACGTTTGATTTCGGATAATGCAATTGTGGATTTTGAGTGTTTACATGCTCTGAAGAGAAATAAAAAGGGTCGTGGGGGTTTTATGGGTTTGAAGCTCAACATGGCGAAGGCGTATGATAGAGTTGAGTGGGGTTTTGTGATAGCTATGCTTCAGAGATTGGGTTTTCCTACTTCTTGGTTTCGTCTCATGGAGGATTGTATCTTTTCGGTTCAGTATTCTGTTCTTGTTAACGGTACCTCAGTGGAATTAATTAAGCCTACCAGGGGTTTGCGGCAGGGGGATCCGCTGTCTCCTTACCTTTTCCTTTTGTGTGCTGAAGGTTTATCTTGCTTGATTTGTTCAGCGGAAAATCAAGGGCTTTTTTCTGGCATTTGTTGTAGTCGTTCGGGGCCTAAGATCACTCATTTATTTTTTGCGGATGATAGTTTGTTTTTCACTCGAGCTTCGATGGAGGAGTGCCTTCAGATTAAGCATATTTTGCTCACATATGAAAAGCCTACTGGTCAGAAAGTGAATTTTGCGAAATCAGCCGTCTGCTTTTGCGGCAAAGTGTCTCAGGGGAATGGGCTCGCAATGGCAAGGTCCTTGGGAGTCCATATGGTGGCCTGTCATGAGAGATATTTAGGTCTACCTAGTTTTGTGTTTCGAAATAAGAGGCATCTCTTCTCTTTTATTAAGGACCGGGTGTGGTCAAAGATTTATGGGTGGCAGGGTAATTTTGTTTTCTAGTGCAGGGAAAGAGGTGCTGATTAAAGCGATGCTTCAGTCTATCCCGTCGTATGCTATGAGTCTCTTTAGGCTTCCGCGATCCCTTATCAAGGATCTCCATCGGCTTTGTGCTTCTTTTTGGTAGGGTTCCAATGGTCAGTCAAATAAGATGCACTGGGGTAGTTGGGCGAAGTTATGTAGAAGTAAGCAGAATGGTGGGCTAGGCTTTCGAGACTTAGGGGTTTTTAACCAAGCTCTTTTGGCTAAGCAGTGTTGGAGATTTATCCATAATCCAACTTGTTTGGCGGCTCGAGTTTTGAAGGGGTGTTATTTTCCCTCTTCCACTGTGATGAATGCTAAGGGTAGCAATTCGGGCTCTTTTATTTGGAAGAGTATTCTTTGGGGCCGTGAGATTATTTGGAGGGGTTCCTGTTGGCGAATTGGGGAGGGTGATTCGGTGCGCATTTACCAAGATCGGTGGATCCCTCGGCCGTCTACTTTTAAAGTGATTTCTCCCCCGCACCTTGATTATTCTACTACTGTTGATAGACTTAAATTGGCTTCGGGGGGGAGGGAGTGGGTGGGATGTTGATTTGGTGAGGGAGGTTTTTT
This sequence comes from Xanthoceras sorbifolium, assembly GCA_003430845.1. Classification (NCBI taxonomy): domain Eukaryota; kingdom Viridiplantae; phylum Streptophyta; class Magnoliopsida; order Sapindales; family Sapindaceae; genus Xanthoceras; species Xanthoceras sorbifolium. Next base: position 7,258,131 of record CM010618.1, read on the forward strand.
TTTTTGGAGGATGCCGAAGCTATTCTTAGTTTACCATTCAGCGTTTCAGGGGTCCCCGATTCTTTGCAATGGCATTATTCTAAGGATGGACAATTATTCGGTTAAAAGTGGATATTATGTGAGGTTGACCTTGAAGGAGATTCCCAGCAGCTCGGAGTCTGGTTCCCTGGCGTCCTGGTGGAAGTTTATTTGGAGTATCTCGGTTCCTCCGAAAGTGAAGTTGTTTTTATGGCGTGCTGCGAAGGACTGGCTTCATACTAATGTTAATCTGATTTCTCATGGTTTGGCTGTGGAGGAGGTGTGCCCTTTGTGCCGTCATGCTCCAGAGACAACTTGGCATGCGCTGTGGGGCTGTCATCTTCTTAAACCAATTGCTCGTAATGTGCATACCTGGGCACATTTTGACAGTAGCCTTTCCTCTAATTTTTTGGATTTTTTGATAGGGGCAAGGAACAATTTGAGGCGGATAGATTTTAAGTTGTTGGGTGTGATTTTATGGCAGGTTTGGTTTCGCAGAAACAAGAGTATCCACAGCCAAATCCTTTTTCCAGCGAGAGATGTAGTTGCTTGGTCTTGTACTTTTCTGGCAGATTTTCGTGCGGCTATAGAAGGAAGTCCAGCAGCTATTATCGTGCATCCTGCATGTGCTTTGTCTTCTACATGGGTTCCTCCCCCTGTTGACTCTTTCAAATTGAATTGTGACGCTAGTGTTGGTTCTCGTCCAGGTGTGGTTGGGCTCGGGTTTATGATTAGGAACCATGATGGTCTGATCATGGCAGCTGGTTCAGATAGGGTGGCTGCCTTTTATTCTCCACAAGTAGTAGAAGTTGTATCTTTGTTGCATGGGCTCCAGTTCGCGGCAGATTCAGGTTTTTCTTGTCTCCATGTTAAGTCTGATGCTCGAGGTGTGATTAAGCTCTTGAATGATCATTCGATTCCTGATTCAGACTTAGGTCTTGTGATTTCAAATATTCTTTCTATTTCGGTTAATCCATTTGTTTTGAGTTTTAATTTTGTTCCTAGAGTTACTAATCGAGTGGCTGACGCTCTTGCTAAAGCGGCTAAGCTTTTAGATTCTGGCTGTTTTTGGATTGAATCTTGTACTCCTGATGTGGAGAGATTGGTTCAGGAAGATTTTCCTGGATAGTTGGTTCGTTTTCTATATAATGCATCTTTGTTTAAAAAAAAAAAAAAAACCAGAAATGGAAGTGGCCCATAATAGACCCCATGAAGTTATTCATAGGGGTGGCCACGGTTTTAGAATCGGCGGTTTCGATTTTTCTACAAGAAGGAATCATAACCAAAATTCAGGGGGATCAATTTTGGTTCCGGTTCAGGATCCGGCTATTCCACGCCGGTTCCCAGTTTCGGTTCTCAACGGTTTTAAATCCGATTCCACAAGGTTGCGGTTCTGGTTTTAAAAGTTTTTTGAAAAATTTATTAAAAAATTAAAAAATTTCTTTTAAAAAAAAAGAATTAAAATATTCTAAAAAAAAAAATAAAAGCGGATAATCCGAAATGATTTTTTTTTTTAAATATGTCCGTTGGCCACATATTTTTTAAATTTTTATAAATTTTTTTATTGAAACCGGAATTAACGGTTTCAGACGGTTTCGATTCCCGCCGATTCTAGAACTGACGGTTTCATTTTCAAAATTGAAAGGAACCAAAATCAACCGACCGATTCCAATTAAAAACTACTCTGTTTGGTTTGAACCGGTGTCGATTCCCTCACCATCTCTATTTGTTCATAACCCAAATGAGAAAACCATGCAGAATTCACGAGGAGTGCGAGACTGACTGACCATTTCAGAGATTTAATAATACAAAAATTAATAAAAACAAAAGAATTTTTAATAATACGTATATTTAGAACCGACGTGTTTGAAGGGTCCTTGTAATTACGCGCCAGTCAAAATTTTCAAAAGCTAAAAATGTCCTCTCTCTCTCTCTCTCTCTAGCTTTTTTGTTGTACATTTTCTCATCTGCACATCTTTGTTAGAATTGTAGAATTTCTTCCTTCAAAATCAAAATCAAAACTCCCACACCGTTTTCAACGTCGTCGTCATCATCAAACCTCTCTAAAACCTATAAATACTTCCCCAGCAACCCCACCGTGTCTCATCAGAAACATATATTCACCAGAATCCAGAATCCACTACAAAAAAAAAAAAAAATCAATTTTTTTTTAATTAACAAAAGCTAGTTACTGTAACTGATATTATTATTATTATTATTATTCAATAGCTTCTTCAAGCAGCCATGCAGCGATTTGTTTCCTCTTCTTCATCATCATCACCAGTTATTTCTTCAGCGAAGAACCTGTGTGGTAGGATCCTCAACAATTACCAAATCCAAACACCCATTAAAAGACCCTGTGATGTATTCATCAACCATCGCGGCACGGACACGAAGAGGACCATTGCTGGTTTGCTATACGACCATCTGTTCAGACTGAGAATGAACCCTTTCCTGGACAGCAAGAACATGAAGCCTGGAGACAGGTTGTTCGACAAAATCGACACGGCGATCAAGCACTGCAAAGTTGGGGTTGCCGTGTTCTCACCTCGCTACTGCGAGTCCTACTTCTGCCTCCACGAGCTTGCTCTTATAATGGAGTCCGGGAAGAAAGTCATCCCCGTCTTCTACGACGTGAAGCCGTCTCAGCTTCACGTTAAAGACGATGGAACCTGTTCGACCATGGAGTTGCAGAGATTTACTCGGGCTCTCGAGGAAGCCAAGTACACCGTGGGACTCACATTTGACTCGTTGAATGGGTAAGTATGCGCATATTAATACAGACCTTAACTCTCAGTTGTTAGATATATGGATCTAAATATATCTGTTTCAGTTTTGAATTCTGAAATTTCGTGCTTGCACCCGATAATTACTATATATATTTAGTTTACAATTTCATTTTTTTTTTTATGTTTTAATGGAGTTTTCTCTTATATTGTAATATTTTGGTTTACTGTAGGGACTGGTCGGAGTTCTTGACAACGGCAACCGATGCGGTGATCAAGAACTTGATTGAAGAGGAACAAGAACGTGGAAATGAGGGACAAAGTCTATGCTTTGTGCAGGATTATTAATGAAAATGATGCAAATATTTTTATTTTTTTTTTAAAAAATATTTACAAAAATTTATTTGATTAAATTATTCTTTTGTATAGGAGATAACGAAATGTTATCTCTTGCTAACAAAACAGTTTGCCTGAGTTCTTTGTAATTGTTCAGGCTTCAATATACAGTCAAATTTTTCTTTCTTTTTTTGTCATCTTGCAGTCAAAATGTTGCAGATGGGTGTAACATTTTCTAAAGCTTTTTGGCCTGAACTTCTTGTATACAAGTTCAGGTTTCAATAAATTGTAATGTTTAATTTGTTTTCTTTTTCGTTTGTATGTTTACATTTTGTAAGCAAAAGAAACTTGCAGACGATATTCATTCAATTAATGGTGCTCTCTGATCTTTCTCCATCTCTCTTTCTATTTTTTTCTTTTATTCTTTGTTACCTTTTTCGCAACAATTTAAACCAGCATCAAAGACCAAAGATTGATGTGAGTGAGATTGATTCTAAAACTTACTTATACAAGTCAACAAGAAACGTTGTCTAAGTAGTTAATAGTTAAGGATAAATCTTGTGTACCATCTTCAAATATGACCAATTCAAATATTTCAAATGCTATTACTCCAATAACTAATGCTAGATAAGGGTGATGTTGAAACAACTACTCAGCCATGTATTTGTATATCTATTTTATATGAATGAAACTACTCAGCTAAGTATCAAATTAGCTGAGTTTCAGCATTGCTTTAAACCATGCTATATCTGTCAAAATAGATGAAGATAACTCTCTCTTATGGCAATCACAAAAAGAAAAAAAAAAAAAGAAGACTATCATTCGTTCTCATGATTTCGAAGGTCAGGTTACAGGTGAAACAATAGCTCCAGCACGGATACTTGAAGGCCATTTAATACTTTTATGATTTGGAAGCGTCATTGTATCAAATTAAAAGATATATTGTGGGAGTATATATCTTCTTCTTAAAAAACTATATATTCGAACCATGTAATAATTGATATTGGAAACAAAAAATATCCACATAAAGAAAAATTATTTGTTGTCTGTCTGTGTGTATATTATATGAATATTTGTATGATGAGAAAGTTCCGACTAATTTACGAGGAAGATTTAAGTGGATTTCGAAGAAGATGAGTGGATGAAACTGAGAAGTTTAATGGGTAGATCTTTCTAAGTTGATTTGCCCAATAAAAAAGCGAGGAGACTAAATTTAATTTATCTATAAGTATGATAAACGGCAGCAACCATATAGATTATATCATATTAGAAGTTGAAAATGAATATATCATATTAAAAATATAAAAGAGAAGGGAATGATATATAAACCAATGAATATCACAACTCAATGTATTTATCTTTTGAGTTGTAAAACTATCCATCAACAATGAATTGGGTCTAATTACAAATTAACAAATAGAATATGGATTCTTTAAGGTATTGATCATAAGCCTTTTGAATACTTCGGATATCTACTCACATGATTTAGAGTGGATAGAGAGGTACACTAACTACTTAAGTTATAAGTGAATGTATTAAAATTTCTCATTCCACAACATGAAGTTTTATGATTTCGGTTATTATTTTTTAATTGTAGTATATAAATATATATATATTTATTACCATATAAAGTTGTTAATAATAATAATAATAATGAGCTGTTAGCAATAATATAACTTTTTTTTGACATACCACTTGTGATAGCAATGACTCGAACCTGAAATATTACCAGACTGAATGAGCATCCTTCTTACCGAGGCATGTTGGATTGTGGTGTTACCATGAACATAAACTGATGACTACTCAATATGTTCAAAATAATAATATAATTACTGCTACTGAATCACATCAAAACTTATATGCACAGCACATTTACCACTTGGTGAGATTATGGTGGGAGATGTACTATACATTACGTGTATGGAAGTTTCCCCACTGAAGTATACACTATTCAAGAAAAGAAAAAAGGGTTTTGATTTTTTAATCATAATAGGTTTAAAATTAAATCACTACTGTTATGATCATCTCATTAATTAAATATTTCTATAGCCTAAGATGGTTCCTAATCAGAATTTTTAACCCTTACATGGGTCACCATATATCTTTGGCTTTAAAATTGAATAATCGAAGAAGCTTAATTAACAGCTTCCACGTATTAACCAACAATAATTAATAATATTAAATATGAATAAATATTTATATTTATTTTGACTAATTAAACATAATTGGAACTTGTCACTTCTGTTCATACATATTTTTCTCCACCAGAGCTCATTTTGTCATATTTCAGCCGCATTTTTTTTTTTAATTAAAAAAGGAGCAAAGTTGTTGTGGGATAGATTTGCAAAATATTTAGTTATTTATTTACTGTACCACAAGCGATTTAATATATTCAAACAAAAAGGTGCTTTATAACTATAAGCAAATACTATTAATTACTGACTTATAATTTGACTGAAATTTGATCAAATCGACCCTTCAAAGGGTTCTCATGTAATAGGAAAAATTACAATTGTAAGACTTTGAAAAATTGCAATTAATCAATGAATGGGAAAAACATCATTTACTCATTTCTTTGAACTCTCTTATGAAAGTGTTGTTTTTGTCCTGGAGCCTAACTATCATAAATAGCGATGGAGACCCGTAAAATTGAAAATTATATTTGGATTTATTTTGTTTATTATTATTTATATTTTTATTATATTACTAATTAGGGAAGTGGATGCAGTCGAACATCAAAATCTAAAGCAAATACAAATACCTGGACCATGACAGCCACCGACAATGCACCAATAAAGTATGAGAAACTAGTTACTGCCGCCCACCATATCATCACACCAAAGAAGAAGAAAAATAAAAAATGTGTATCGGGGCAGAAACATGGAGGATTGTCCATAGAGAACATGTATGGAAAATATTGTATTAGTGGACCAAACGCATTTGATATGATACCAAAAATATATAGGAAGCCATTTAAACACTAAAATAAATTTTTATCCTTATAAAAAAAACAAATTTTTATCTTTTTTTTTTTTTTTTATAATTAAAATAAAAATGTGATCATAATAGCTACATCCAATCTTAAAAGAAAAGATAAAAAGACAACAATTTTTTTTTTCTTCTGACAATCCTCTGATGTAAAGATCTTAATTAGAAAAAAAAAAAACTCATTAAATATTTTATGAGATTTGACATCTGAATGGAAGAAAAACAATGTAAGGGAATGATCAAATCAATAAATCTCACCTGAAGTTTGATATAATTACACTAATAGATAAAATAAGATTTGATCAAATCAACACAAATCTCACTTGACGTTTGAAAAATATTGCACGGATATCTCCTACCGTCAACTTGAGACCGTTAGATACTAACAATCAACATTCAAAGATATAAAATGTCAGTAAATATTTAAAATACCCTTCTTTTATTTTTTAAAATAATTAAAAAATTAATATTTCATCTTATTCAATAAATTCTCATCACCAATATCCAGGAAAAAAATACATATATTTAGTTTTTTCGTGCTATAATAAATAGAAAATTCACTCTCTTCTTCTATAAAGGAGATGGCTTTGTCAGAAGAGAATATTATGAGTTGCAAAGTCCTCTGATAGCTATTGATGGTTTATTATGTGAAAAATAAGGTTTTGAGGATTATGAACTTGATTTTGAGGGTGAAAAATGTGAAAATGGTTTTTTTTTTTTTTTTTTTTTTTTTTTACGATATGTTTTGCTTGAACATGACTTGTTTTCGGAAGATAGTGAATTGTTGTCTTTAATTTCTAAAGAAAATGAGACAGGAGTGAGATATGATCTAATCTTATATTGGTTTTTAATATTGGCTTGCAAGGAGGCTGTTGGGTGGGTATTGAGGGTCAAGGTATACTATAGGCTTAGTGCTCTGATATCCGATGGATCATCTCCTTCGAAGGACTAGAGATTATTGTGCAGGCCTGAAGTGGAACCAGAGAAAACAGGAAAGCAAAGGAAAGCAGAGAACAACAGATGGAACGATATCCAAAAAATGAAAAAGAAAAAAAGAAAACAATGGGTGAGATGGAGCGATCTCCTCCATGATGGAGCAGATCGCTCTGATGGAGGTGACGAGCTCCATATATATGGAGATGTAGTAAATGAGCTCCATCTGGAGATGGAGTAGACGCTCCTGCTCGATCTCCATCTCCATCTCCACATATGGAGCCCGACCCTCCATGGAGTGTAGGGCTCCATCTTATGAACCGCTGGAGCACCGCCATGCTTTAACGGTATCCATCTCCATCTCCATAAATCTGCAGATCGGAGATTTCTGGAGATGGAGATGGATACCTTTAAAGCATGTCGGTGCTCTATTTCTGGAGATGGAGCCAAATTAGATCTGGTCTATTAGGTGTTGATTTGTTTAATTTTTTTTAAATCTTTTAAATTATTTAATATAATAAAAATTAATTATTTAATTTTTAAAAATAAAAATAAGGGCTTTTGAAAAATAAAGCTCATTATGTCCCCTATCTAGTTTATCTTTACTCTTCAATTAATTAAATTTTTTTCGTATTGATGATATTGGCTGAAAAAAAATTTATTGTTTTATTTTCGCCCACCCTAACAAAAATTTATAGGTACACCCCTGCACCTGTATCAAAGAAAGACATAAAATCAGTCAAAATTAATTCAAACAAGATCTTTACTTGCATATCTACATATAGTTTAATTGATTATCGTACATATCTCTCACTTGAATGGTAAAAATTCAAGTCCCACTATATGTATTTATTAGTATGTGTGAGTAATTTTCTCTTTTTATTATGGGAGTAGATATTTTCCGTTATAAAAGTAAACTGTACATTTAGTAATTTATCTCGATAAATCCCAACAAATTAATAATCTTATAATTAAACCAGAAAAAAGATCTTTACAACTTGAAAAGGAGAAATCATTTTACTAAAGAAGGACTGTATATATAGATATATATATATTGACACGCGACTTTCATCGAAACAATCAACGTTAATGATGTTACAATATGGTGGATGGTGGTTCTGGTCCTTACAGAAAAATTAAATGACTTAATTAGTGATGTGAATTGATATGCTACCTGTGTATGCAATTTAATGCTGTTTATTTTTCTCAAAAAAAAAAAAAAATTCTGTTTATTTATTTATTTAATGAAATTGTAATTAAATTGATGTAACTGTAGAGGAAATTTTTATTAGTGTATTCGACCATTACAAATAAAATATATAATAAAAAATTATATATATTTTATTAAAATTATATACATGACTGTCATTATCATATTTTCAATCCTCGTTTGTACACTGAAGCTTTCCTCTAGTCTTGATTGTGATGTATTGTTATGTATTTATGTAACCGAGTTGCAAAGTTAGGTGAAGCATTTATGTTCTGACAAGTTCAAAATTCCTATGCATCACATGTAAGTGTAGATTATATTTTGGTGAAATTGAGATTATATGAAGATAATATTATATATATATATAGAAATTCATGCCCCACACTACTGTCGATATCAGTGATAGCCAAATCACATCAAACAAAGTTATTGTCTTCACCCGCACCGACACCTACTTCATTATTTGCATTATTTTGCATGTAAGTTTTCTTTTTTTATAATTACACAAACATCTCATATTTAGACCTAATTATAAGTATATGAGATTTTTGTCAAAATTAACACAAATATCCTCCACCATTAATGGTAAACGGTTAAAATTAACGGTTAATTATCTTTTTTATATAAAATATTCAAAATACCCCTCATATATATTTTATTATTTATTATTTAGTTATTTTATTAATTTAGTAAACTTAATTAAAAAAATTAATTTTCTGTTCAATTAAATTTATTTATTTTAAGTGATAAAATTGAGTATTTAATGGGTGGTCAAGTTTATTTTTCATTTATTTAAGTAATGAAAAAAAGTTGGGCTGAAGTTTTTTTGTTTTTATTTTAGTGAATTTGGTGAGTTGATAGAAATGATGAAGATGATGAATATGAAGATGAAGATAATGAAGATTATAAAAATGAACATGGAGATGATTTATTTTTGTGATTTTACTTTAATTAACTAAACAATTTTAATTAATTTAAAATTTAAAAAACTATTTTGTCTTTTAACCGTTATCTTCCAATCGTTAACCACTAACGGTAGAGAATGTTTGTATCAATTTTAATTAAAAGTTCATATACGCAATTAGATCTAAATTTGAGAGTATTTATGCAATTACCCTTTTTTTTTTTTTTGCCCTTTCTCTACACAACACCCATGTATGCATTTGCCTATTTTTAATTTCTTGCAATATTCATATACTACTACTACATATCAGATCCAAAGAGCTTCAAACACCTTTTCTTAATCATCATATCTTTTTAATTTTTGTTTCCTTTTAAGTTGAAAATGGGATGTTTAGACATCTCTCCCTTTGCTGTTGTTATAATAATTCTCGTTTTAGATGTTTTGTGCATCAGTTATGTGACTAGTACTGCTATTAACATCATCAGCAGCAGCAGCAGCATTGGTTATGGAAATTTCACTACTCATGATGAGTTCCTTCTAGCCAACAGCAATGGCCTCGCTCGTACACCTCCAATGGGGTATATATACATATCAAATACCTTAGCTTTTATTATTATTATTATTATTATGATGTTGCTTTGAAGGTGATTTTAATTATAAAGTATTTTAAGAGAGACTTAAATGGATGGATGCAGATGGAACAGCTGGAATCATTATCAATGCAATATAGATGAGAGGATTGTGAAGAATACTGGTACCTTTTCTCTTCTTCACTTTTTTTTTTTTAATATTTAAATTTCATGGTAATTCAATTATTATTAACAAAACAACTTAAAATCAATGAAGTTAATTAATTAGCTCTTTTTCTTCGTTATTTCACTTCACCAACCAAAAAAAAAAAAGAAGTAACTGGGCATATATATTGTAATACTATTATGACCACCCCTAGAATATGAAGTACTCAACTTGGAATAGACCAAGTGAATGCAGTTGAATAGTGAATTAATTTCCTGTTAACATATTTGAGTTTGACTTTGAATATTCTGTGGTTCGTGCCATTAATTACATAATTTATTCATTTTTGTCTCTTGTTGTCTAGAATCTGAGTAGTTATAGTTATAGGGCGGTTGCGCTTGAACGGAAATTATCCTTATCATTACCATCCTAAACGTATAAATCAATTTCCAAGATTTGTAGCTTTACAAAATGCAATGCAACAAATCTAACTTATAGTTTGACAGTTACCGCTGTAATTTTTGTACAAATTTTATGCTTGATAGGCTGTGTATTGCTGTACAATATGATTTGTTAAAAAATAACGCTTATTCAGTATGATAATATTTTAAGTTCGAGTAGTTTTATTATGATTATTTATATATAAAAAAAATAATAACAAACAGAGACCGTGTCTTACCATCTAGAGTTGGCCCAAGAATTTTCTCATAGGGTTGTGGAGAAATGAACAGGTCCAACCATTAGACTGTTTGAAAAAGACAATTAAAAGGTCCATTTACAGGCATTTAAATAACAAAAATTAGACTTTTCAGAGTTCTGTTTGACAGCCATTGAAAAAAAAATGCAAAACTTTGAGACAAAGACCAGTCAAGGACTGTAAAAATTATAAGTCATTCATGAGTCTGTTCAAGCTATATATATATATATATAAAACTGTCATGATGGAACTAATAAAATTCAGGTTCAAATAATGTGACTTTTATTATGATATCATGTGACAAAATATTTGAGGTTATCCATTCAATGAAATTGACCTTTTCAATTCTATTTGCATTTGATTTGTACAAAACAGCTGATGCTCTTGTTTCAACTGGTTTGGCGGCTGTCGGATACAAATATGTAAATATTGGTATGTTGTCCAGAACAGACAAAAAAAAAGAAGATTTCTCTGTGTATTATCATTATCGATAGCATGTCTGTCAAAACATTTTTTCTAAGTGATTGTGGAAAAGCAGATGATTGTTGGGCAGAAAAAGAAAGGGACTTGAGAGGTAATTTAAGAGCAAAATTTTCTACATTTCCATCTGGAATCAAGGCACTTGCAGATTATGTTCATTCAAGGGGCTTGAGACTTGGAATATACTCTGATGCTGGGTAAAACTAACATGTGTTGATTGTTTAAATTACATGTAGCAGCAAGTATAAATGACCATGCATGTTCATCAGTAAAAAAATCTCATATAGTGGTGGTATATATTTTCCAGTTATTGGACCTGTAGCAAGACTATGCCTGGCTCTCTTGGACATGAAGAACAAGATGCCAGAACCTTTGCTGATTGGGTTATTTTCATTTAATTTGATATATAATTAATGTGTAGAGATGGTTGATTTTGAGTATAGATTAAAAAATTGTTGTAGGGGATTGATTACTTGAAGTATGACAACTGCTACCATGATGGATCCAGACCTCAAGGAAGGTGGGTGGCGCTACATTATGTCACCAAAATATTTGTATAATCTGTATATACTGAAATTGGCTCATATATATACACACTCATGTTAGATGAAGTTAGTTTCTTCTTTGGTTGGTGACAGATATGCTAAGATGAGTTATGCATTGCGTAAGGCTGGCCGCCCAATCCTTTACTCGATATGTGAATGGTAAGCCACTTGAAAATTCATGGAACCATTAACATAGAAAATAACTGATAAACCTTTAACACAGAAAATATTCTCATAGGGGAGAAGAAATTCCAGCGAAATGGGCGGGTTGTTATGGTAATGTCTGGAGAACCACAGGGGACATTAAGGACACATGGGAGAGGTTTTTAGTTTCTGTTCCCTTTTTCATTTTCCAGATTCTCCAGCAGATCCTAATTTCAAAGAAAACTGTCTGTTCAGTGAATTGAATTCATTGACATTTGTACTCTGCCGTTACAGTGTCACATCCATTGCTGATCAAAACAATGTTTGGGGAAGATATGCAGCGCCTGGCAAGTGGAATGGTAACAATAAAATTTTTCAGTCCCAGCATTCTGTTATGGTCCTACTACATTTTTGAGTGAAATTGTTTCTCTGGTGCAAATCATGGTTACAACTTAGAATTTCATGACTTGGTTGTTTTCTTGGCTGTGCTATATCACTCTCTAATTTGTATATCTGCTGATCAGAATAGATCCTGACATGTTGGAAGTGGGCAACGGTGGGATGAGCCTAGAAGAGTACCGCTCTCATTTTAGTATATGGGCTCTCATGAAAGTGAGTCGCGCCAAATTGTAACTTCTATTCTATCCATCCTTGCAACTAGTTATCTTTACACAATATAGACACCTTATTACTTTGACAGGCTCCTTTGCTCATCGGATGTGACGTTCAATCTGCAAGCAGAGAGACTCTTAGGATCCTCAGAAACAAGGAGGTGATAGATGTTAATCAGGATCCTCTAGGAGTTCAAGGGAGGAAAGTGCAATCAAAAGCCGGCCTAGAAGTATGATTTGAACACATAATAACTCATCCATGATGTACACATTAACATTGTGGCATTATACTACACTCATATTTCAAGATTTTAAGAAGAACAATGTCACATCCTTTTAGACTAATTTGGCCATATTTTTTCTTCAATATGATGCAGATTTGGGCAGGACCACTATCAAAACGAAGAGTTGTGGTACTTTTATGGAACAGAAGCTACTCTCGTGCTCCAATTTCTGTTCGATGGGGGGAAGTTGGACTTCCTCCATCAACTCCTGTTACTGTTAGAGACTTGTGGACGGTAAAATGCATTTTTCCAGAACATTCTTCCTTTCGATTCTCACATCTAAATGGTTAATAGTAGCAGAGTACCCTATTTGGATGCATAGTAAATGCAATTTGTATTTCAATTTTTGTGAATCCTCAACCTATACTACTCATCTCCCTTGCAGCACTCATTTGTTTCGATGAATAAAAGTTATGGATTGGCCGCGTATGTTGCTCCTCATGCTTGCAAGATGTATATCCTTACACCAATCTAGATAATGATGGAGGCCTTTAGTCCATGTAAGCGTAAAAATGTCACTCGATCAATTCTGTAATGATATTCAGATAAATGTTGTTTATTTATGTAATCAAAGGAAGTTGTGAAGAGAAGACTATAAGTTTCAAACAACTTGTACTAATTGAAGAAGAACTTGTTAAATTTCATCAAATTATATATCGAGTTGTTTGTATCTGCATCTCCTTGCACCAATATAATAAGCTGTTGGCCTCAGTTATTAGAGTCTTGCATTTCAGTCCTATTCCTATGATGTTTCTTGCTGAGAAAAAAATCATGTTGGTAATTGAAAATCTGCAGTCAGATTGCCTTTCAGATTCTACCAATAACTGTTAAAATATATATTTTTTTTAAAAACAAGAAAATTCTGCAAAGAAGACACATGGACAAATCCCAAGTTATGTGATCTTAAAATCAGCAGATTTTGTTCTAGGAGCAATAACTTGTGATAACTCGCACAGTTAGAGTAAGAGTAAGAGAGAGTTGGTACTTGAAAACAGCCTAACATATGTCCCGCGTGAACTTTGCTGCTTCTCCTGCATTTTCTTCTTCAAATTTTTTTGTATGAAACAAAGATTGCTCCTACAAATTAAGTTAGAGAAAATATGGAAACTGAAATGGAGAACATGGAAGCTCAAAGCCAGACAGAACAAAAAGTAAAAGACATTTTTAAGAAAGCAAACATACTTGTTACTGTAAAGGTTATCATCTTTTTCTCTTCCATGGTTTGAACATTTCTGGGTTTATTTATTTACTTAGTCAAAACCATTTCCTGATGCATTGACCATTATGTGCAGTTTGAAGATGTGAAGCACAAAATCCGAACTAGGACCAGAGAAGGTTTTTGTTTCAAACATGCAAAAGCTGAGGAAAAATGGATCTTGAGAGGGGTCAGTGGAGCAGTGTCACCTGGTGAATTGTTAGCCATATTAGGCCCATCAGGCAGTGGCAAAACTACTCTCCTGAAAGCCCTGGGCGGCCGCCTTGGCAGAGGAGACACCACCACGGGAAAAATAACCTGCAATGGTAAGCCTTTCTCACCTACAATGAATCGAAAAATTGGATTTGTAGCTCAGACGAACGTGTTCTATCCGCACCTCACTGTCACAGAAACACTAGTCTTCACTGCACTTCTCCTCCTGCCCAATAGTCTTACCAAACAAGAGAAAATCTTGTATGCTGAGGCAGTGATAAATCAACTAGGCCTGACTCGTTGCAAGAACACCATTGTGGGAGGACAATTTATAAGAGGGGGCATATCTGGAGGAGAAAAGAAGAGGGTGAGCATTGGCCAACAACTTTTGATTAATCCAAGTCTCTTGTTTCTTGATGAACCCACCTCGGGTCTTGACTCTACCATCGCCAAGCAAATTGTGTTGCATCTCTGGAGGTTGGCTAAAGGCGGACGGACTATTTTGATGACTATACACCAGCCTTCTAGTAGCCTATTTTACATGTTCGACAAAGTCTTACTGTTATCAGAAGGTAGTAGTCTTTACTTTGGAAAGAGGCAAGATGTCATGAATTACTTTGCCGGCATTGGATATGTTCCTTCAGTTGCCATGAATCCATCCGATTTTTTATTGGATCTTGCAAATGGTATGCAGAACCATATACTCATGTAATTTGATTGTTACACAGATTTGTCTCAAGTAAAATTAAATACTAAAATTTGTGTAGGTGTTCTTGGAGACTCGAAAGAGGACAGGAAAGATGTAATACTGTTGGGAAAAATGTGTTTGTAAAATAATAAATTTTACGGCCCCAGGATAATTTCCCAAAACAAATAGAGTAAAAATAACTCCAACAATTTTAGCGTGGAAAACCCTCCAGAAAATGAAGGTAAAAACCACGGGACCCGTAGGCCGCTTAAAAACTCCACTATAATAATAATGGGATTACAAACTTCACCCTTGGGTGGATCTCTCACAAATTACAATAATAATGTAACTTCAACTTGTGGATAGAACCTCACAAATTGGCTCACAATTTCTCTCTCAGAAAACTCTCTCTATTTTTCTCTGAGGATCTCTCAACACACACACTCTCTCAATTGTTGTGTTTTTTGCTTGATTTTGCTTGATTGATTGTTCTAAGAGCTCACCTATTTATAGGTGAGGATTTGTAGAAAGAATCAAACACAATTATGTTGATCCACCATGAAAGAAGCATTTACACCTAGAGTTCATGTGCTTCATTCTTTATTTCACATGAGATGAGCATCTCATGCTTTATTCCACATGAGGTGGACCAACAAATCTCCCCCTCCACTTCATGTGAAGCAGGGTTCCTCCATACCAGCAATCTCTCTACATATAGCAAGCTTTTCTCTAGGCAGATTTTTCGTCATCATATCTGCGCCGTTGTCATTGGTATGAATCTTCTCAACTTGTAACAGTTTATTTTCCAACACATCACGAATCCAGTGATACCTTACGTCGATGTGCTTGGACCTTGAGTGAAAGGTTTGGTTCTTACTGAGGTGAATTGCGCTCTGACTGTCGCAATAGAGAACATAGCTTTCCTGTTTCTGATCCAACTCTTGTAGAAACTTTTCCATCCACAGCATCTCCTTACAACCCTCAGTAATTGCGATGTACTCTGCTTCTGTGGTGCTTAAGGCAATACATTTTTGTAACCGTGATTGCCATGAGACAGCTCCCCCTGCAAATGTTATTAGGTACCCGGATATAGACTTTCTCGTATCCATGTCACCAGCCATATCTGAATCTGTATATCCTTCTAATACAGGTTTACAATTACCAAAACATAAACAATGACTGGAAGTACCTCTGAGATACCTGAGTATCCATTTGACTGCTGTCCAATGTTCCTTTCCAGGATTAGATAGGAATCGGCTCACAACACCAACAGCATGAGCAATATCTGGTCTGGTGCATACCATAGCGTACATTAGACTGCCAACCGCCGATGCATAAGGAACTTTGCTCATTTCTGATTTCTCTTCCTCGCTAGAAGGACACTGACTTGCATTAAGCTTGAAGTGACTTGCAAGTGGAGAACTAACAGATTTAGCTTTACTCATGTTGAATCTTTCAAGAACCTTTTCAACATACCGTTCTTGAGATAGCCAGATTCTTCGATTTTGTCTGTTGCGGGTAATCCTCATGCCAAGAATCTGCTTAGCGGGTCCTAAATCCTTCATTGCAAAGGACTTGCTCAACTCTTTCTTCAACCTGTTAATTTTGCCGATATCTTGGCCAACAATTAACATATCATCAACATAAAGCAAAAGAATGATAAAATCACCATCAGAGAATTTCTTGATGAAGACGCAGTGATCAGCCGTCGTTCTGTTGTACTCATTTTTCTCCATGAACGAGTCAAACTTTTTGTACCATTGCCTTGGTGCCTGTTTCAGACCGTACAAACTCTTCTTTAGTCTGCATACTGATTTCTCCTTCCCTTTGACTTGGAAACCTTCAGGCTGCTCCATGTAGATCTCCTCGTCAAGATCACCATGTAAGAATGCGGTTTTTACGTCAAGCTGTTCAACCTCCAGATTGAGACTAGCTGCCAAGCCAAGAACAACTCGGATTGAAGACATTTTTACCACTGGTGAGAATATTTCTTCAAAATCAACACCCTTCTTCTGCCCGAATCCTTTCACAACCAGTCTTGCTTTGTAACGTGGTTGTGAGTTGCCTTCTTCACTTTTGACTTTGTACACCCATTTGTTCTTGAGAGCTTTCCTTCCCTGTGGTAATTTCACCAAGTCAAATGTGTGGTTCTCATGTAGGGATTTCATTTCTTCCTGCATGGCTTTTAACCACTCCGTCTTGTGCTGGTCAGTAATAGCTTCATCATAGCTCTCTGGTTCTCCCCCGTCAGTGAGCATCACATACTCATTAGGAGAATATTTACGACTTGGTTGTCGATCTCTAGTGGACCTCCTTAACTGTACTTCTGGCTGAACTTGTTCAGGAACTTGTTCTGGTTCTGGACTGCGAGCTGGTGGATGAGCATCATTAGTATCTGGTGTTGCTCCCCCTTCATCAGAATTTGTTGGTGGAGAGGCTGGTTCCAGATTAACTGGAATTTCATCTGACTGTGGCCTCTCGGGTTTCTCGAAATCCTCGATCGTCTGATCTTCAAGAAACACCACGTCTCTACTTCTGATGATCCTTTTATTAACAGGATCCCAAAGTCTGTAGCCGAATTCTTCATGGGCATGTCCCACAAAGATACACTGTTTTGCTTTTCCATCCAGCTTGGACCTCTCGTCTTTTGGGATGTGGACAAATGCTCTGCAGCCAAATACTTTCAAGTGTTTGTAAGAAACGTCTTTCCCCGTCCAAACTCTTTCTGGTACTTCATAGTTCAACGGAACTGATGGAGAAAGGTTGATTAAGTCGACTGCGGTTCTCATTGCCTCCCCCCAAAAGGAGTTTGGCAGTTTTGCATTTGAGAGCATACATCTGACCCTTTCACAAATGGTTCTGTTCATCCTCTCTGCAACACCGTTATGTTGAGGTGTCTTTGGTACTGATTTTTCCAGCCTGATGCCGAAACTTCTGCAGTACTCCTCGAATGGTCCGCGGTACTCACCGCCATTGTCTGCACGTACACACTTCAAATGTCTGCCAGTTTCTCGCTCAACTTTTACATGAAACTGCTTGAAAACTTCCTGCACTTGATCTTTAGTTTTTAAAGCAAAAGCCCACACTTTTCTAGAATGATCATCAATGAAAGTCACAAAATAAGTAGCACCTCCTAGTGACTTACAACTCATTGAACAGACATCTGTGTGTATTAAATCTAGAATATTCGCCTTTCTAGATGGTGGTGAACTACGAAATGCAACTCTATGTTGTTTTCCCATAATACAATCAACACAAGTAGGCAATGATGTACCTTTCATCCCTGGCAAAAGCGCCTTCTTGGAAAGAATACTGAGACCTTTTTCACTCATGTGGCCGAGCCGCTTATGCCATAGCTCGGTGGGAACTTCTTTCCTGGTGGTGTTTACTTCTCCTCTACATAGCTTGGCTTCTGTGTGGTAGAGGGATGTATCTTTCTTGCCTTTTGCTATTACCAAATTGCCTTTGGTAAGCTTCCATTTTCCTTCACCAAAATAATTGCTGTAACCATCGTCATCAAGTATTCCGGTGGAGATCAGATTGAGGCGGATATCAGGAACATGCCTCACATCTTTCAAAACTAGCCTGCATCCAAGGTTAGTTTCTAAATGGATATTTCCAATGCCGATAATTTTGGAGACATCATCATTTCCCATCCTCACTCGTCCGAAATCACCTTGAGTGTAGGTTGAGAAGAACTCCAGTCGTGAAGTGACATGGTATGATGCACCTGAGTCAACTACCCATGTAGAATCTTGACTTGCAAGATTGATATAATCCTCAGCTTGAACAACGACAACTTCTTCGGTGACTGTTGCGGTGTCATTTGTTCGGGTTTGTGCATCCTGATTTCTGGTTCGCTCCGCCTTTAACTTTCGACATTCTCGAATGAAATGTCCGAGCTTACCACAATGGTGACACTTCTTGTCATGCCTTGATCGGGACTTTGACCGTCCTCTTTGCTGACTTTGGTTATGGGGATTTTTACTCCTTCCCCTCCATTCTTGCTTGCCTTGTTTCTCCGTAACAAGTGCTTCATTTTCAGGGGTATGCCCTTCGTCTTTTCGTCGAGACTCTTCGTTGAGCATTCTGTCTTTTACCATATCCATGGTAAGTTTGCCGTCAGGAGCAGAGTTACTAACTGACACAACCAAAGTGTCCCAGCTTTTTGGTAGAGAACTCAGCATCAACAATGCTTGCAACTCGTCATCTACAGTCATTTTCATAGAGTTGAGTTGATCTACGATGCCTTGGAACTCGCTCATGTGTTCTGACACGCTGTTTCCATCTTTATACTTCAAGTTGACTAATCGTCGCATCAGATTAGCTTTATTCTGTGCGGTTGTCCTTGCATACATTTTCTCCAACTTTTGCCAAAGAACGTAAGCATTGTGTTCATTAGCAAAGTTTTGGAAAATGCTTCTGTCGATCCATTGTCTGATTTGAGCAGCACATTTTCGGTTTAGCACAGTCCACTCAATGTCTGATGTGGACGTCGAAGTGCTGGATGTCTTGGCATCCGTCGAAGCTGTAGTCACTGCTTCCTCCTTCGGCATTACAATCGGCTTCCACAGATCTTTAATGTATAAAAGATCCTCCATCTTTGGCTTCCATACTGCATAATTAAATGCAGTCAACTTGATCATATTGCCTGTGCTCTCCTCCATTTGGATCGTTAGTCAACAAGTTTCGCCGAGTTTGATATTTTTCAGCGATGAATAGTACTTCGTGAATAGTACTTCGTATGCGTGAATAGTGCACGTGGTCGTGAATAGTACACCAGGTAAGTTCCCAGGAAAGAGAGGTGGGTCACAACGGACACACTTAAATACCAAATCTTTCCTAGCCAGAATCTTTCCTAGACATGCACTTTCCGCACCACCACACTTCCAGCAATCACAAAAATCAGTAAACTCAAGAATAATTCTTTTCTGATGTGGAAGATCAGATAATACTGCAACCACAGAGCATACTAAGAATTTTCTAGAGAATCTGATACAAGCTCTGATACCACTTTGTTGGGAAAAATGTGTTTGTAAAATAATAAATTTTACGGCCCCAGGATAATTTCCCAAAACAAATAGAGTAAAAATAACTCCAACAATTTTAGCGTGGAAAACCCTCCAGAAAATGAAGGTAAAAACCACGGGACCCGTAGGCCGCTTAAAAACTCCACTATAATAATAATGGGATTACAAACTTCACCCTTGGGTGGATCTCTCACAAATTACAATAATAATGTAACTTCAACTTGTGGATAGAACCTCACAAATTGGCTCACAATTTCTCTCTCAGAAAACTCTCTCTATTTTTCTCTGAGGATCTCTCAACACACACACTCTCTCAATTGTTGTGTTTTTTGCTTGATTTTGCTTGATTGATTGTTCTAAGAGCTCACCTATTTATAGGTGAGGATTTGTAGAAAGAATCAAACACAATTATGTTGATCCACCATGAAAGAAGCATTTACACCTAGAGTTCATGTGCTTCATTCTTTATTTCACATGAGATGAGCATCTCATGCTTTATTCCACATGAGGTGGACCAACAAATACAGATTCTAGTTTCAGCTTACGAGCATAGTCTTTCGGACAAATTGAAAGGTGAACTTCAGGACATGGCAAATCATGATCATATTGTTACAGAAAACAAGAGAAGTACTGATAAATGGAGCACCACTTGGTGGCAACAGTTCTCTGTGTTGCTTAAAAGGGGATTGAAAGCAAGGAGACACGAATCGTTTTCTCGCTTGAAAATTGTTCAGGTTCTGGCTGTTTCTTGCATTACAGGTCTCATATGGTGGCAATCAAGTACTGCTAACTTACAAGACCAGGTATCACATAAAGTTTTCTTATATTATTACTGAATCGGATACCTTGAATGAACGAAAGTAGTGCTTTTCTGAAATTCTTGTCTGCAGGTTGGACTTCTTTTCTTCTACAACAGATTTGGAGGATTCTTACCTCTCTTCCAGGCAATTTTCACTTTTCCTCGAGAACGGATGATGCTCGAAAAGGAAAGGTCTTCAGGGATGTACAGGCTATCATCATACTTCATGGCAAGAACCACAGCTGATCTTCCAATGGAGCTTGCTCTCCCCACAGTTTTTGTCACCATAACTTATTGGATGGGAGGTCTGAAACCCGCAGCCTTAAACTTCTTCCACACTCTATCCATTGTCCTGTATACAGCCCTGGTTGCACAGAGCCTAGGACTTGCCATTGGAGCAGTGGTGATGAAACAGAGAATTGCCACCACAATTGGGTCAGATGTCATGCTCATATTTCTGCTGACTGGTGGATTTCTTGTCCAGGATGTGCCAAATTTCATTTCCTGGATCAAGTACCTGTCTCTTACACATTATTCCTACAAGCTCCTGTTGATTTCACAATACAATCCTGAAGACACCTATGTTTGTGATTCAAATAATGTCACCTGTTTGGTGAGAGAATATCCTAGGATCAAGTTTGTGGGGCTGCACCAGCAATTTCTCTGTGTTTTTGCATTGGCTTTAATGCTTGTTGGGTTTAGACTTGTTGCATATATTGCTCTCATGAGAGTAGGTGTGACACATAAGTTTTCTCGTAACTAGGAGAGGAAATGTCTGATCTTCTCTCTATTTCATGATTTTTGGGATAATTAAATTATCAGAGATGGTGTGATCAGTTCCCATCAGTGATCAGATGATTGATCAATATGTGTTTTGTTAATATTAATTTATTATATAAAATTATAGAAATTTATTATTATTTGTTTGAAATTTTTTAAAAAATTTATTAACACGCATTTAAAATATAATTTTTATAATTTGACCCTTACTTACAAATTGACTTTTAAAGATGGTATTCTAGTTTTTTTTTTTTTTTTTATGAAGGGATAATATATAAAAACAAACCAAACTACAAACGAGAATCAGAACGAATCGAATCCATCACACAAGACGGATCCTCTTCAATCCAAGCCAAAAAAAGGGGAATAGAAAGACCAAACCTAGCTAACTGATGGGCAACCCCATTACAAGAACGAGGAGTAAAACTAATATGAGAAACTGAAAGCGACGATACTAAAGCCAAAATGTCAAAAATAACAAGGTCCACTTCCGAGTGCGGAGGGTCCCTGCTCAAGATGGACGAAATCACGGATGAGGCATCAGACTCGAACCCCACCAGATGAAAACCCAACTCCGAAGCAAACTATAGGCCCCGGCGGATTGCCATGGCTTCCACAACCACCACCGAGACCAAAGCATGATAAGGTTCAGCAAGCGCAGCCAAAACATGACCATGACTGTCCCGAATAACCACCCCAAAACTAACCCGCTTATTAACTGAATCAACTGCAGCATGCGTTGGCAGCCTGGAACTCGGAGAGAAACAACTCTGACCAAGGGACAATCTCCTCCACTAGTAGCAGCTTACCTGAGAAAAGCGAGCTGTTACGGCGAAACCACGAATGCCATAAGATGACGCAGAAAGTATCAAAATCAGGCCGCGAGAGAGACTATCTGCAAAGAGACAAAAAAATCCAATGAAGAGCCATGAAAATCAGCAGGTAAAGCCGCGAAAGAAGGGCAAGATTTACGCACCACTCGAAGAAGAGGACAACCCCAACAAGCAGGCACAACAAACTAAAAACCTCCCATGCACAAGTGACAGTGCCCAGCCATCAGAAATTATTTAAGAAATAGTTAAATTAATAAGTTTTTACGATAATTTATATCACTACAAATCTTCCTGCTCTATAAAAATAACGTATAGATTATTTTTCTCAGCAGATTCCGACAGCTATTAATGTTGTACTTGTACTCCTTTAAAAAAAAATTTATTCTTATTTATAAGTAATTAACAGTGTTTGGCACAACCACTTATAGCTTAAGTGGTTAATAAACCATGTACATAATTATTCTTAATAGTGAGGGTTCAAGTCTTACCATGTATATTTACCAATATGTGTACCCTTAAAAAAAAAATGGTATGTTTCTTAATTAGTCAGCTCAATAAGTACTAAAGTTAGACGGTTACTCTTTATCTTCTAATAACTATATCCACCAAAACATGATCCATGTACATCCATAGTCTGTCCTCTACTTTTGGATATGTTTGGCAAGTGACAAGTAAAATTATATATACAATAGACATGTGATTATGACATGCACCCATTCATTTGTGATATAACTACATGCACCAAGTTAATGGCCATGTTGCAACGTTATCTTGATTACGATCTCGATCGTTATCTCTTGTCATCAATTAATGCACAACCATTTCACGATCGTATGGTATCTTTTGATTTATCTCTATACTCTAGTACTACTTTTTCCAATTTGAAAGGAGAATTATATTGACCATCCATTATTTCAAGAAATTATACAAACCTCAGTTATTAACATAAAAATATTGTCACTATCTTTTGTATTCGAGGAATTATATCCGTATACGAGTTTTCAAAAGTGAGAGCTAGACTCTTAAGGAATAAAAATTTATACAATATTACAATATTATGTGTCAATCTATATATATATATATATATATATATATATATATATATATATCGACATAATTAAACCCTATCCTAATAAATGCCAGATGGCTCGTTCGGGATGGTACGTCAGCGATTGCGGCATTTCTGATAGGCAGGCAATAACCCATGTCAGCAGAGCCAATTGGGGCCATGGTATTGTTTTTCATGTGTGTGTATATATATATATATATATATATATATATATATATATATATATATATATATATATATATATAGCCAAAAGCTATAAAACCAAGCCAC
The DNA here is from genome assembly GCA_003430845.1 of Xanthoceras sorbifolium. Taxonomy (NCBI): domain Eukaryota; kingdom Viridiplantae; phylum Streptophyta; class Magnoliopsida; order Sapindales; family Sapindaceae; genus Xanthoceras; species Xanthoceras sorbifolium. Next base: position 7,281,619 of record CM010618.1, read on the forward strand.
ATAATCGCGATGGTTACAAACTTAAAACAAATGATGATGAAAATTGACTAACAATATATATACATATATGGGGGTCCAAGTAATCCAATTTTGTTAGGCCTTTTGCAGTTTTAGTACATGTGATCACATGTGCTCTTAAGAAGAAATTTGGTGCGTTATGCCAAAAAAAATAAATAATTTAGAAGTTGATTGTGAATCACCTGTGAAAAATGTGTTCAACGGATAAATATTAGCTGGACCGCCATGAAAATGAAGTCATGCATTTTGTGATGTTTGTCAAAAATCATTTTAGGCAATGGAAGACAAAGAAGGAGAAAGATAACATGGAGAATGCTGCAAATTAATTAAACAATTGACATTTTCCCAAAAAGAAAAGAAAATAATAGAAGACGACATGGAAACTATATATATTTAAGAGATATGTATGATAGGCATGTGATTAATTAAAGAGAAATTAAACTTTTAAATTTTGGACCAGGATCCTCTCCTCACCTAACCTGTACTCACATTCTTTTAATCTCATAACACATAAACATTATAATAAATAAGTGGTTAGGATATGATTACTTTTTACTATTACTTTATTAACATCTAATCATATGCTTCAAAAAAAGGTGAAGAATAAAGGTTAGGTGAGGAGATGATATAAATTCTTAAATTTTAGGGTTAATTTATGAAAGAAAAAAAAAATCCTAAAAGAGCAATCAAATAGGGATATCACATCATGCCTCACATGATGTATACCTACCCAATCCACGTTAGTATTGAAGATTTAAGACTCACCATATACATTTATTAATATGTGTGAGAAATACTTTCTTCCCGTTATATAAGAATAAATATCTCCTGATTATGAGAGTAGATATTGGACCGCACAATATAGTAATAATTAATTGTGGCAGGTCTCGATAAACTTTTGATCCATTCGTTATCAGCTTTTAAAAATAAAAAATAAAAGAGAGAGATTCAACAACTAAAAGAAGAGAGCTATCAAAGAAAGTATTAAACCAATGACCTAAATTTATCAAGAGATTAAAACATATGACAAATCAAGACTATAGGATGGACAAGAATCCTTTATTGATATGATCACTTGAGCTTGTAATTTTATTTTTATTAGAATATATTAAAAATTTATGATTGGTTCTCGACAAGAAAGATAGTAAAATGAAATAAATTTTAATCACTTATTTGATGATATTGATATGTAATATGTCACAATAGCAAAACAAAAACTTAAAATTAAATAATACTATATATAGTTTTTTTGAAAAAAAAAAAATTTGGGCCCTAATGTTGACTATTTTCTTGGTCCCAAATTAACTTGATGTTGACGTGTCATTTCATTTTACATTGACCATATAAATTATAACAATTGAGTAATGCTGAGCTGTGTAAAAATATGGAAACCCAAAAAAAAAAAAAAGTAAAATACAAAATTATTGAATTGTTTTCTCTCTTTAATTATCAAGCTTTTATAGTAAGAGTGCAACTCTTCCACTTTTCGAGAACGTTTATGCATTGTAAACTTCTGATAAGAAAATGTAATATTTACTGTTTATATAAATTTATGATAAATATTAAAAAATTTACATCTTTTACTATAAATTTAAGTTATTTGTTATAGATTCTCAGCGGTAAAACTTTTGATCGTGGCAATATTTGTAGCACCATTTTATTGTGGATTGCAATAAATTTCCTTCACAATAAAAAAATATTAGAAAACTGATACCAGTTTTTAGAAAACCCTAAGCTCTGATACCGGTTATTTTTTTATTAAAAAACTGATACCAATTGTTAGGACATCTCCTAAGCTCTGATATCAGTTGTTAGGAATTAACCTCAATTCCTCTTGCAGTGGAAACGATAAAACTAACATACGTCAAAGAGAAAGCACACACAAAAGAAAGCAAAAATAATCAAGACATCAATTTTACGTGGTTTGGAAACTTTTCTATATCCATGGAACGCACCTGCACTCAATCCACTATGAAATAACTTATTACAAAGACAACTGAAAAACTCTCACACTGTTTTTCTCTCTGGATATATCCTTTGCTAATCTATATCTTCTCTCACTAGTGTTTTTCCTTTCTTTCATCCTATTTTGCCACCATAGAAAATTCTAACATTACATAGGTATTTATATGGAAAAATTTAGACAAAACTGACCTAGGAAAGACTTCTCAAACTGGTTAGGTTTTAGACTCAAAATAGGAGTCTAAACGAAACAGGAACTCGGACGCGCGCCCTACCTGTAGGTAGTGCGACTTACTGCTCACGTCTGCTTGCGCTTTGGCGCGACCTGTGCGTCGCGTGCTAGGTCACAGCGCCCACTGCTATTTTCTTTTCTAGAGGGCGCGATCATTCTTCACGACTGCTCCCTAGGTTACGACACTCTCTGCTGCGAAATTATTCATGATGTCGTGACGCTCTCTGCCACGAAACTTTGTTAAATTACGAAACGGATATCTTGATTCAAGCTTCACAAAACCCAGTAATCTCCCATTTGAAAGTTGAAACATGAGGAAACATCATTCTCTAATGATCAGCGGAAACAACGTACCCAAATAACCTGTCTTTAACCTCGAAGACCCACTGAAGCTGCCTCTCAGCTCCAGTTCCTTTGCCTCAACTGGTTTGATTAATGAGTGTTCACGAATGACAACCGCGAGCCTCTTGCCTGTGGTTCTTAATCGAGATTTTCCTTTACTTCAAGCTCCTACTGGCTCGCATCACTTCATTGACCTGCCTCATCATAGCATTCAGGTTATTTACCTGATCTTGCGGCTCTTTACTCGTGTTGATCTCTAGCACTACTTGATCTCGTAGCTCCCTGCTTGTGCCGATCTCTGGTGGCTGATCCACAACCTCTAGCCCGTTCTGATCTCGCAATCCCCACTTGTGAGATAACTTGGACTTGTTACTTGATCTTATGACTCTCTACCCGTGCTGATCTCTGATAGCTGATCTGTGACCTTTAGCACTACTAGATCTCATAGCGCTCTGCTTACGCCGATCTATAATGGCTTATCCACGACCTCTGGCCCATTCCGATCTTACAGACCCCTGCTTGTGAGATATTCTGAACTTGTTCTTTTGACCTATACTGTCAACCCCACTGATTGAAGTTTCTTTTAGAGTTCTGCTAATTTGCTGAAAAGTCACCGCTTTCTGTTTCCCCAAATTGCTACTTTTATGCTCATTGTTATAACCTGACTTCAAATCTGGCTGCTTCCCATCTGAAAGCCCAATCTTTAGCCCCTTGACACTCATCTGCCTTGACCTCTGGTAGTTGATGAAACTTGACGTGATTTCCTAACTAATATCCATTCTTCTTCTTTCATGGCTTTTGGCTTCCCACCACTCAACGGCTCTCCCTCTAATCTCATGATTCCTGCTGAATTCGAGAACGCTAAACTATCTCATGTGTTTGCAAACTCCTAGTCTCGACCTGAGCTCTAATACCAGTTGTTATGAAATTGATACCAATTGTTAGGACTCCCCTAAGCTTTGATATCAGTTGTTAAGAAACTGATACCAGCGGTTAGGATTCCCCTAAGCTTTGATACCAATTATTAGGAAACTGATACTAATTGTTAGGACCCCTCAAGCTCTGATACCAGTTGTTAGGAATTAACCTCAATTCCTCTTGCAGTGGAAATAATAAAACTGTATATGCAAACACACATTAAAAACAAAGCACACATAAAAGAAAGTAAGAATAATCAAGACAACATTTTTACGTGGTTCAAAAACTTTTCTACATCCACGGAACGCACATACACTAAATCTACTATGAAAGAACTGATTATAAAGATACCTGAAAAACTCCCACACTGTTTTTCTCTCTGTGTATACGCTTTGCTAATCTCTCTCTTCTCTCACTAGTATTTCTCCTTTTCTCTCACCCTATTTTGCCACCATACAAAACCTACATGGGTATTTATATGGAAAATTAGGACAAAACCGACATTGGAAAGACTTTCTAAACTGGTCAGATTTTAGACTAAGAACATGAGTCTAAATGAAACAGGAAACCCGGACTTGCGCGCGACTTGTAGGTCGCGCGACTTATTGGCTATTGCTTGCGCTCTGGCGCGACTTACTAGGTCGTAGTGCCCACTGCTATTTTCTTCTCTAGCTTAGGTCGTGGCACGAACGCTCTCTGCTGCGAATTTCTTCATATTGTCGCAATGCTTTCTACCATGAAACTCTGTTGAATTACGAAACGGATCCACTCTTGATTCAAGCTACCCAACAAAAAGTATCTTTTTTGTAGTAATGTATTACTTTTATAAAAAAAGAAAATAAGTTTGTGTGAAGTCTGTAAAATAAAAATTTCTTCACGCACATCTTTATTTTTTTCAAAAATAATTCTCTGTTAATTCTCATTTTTTAATTGACACAAAAGAATGACTTTATAAAAAGTAGGATAATTAATTAGTTACGACTTACCGCTATATAATTCATTAGTGCTTCTCATGTCGAGATCTCGAAGGACCCAGACATAGTTTTATCATGATTATAGTTTCTAAAGTTAGAAAAGTTCTCCGATCATACGAATCGTCAATCTCAACATAGATCCCAAACTAGGAAAAAAGTTATATAATTATTAATAATAACTTTATCAGACAAGAAGATAACATATCGGATAATATAAAAAAAAATCGTGACTAGTAACAAATATTTCATTACATGTATAACACACAGATGCATGCAATACAACAAAACTCTTTTTTTTTTGAACAATTATAATTAATTTAAAATTGGAGGAGAAAAATACGACTCGAACTTATAACCTCAAGGGTGTAAGTGTGAGGGACAAACCATTAGGGCAACCTCACAAAACTCATGTTGAAGGATGCCATCTAATTTAATTTCACATAGTAACAACTTTGTTGTCAAAAATATATATAAATACGATGTACATGTACATAGTCACTAACAAATATTGTAATGTAACCTGATCAAATAATGTTACCAAACCAGTAATAAAGTATCAATAGTAGTCTTTGGTAACATTTCTAAACCCTTTAAGAATCCATTATGGATTTTAGGGGTAATTACACAAATATCTTGTGGTTTGTCATAATTACACAAATAAACAAGGTTTGAACATATCAATACAAACTTCCCTTGATGTTTCATAAATGTTACATGGACATCCCCTGCAGTCAACTTGAGACAGTATCTAATGGTCAACGGTGCGAAAAGTCTAAAATGCCCTTATTTTTATTATATTAAATAATTAAAAATTAATATTAAAAAATTAAAAAATTAAATAATAAAAATATAATGGATCAGATCAGATCTGGTCTATTAAATGGAAACCAAGTGATCTGATCCATTATTATTTTAAAAAAATTAAAATATAATGAATCAGATCAGACCTGGTCCATGAAATGGAGATAAAAATCTCCATCTAATGGACCAGATGATCTGGTCTATTATTATTTTTTTAAAAAACAAATTAAACAATAAAAGGGCTTCATCTCTAAAGACTTCCAGAAATCTCATGAGATGGAGCCCAGCACTCCATGAAAGTCGGGCTTCATCTCTTCATCGCTTTGTCTCCTCCTTTTTTTTTATTTCTATTTTAGTTTCTCTATTTGATGGAGTTCATCTGCTCCACCAGAGCAATTTGCTCCATGATTTTCTTGATTTTTTTTTTAAGTTTCTAGGTTTGATGTGGATGAGTTTTTGGGATTGATGTGGATGAGTTTCTAGGTTAAATGTGAATGAGTTTTTGGATTTGATTTTTTTTTTGTTTCTAAGTTTGATGTGGATGAGTTTCTGGAATTGATGTGGATAAGTTTCTGGAATTGATTTGGGTTTGACGTGAATGAGTTTCTGGAATCGATGTAGATAAGTTTCTGGAATTGATTTGGGTTTGATGTGAATGAGTTTCTAGATTTGATTTTCTTCTTTATCTTTTTTCCCTGGGTTTGATGTAAATGAGTATATGGAATTGATATAGATGAGTTTTTGGAACTGATGTGAATAAGTTTTTGGAATTGATTTGGGTTTGATGTAGAAGAGTTTCTAGAATTGATGTGGATGAGTTTATGGAATTGATTTGGGTTTGATGTGAATGAGTTTCTGAAATTGATGTGGATGAGTTTCTGAAATTGATTTGGGTTTGATGTGAATGAGTTTCTGGATTTGATTTTTTTTTTTTTTTCTGTTTCTGGGCTTGATGTGGATGAGTTTATGTAATTGATGTGGATGAGTTTCTAGAATTGATGTGGATGAGTTTTTAGGTTTGATGGGAATGAGTTTCTAGATTTGATTTTTTTTTTCTGGGTTTGATGTGGATGAGTTTATGGAATTGATATGGATGAGTTTCTACTCCATCTCCTCATGGTTTTCAGTTTTTGGATTTGATACAAATGAGTTATTTTGTTGATTAGAGTTTGTTGAAGAAGATGATGAACTACTGGATTGATGGAGATAAACTGTTTAATAATAATTTGGAATATTAATTTTTTAATTTTTTTAATTATTATTTAATTTTGATGAAGATGAAATGAAAAATATGATGAACAGGAAATTTGGAATGATGAAGATGAAAGGCTCCATCTCCCTCTAATTATATTTTTTAAAATTTTTTTAATAAGTTATTAAATTAATTAATTTTTAATTATTTAATATAATAAAAATAAAAGCATTTTAGGTATTTTGAGACTTTTCGTACCGTTGACTGTTAGACACTAACGGTCTGAAGTTGACAATAGGGAATGTCCGTGTAATATTTATGAAACGTCAAGGGAAGTTTGTGTTAATATATCCAAACTTTATTTATTCTTATAATTATACTAAACTATAGGGGTGTCTGTGTAATTACCCGTATATTTTAAGGTTTTTTTTTTTTTTTCCTCGTATCATCAACACTAACACTTCACTCATATAACGAGTTGATTCCTCGTTGCAATAAAGAGAAAAGCTTGAACATGCACACGTGCGTGGACGTTCTCTTCTTCCTCATAAACTTGAAAATTTGTTATTAATTTGGACAGAATTTGAGGCTTGTTTTGTTTTGTGTTTTTGATTTAATTTCGGCTGTAGCATAAGAAAAGCATGACATCGAAAGCGTACAGGCAGTTCCAAACCTCCGACCCCTTGAAAAACCTGCCCTCTCCCACATTATCTTGCCTTTTCCACTTATGTGGTCCCCAACCTTTCCATTTCCGACACGTGTCGTTACTTCCCTCTCATCTTTAAGCCACGTGTCGTGCGATCATCCGCATACTAAAACGGAAAGATACATGGTGTATCCCGAGGTACGGAATTAAAACTCCTCTCCACCCAAGTTGGTCCTTTTATCAGCCACGCTCCTTATTAAATTTTTCAATATCATAATCTGCACTCAAAAACAAAAACGAAAACGTATAAGTAATTGTCCAAAAAATTAATATTAATAATAAAAGAAAGAAATTTTACAGATTATTAATGGAGAGCACAGATTCATCGACAAGTTCACAGCACCCAATTCTCCCACCAGGTTTCCGGTTCCACCCAACCGACGAAGAGCTGGTGGTTCACTATCTGAAGAAGAAGGTTGCGTCGGCTCCGCTGCCGGTTGCAATCATTGCGGAGGTTGATCTTTACAAGTTTGATCCATGGGAGCTTCCAAGTAAGTACATATAATTTAATGATTTATTTTGATTAATTTAATTACACTTTTTCTTTTTTTTTGATTGATTTGCAGGTAAGGCCACGTTTGGCGAGCAAGAGTGGTATTTCTTCAGTCCAAGAGACAGGAAGTATCCGAACGGAGCGAGGCCAAACAGAGCTGCAACTTCTGGGTACTGGAAAGCCACCGGAACCGATAAGCCGATATTGATGTCTAATGGAAACCAAAAGGTTGGTGTCAAAAAGGCTCTGGTCTTCTACGGTGGCAAGCCTCCCAAAGGAATCAAAACCAATTGGATCATGCATGAGTACCGTCTTGTCAACAACAATAATAACATCAACACCACCAAGCCTCATGCTTCTGATTTATCAAACAAGAAAAACTCCTTACGGGTACGTACGTAAATTTTTAACCATATTGTTTTGTCCAAATTGAATCAATTGGTGTTTGGAGAGAGTTAAAAAATTTGTTATATGTATGTATGTATATGTAGCTTGACGATTGGGTTTTGTGTCGGATTTACAAGAAGAACAACACGCAGAGGCCGATGGAGGAGAGGGAGCTGATCAGAGATCATCAGGATTGCATGGATCCTCCAGGCATGTTAATTGGGACGCTGCAGTCAAGTTCTAGTCATCAAAACGCGAGAAAAAATAATGGTGGTTATGGTTCATTTCTCGAACATGATCAAGAGAGTTTCTTTGATGGTCTATTATCATCAGGATCAGGAGGAGATCATCATCAGGGCATGATACAACAAAACACTACTACTACTACTACTTGCATGAATTCTCATCATCATCATCAGTTGGGTTCTCTAAGCTCAAAACACCCGAACATGCCCTCCAATAATATTATCTCACCAAATTCTACTACGTCAAACACTTTGATTTCTGTTAAACGCACTGCAAATATTTCACCACAGTACTGGAATGAAACAGCAGCTACAGCTACTACTACTACAGCTGGTTCAATGGGGTCTTCTCCGGTGAAGCGATTTCACGGCGATCTCAACAGCGGAAGCACAGCAGATAATAGTACAGCTGATGATCATGATCACAACAACAACGACAACTCCTTTGTGTCTTTGCTCAGTGATCAGCTTCCTCAAAGCGCGCCGTTTCATCCGAATAATTTTCTTCTCCGCGGCGATGGAAGTTTGAGGACTCAGTTTCAGCTTCCGGGCATGAATTGGAACTCATAATAATTTGGTGTTAGTTTGTGATTGTATTGATAATCTGATCACAGCACATCAAAGATTTGATTCGTCAGAAAAATATGATTGATTTATAAAAATTTGCTAGCTATTTTGATTATCATCATCAGTTTCTTTTGAGTGTAACTAAATAAATATAGCAAGGATTTTACAGGTGAAGTATATGTATTGTACGTATGTATATATATTTTTCCATTTCGAAAAAAGTAACTTTACACAATTTCCATGAATGTATATAGATTTCAGTCATCTAGTAGGTGATCGATCAAAAAGAAGAAGAAGAAGAGAAAAATTATACTATTCATGGCTAAGAACAGAGAGTCAAACATGGTATAGAATCTTTTATCTTGTAATTACTTTTGATTTGAGAAGATTAATTAATGGTATGTGTGTGTGTAAATATATATATATGTAATGTTCCGCGATGATTATCAAATCAATAGAGCTCTAGCTATTATGCATATTTATTATTACACCTTAATATATGCTCTGTATTAATCTTTTTTCTCTTAATCAACTATGCATGTAACGCTATCATGTTTTTTTTTGCCTTTTCTGTTATTCTCTTGTTTCTTAAAAAATAAAATAAAAATTAATGGCTAAATAAATTTAAGCAGATTTTTTTTTAAATCATCATCAATAAGTAATTAATTGTTCCTTTTTTTTTTTCTTTTTCTGATAGAGTAAATAAATATTTATTTCGCTTCTCTCAAAAATATAAATGAAAGAAGAAGAATCATAACTCATAAGATATTTCTAGTTGCATATTTACTCATGTCTCAAGAGATGGTGCACATTCCTTTCATTTTAATAGTAAGGGTTCAAGTCCTACCATGTATGTTTATCAGTATGTGTTGATTATTTTCTTCACTTATTGTGGAAGTGAATATCTCCTATATATGAGTAGATATTCAGATTGCGTATTTAGTGATTGATTTCGGTAGGTTTCGACAAACTTATTATTAATATTATATATATATATATAGAGAGAGAGAGAGAATAATACTATATTGCCCAAAAAATTGATTAAAATAATGTGGTACATGTTCGGTTGTCAATACTATCTAAACCATTAAATATTAATGTGGTAAATGATGTGGTGTTGACAACTCACAAACCAAATTATTTAATTATAAATTCGGACATTTAACATATTATACAGGTAAATTGATTTTGTTTTGTTTTATTTTGTTATTTATTCCTGAATATCACTAGTAAAGGGAAGAAACATATGTTATTAATATACTTTTATGAATACAAAAAGAGGGACTCTAATAAAATAATATATAAAAAGATGATATGAGTGAATCATTTAGGGCCATAATTTTCTCACAAATGACGTATGATTTATTCCAATGTAGTCATAATCATCTTTTTTTTTATTATTTATTATTATTATTAAATAACAACAGCGAATTTTGGGATTTAATTAAATGTCAATAATATGGATAACATCTGCCTTTTATCTCTCAATTATCCAAAGTTGTCTCGTACTTTAAATAATGTATCCATCCGTATTGGCTCATTAAAAAGCACATTGTCTAATTGTCTTCTTCTCTTCATTGGCTCCATGCCCAAGTTGTGTCTTCCTTCTATTGCCCACTAGCACTAACTAACCCATATTAATGTACGTTTGGAAGGTTATTTCTTAATATACGACATTTCTACTGACTAAAAATATATTTTTACATAATGCAGGAATAAAATTTAAAATATGTGAATTTAAAACTTGTCTCATATAATTACATTCGGTTGATATGCGTGTATGGTATCATAAAAAATGTGAGTGTTTTAACTCCTATTTCTTTTACTCTTTATTACTAAATTCCATTTATTTCATTTAAATCCTCTACTTTCATTAAAAAAAATTATCTTCAATCTCTAGGATTATGACTAGAACAAAGAGTCATTTTCTTTGATGTAATGATTTTTTTTTTAATAATTATAATTAATTTAAAATTTAAAAAGGAAGACACAACTCGAACTCACAATAGCTATAAGTATGAGGAACAAACCACTAGATCAACCTTATCTTGTCCTGTAATATAATGATAAAAACCAAAGAAATTAATCAAATACAGTAAATAAGTTCAGATACCAATCCAACAAGCCTCCTCACCATACAAAAAATGGTATGAATTGTTGATTATGGAATCGCCTCACCCATCAAAATCTAATTACAATATTAATTAAATCCATCTCAATCACTTTCCCTTTTTGGGAAAGAGAACAAAGTGACTTTCGAAGAATTACATGTAGTATAATTACTTTGTGACTTTGGAAGATAGTTTGGGACAATAAAATCACATTTTGATTTTCGTGTCTTATGGACCATCTGCTTACTTTTACTATAGTCTTCTACCAAATCCAAATGAGATTGAAATGTATATTAATTATATTATCTTACATCATTGTATTTATCGACTAATTTTACATTAGTGAAAATAAATATATGCTTAATTTCATGTCAGTTTATGTTTGTATATATAAGTAAGCATGAATCTATATTTGTAATGATATAATTTGATAGTAAATTTAACTTTTGTACATCGAAAGGTGTTTTATGATATTTTTTATAGTATTTTTTTTTAATCTGATACCGACTTAATTAGAGACCTATTAGGACTTACTAAAATTAATCACTACATGCACTATAAAAAAAAATGATTTTTTCCGCGAAGGAAATATGTTTTAATACATGATAAAAAGGTGTTGCAAGTACTACCGTGACAGAATTTTGTCATAGGTAATAACTGTTGTAAAAACTTTTTATCACGGAATATTCGCTGCAAAAGACTTACAATTTACGATGAAAGATTTAAAATTTTTAATATTTGATACAAATATGTATTCATGGCAAATATTATTTTTTTTTTTTGTAGTGATGTGTGGTTTAAATATTTCTTCTCATAACCGAGAGACATTTACTCCCCTACAATAGAAAGAAAACTCCCCATATATACTGAAAAATAAATATTATATAACTTGAAGTCCCACCGGTAACATGAATTGCGAAAGTACATGCCACCTAAATTATGAGACGATGTACATAAGGTGATTTTAAAGTAATTAAAATTACGTGGTATCTACTGTACGGTATTTAGTGAAAATAAACAAAAACAATAGACTTTTAATAGTTTTATCATGTAAATGAAAGACACTTTTTTTCCCCTCTCAAAAGTACTTTCAACTTTATGTTATAGAGTTTTGGATAGGAAGGCAAGACTCCATCCGTTTTTTCAATGAAATCAAAGCTATCAAGCAGATCAGACATTTCATAAAAACTGGATAGCTCGACCCGGCTATAACATTTTGGGCCCAACATCTGAATTTGGTGAAAAATAGGCATAACATTTAAACTCAACATGGACTCGATCCATTAGACAAAAAGTTGTTCATCTGGGCCCATATACTAGTTTCAAAAACACTTTGTCTGAACAAGCTAGCGGTCAAGACAAACATGTTTTGCAAAAGCAAGACCAACAACGTCATCTTTAAAAATACTAACAGGCCTAGGAGGGGGTTTTGAAAAGAATATGCACCCCAAATCAAGACTGTGGCCTAATTTAGCAAGGCTATCTGCTGGTCTATTACTTTCTCTGAAAACATGAGTAGGTTGGCAGCGCCAATCCCCGTTCAGAAAGCTTTGACAGTGTTGTATGATGTTGTGAAGAGGGTGCTTCACGTTAGGACCATTAAGGATGAGGGAGACAATGTCTTTGGAGTCTGATTCAACAATGATTCTCCTGTGACCAGTAATCCAAGCAAATTTCAGACCCTCCAACATGGCCCAGAGCTCAGCTTCCATAGCATTTCCAGAGCCTATATTAATTTTTGTTGGCATCACGAATCACTCCTCCAGTTGAGATAGTTCCTAGGTTGTCATTATTGAGTTTCACCTAGTCTTTGGGAGAGGGCTTCCAAGAGAACATGTGGATGATGGGGGCGGCTGCTACTATCGTTGTAACTATTGGCCTGCATCCATTCCTGAACAAAACTGAGAATAACAGTAGGGGGGAAAGTAGGGATGGAGAAATCAGCTTCAAAGATAGATTTTGTTGAAAAATTGGCAAAATTGTGAAAGCAAATGAGAAGGCAATGAAGGGATATGAATCCCACATTGGAAAAATAAGAATATGTCAAGGCTTCTCAAGACTATATAAGGAGATCAAGTCCTTAGTTTCTAATTGCACCAATTAAATACACTTAAAGCATTGTATTTAATTCTAATTAAATTCCTTTCTTGTTTCTCTTATTTTAGAGTGTAGAGAGGTGAGAATTATTTTATACTTTGAGAGAGTGTGAGTGTATTGGTGTGGTAGTCTTGAGAGAATAGTCTGTGTGATTGTAATAATTTATCACATAGTGAATTTCTTTCTGAGGGCCGTGGTTTTTCTCCTGATTTTGGAGTTTTCCACGTAAATTATTGTGTTGTGGTGATTGTTATTATTTTCTATTTCATTTCTCTGTAATTTCTGATATTTAGCATATTTCTAGGGAGGTTCTGGGGAGGTTAATTTTCCCAACAAGTGGTATCAGAGCCTAGGTTGGTTGCTAAGGTGTCAGAGGTTTTAGAAAATTCTTAGTATGCTCTGTGGTTGCAGCATTGTCTGATCTTCCACATCATAAAAGAATTGTTCTTGGTCTAAATTGTTCTTGGTTGCTGGAGTTAAGTGTGGTAGTATTGTGGAAGTGCTTGTCTAAGGAAGGTTCTGGCTAGGAAAGACTTGGTATTTAAGTGTGTCCATTGTGACCCACCTCTCTTTCCTGGGAACTTACCTGGAGTACTGTTCACAGACTACGGGCACTATTTCAGTATACGGTTAGAATGTCTAAATTTTCAAGCTCCTTGAAATTTGGTGTAGAGAAATTTGATGGAAAGATTAATTTTGGCTTGTGGCAAGTGCAAGTCAAGGATGTATTAATACAATCTGGGTTACACAAGGTATTAAAGGAGAAATCAGGCTCTGTTTTAAAAGATTCCGGCAAAGGTGAATCCAGCAAAGGTGATTCCAGCAAAGGTGAGTCTAGTGTGAGCAATGAAGATTGGGAAGAAATGGATTTGAGAGCTGCAAGTGTGATTCGTCTGTGTTTGGCCAAGAATGTTCTTGCAAATGTGCATGGAATACATTCAGCCAAGGAACTCTGGGAAAAACTTGAAGGGTTGTATCAGGCAAAAGGCATCTCAAATCGGTTGTACCTGAAAGAACAGTTTCATACTCTGTGTATGGAGGAAGGTGCAAAAATCTCAGATCATCCGAGTGTTCTCAATGATATTGTTTCTGAACTGGAGTATATTGGAGTTGAAATTGAAGACGAAGATAAAGCATTAAGGCTTATATTGTCTCTTCCATCTTCCTATGAACATATGAAACCTATTTTGGTATATGGGAAGGAGACTCTGAATTTTGCAGAAGTTACAGGTAAACTCCTTTCTGAGGAGAGAAGGCTGAAGGGTGGAGGTCGTACTTCATCAGAAGACACAGCATTGGTAGCTAGCAATGGGAGCAATTGGAAGAAGAATAACTCCAGGAAGAAAATATTTTGCTGGGCGTGTGGGCAATCTGGGCACGTTAAGAAAAATTGTCAAAACGGTGGAGCAAGTTCGGCAGGTAGCTCCAACAATCAAGCTAATAGTGTGTCTTGTGAAGACACTGAATTTATCCTTTGAGAAGGATATGTACATCCTTATAGCATATCACTAGGTGCTATGAAAAAGGATGTGACATTACTAGTGGGTCTATAAGTTTGCACACGGGCATTGGTTGGCGGCATTGATGCAAGGTGTGTGGTAGAATTATGTCGATGGCTGAAGAACTTCCGGGGAAAGCCAACATGGGAGTTGCACCATAAATTTCAGCAAGTTTGTTCGACATGTGCCGAGGTGGAAATCTTAGAATTGGTGATTAATTCTAAGTGGTATACTTTTATGGTGGAGTATAATAGTTCTCTGGGTTGAGAATTATGATTGTCGGTATAGACAATGGTTGCATGAAAGTTGCGGCGGAAGGGCGGAGGTTTCCTGTATTTTGCCAAGGTGGAGATTTGTTGAAAAATTGGCAAAATTGTGAAAGCAAATGAGAAGGCAATGAAGGGATATGAATTCCACATTGGAAAAATAAGAATATGTCAAGGCTTCTCAAGGCTATATAAGGAGATCAAGTTCTTAGTTTCTAATTGTACCAATTAAATACACTTAAAGCATTGTATTTAATTCTAATTAAATTCCTTTCTTGTTTCTCTTATTTTAGAGTGTAGAGAGGTGAGAATTATTTTATGCTTTGAGAGAGTGTGAGTGTATTGGTGTGGTAGTCTTGAGAGAATAGTGTGTGTGATTGTAATAATTTATCACATAGTGAATTTCTTTCTGAGGGCCGTGGTTTTTCTCCTGGTTTTGGAGTTTTCCACATAAATTATTGTGTTGTGGTGATTGTTATTATTTTCTATTTCATTTCTCTGTAATTTCTGATATTTAACATATTTCTAGGGAGGTTTTGGGGAGGTTAATTTTCTCAACAGATTTACATCTCCATTTCCAATTGTATCAGATATACTAGTTTCAAAAACACTTTCAACAATATGAGTGACGATTAAAATTTCAACCTACATCTCATTAGGTGAATGGAAGTGTCACATCATGCACGAGAGCTTAGATACGCATTTGGGTTTCAAAATTGAGATCTCTAGCATTATGGAAGAATATTATATGGTTTAACGATCTCTTGTTTTTTTTCTCAACTCTTAAGAATGATTAAATTTAATAATTTAGTAATTCATCCAAGTATGATCTTCACGATATAAACAGGCTTTCAGTTCATTAATTGTTTATACATGAATGTTTGTTTCGTGTGAGGGACAAAATGATGTAATAACTTGAACATCCGAAAATTGTTAGAAACCATTAACCAAAAAGCTTAATAAATTAAATATTTCATGACTTTTATAGAATTTTTAAAGCCGTTAAAATTCTAGATTGAATACCCCATAACTTTTGTAGACTCGTTAAAAGTCTAGATTGAATACCCCATAACTTTTATATATTTTTTTAAAACCTATAAAAGTCTATATTGAATACACCATGACTTTTATAGACTCTTCAAAAGTCTTTATTGAATACATTTAAACTTTTTAATTTAAAAATCTAAATTGAATACATCCCTCTAAGTTAATAGGTAAAGGATTCACTATAGTATTTAAGACATAAAATAAGTTTAAAATAATATATAAAGGTTTCACTATAATATTTAAGATACAAGTTAATAAGATTTATATACATCTTTATTGTGTAACGTATGCAATGAATATGAATTTAGATAAAGGGGAGCGAGAGGATTTGAACCCGGAACCTTCTACTGACTTTGACTTTGATACCATATCAGAAATTATTTAACCCAAAACTTAAGTTAATAGATAAGGGTCCAACTATAGTATTTAATACATAGGTTGATGAAATTATTATCATTACTATATCATTGCGGGTTGCAAGAATTAAGTCAGTGGAATTGGAACTCAACTTGATAACCAGAATGTGTTTCACATATTTTTAGCTAAAACAAAATTTTCTAAGTGATGAGAAAGCATTGAAATTAATGTCAGTAGTCTTCTCACCATGTGAACTCGTCCTTATGTAACGGCACTTTGTGCATATAATAAAACAAAAATAAACTATAATACGAGTCTTGTATCATTTAGCAAATGACAATAACAGATTCACCATATACCCCTGACTGCATTTAATTTTTCTACGAAGATTCAGTGTCTACGTTGACGTTTCCCCTCGGATTGCATGCATATCAGTTGGCCAGACAGGGACGTGACCACGCTATGCACAGAAAAGTTGTCGGCATATTGCATTTACTTTTCAACAAATTTGAACATTGAATTTCTTGGGTAATAGGATATCTTGATTTTAATATATTTTGTCGCTTGTAATTGTACAGTTTGTGTGCATAGTTAATCACATACGTGATTATCTTCATCAGGATGGTTGTAACCAAAGAATTTCTATATAAAATTATACTACTTATCATAAGACTCTTTTATAATTTATAAGCAGTTCACTCAAAATTTGAATTATCTTATTAAAGGTGACCTTTGCTGTTATTGTATGGTTAGGATTTATTATTTGTTCAATTATTTTCAATTAACATGGGATTTTAAACTTAATTTATACTAAAAAATATAATTTTGAAAACAAAATCACTAGCATTCATTTTTATATTGTTGCAAATAACTTTTTATTGTCTCCCGAGTTCATTTGAGTTAATTTTTTAATTAGATTTGTTTTTATTTTATTTTTTAATTAGGGGTATTTTAGTCTACTTTTTAAATGGTCAACAATTATCTTTAATGATCAACGTTAACAGTAGAAGAGTTAACTGTTAATTTTTCAATAAGTTGATTACGCTTTTAAAATGGCAAACTTCAGTTAGGTTAAGTGTAATTTATCCATTAGTAAATTTTCATGTTTTGGTTGTATCCCATTTATTGTTTTTAGATAACATGCTTTGAGCCTAACATTTATTGTTCTCTTATAGAGAAATATATATATTTTTTATTATTTTACTGATAACAATACAAGTATAAATTTTACACGTATATCGACTTATAGTAAAGTGGTTATTGTACCTTCCTCCCACTTAAGTGGTGAGGGGTTTAATTCCCACCATATACATACCAGCATGTATGGGTAGTTTTCTCCCCTTATTGTGAAAGTAAATGTCTCCCGTTATGAGAGTAGATATCAGAGCCGCGCGTTAGGTTATGATCTAGTGCACCTCCCTTTATTTTAGTAGAAAGATTCAATTCTCACCATACGAACTTACCAATATGTAAGTAGTTTTCTTCCTTATTATGGAGTAGATATCATCGCGGATTTAGTGATCCATCTCGATAGGTCCCAGCAGACTCGTTATTAATATTGTAATTGTACACTAAAAAAGAAGTATAAAATTTAATATATTTTTAATTAATTATAATAAATTTGGAAGCAGTGTGAGAGATGTAAGTGTGGGTTCTATCAGTGAACCACCTCAATTTCTGTCAAGTATATATGATAATTATGTGAATACATTCGGTTAACTCATTTTTATCGATTAAAAAAATAAATATGTCATTCAGGTTTCAGGTTTCAATCATCTTTCAGTGTTTAGTAAAATTTAGAATTTTTTAATCTTAAAATAAATAAATAAATAATGTATTATATGGAATATCTAAGGAACCTATAATTGTTTTTTGTTAATTCGTCAAGTAAATATTGTTACTATAATGACAATTAACAAACTTAAAATTTTAAATAATAGAAATACCTTAAATCGTTATTAAATTCCTATAAATCTTGAATGTCCATAGTATCTATGAGGATCATGATAAAGATTTTTCTAAATTAATAAGCCCTAACAAAAAAATAGCTTATTCATAGGTGAGCTCTCCAACCCCTACAAATTTAGGAATAAAAATAAAATATTAAAAATAGTTTTAAAAAAAATAAGGAAGGTAAAATAAGAGCATCTCCAATGTAAATATGTATTTTTGAGTATCTAAATAGTGCCACATCAACATTTCTAAATAATATGGATCTACTTTGTCAAAAAAATTATAGAAATACATATTCACTTTTTCAATGTGAGTATCTAAATAGTAATTTTAAACCAATCACCACAAGTCATTTATTACTTTTATCTCCATTTAATATGACAATTAAATGCATTGACAAAATGCTAAAATTTTACTGTTGGAAAAAGTTAGAAATCCTAGTCAGCATATCAAAAAGGATATCTACAATTAGAAACTCAACTTGATATTCTCTAATTTTTATTTTGCCACATCATATTAATATTAAAATTAGATAATTGTATTGGAGAATGTTTTTTTAACTTTTTCAATATAGATCCTATGTGGCACTTAATTTTCTCTACATGTATAATAGCATTGGAATGCTCTAATAAAAAAATTGAAATTGTGACTCTGCTGTATCTCCCTAGATCGAGTTGATGCTTGTACACATGTCATGTCCCCCCTTTGATTGCCTCATGTGTAAAATGCTTGGCTGTTCGTATTGTTCAACCAATTAAGTAATGGGTCAATGTCAATTGTTCATTGTCAGTGGCTATACATGCGTAATGGGTCATTGTCAATCTTTTCACTGTATAATTGACTGCTAATTAATGTTATATAAGCAAAAATTGCAATATGTCCTATTTTATTTGACTCCATGTCAACGTATTCAAAATGAACGTTATTCACGTTGTGTGGATCCACCAAGAAATTGTATAAATAGCAAATGCAGTTTCTTAAAACTCTCACTCCAGCATGAGATCATAGTACTAATAAAATATATATAGAGAGAGAGAGATTCAGATTCCTTATCCTAATTGTATTATCATGCAAGTTTCAAATTCTTCTATTCTAGCTTTAGTTGAAGAGATAAAAAAAGAGATGTTCATGGACATCAACGATGATCCATATTCGTTTGTGTCACCTTCTGCTTATGACACTGCATGGTTAGCCATGGTTCCAGATTCTCACCAACCTTTTCAACCCATGTTCAAGGATTGCTTGAATTGGGTTCTTGAAAACCAGAGAGAACAAGGGTTCTGGGGACAGTGTGATGGCCATGGCGGGACACCCACCATTGAGTCTCTTCCTGCAACCCTAGCTTGCTTAATTGTACTCAGTAGGTGGAATTCTGGAAAAACTCAACAGGAAAAAGGTACGTATCAACATACATCAAATATTTATCTTTTATTTTTTTTCCAATGTCAAATCTCAACTGTTTAATGTAATTTAATAAATATTTTTTCTTTTATTTTATTTTTTTAATTTTTTTTTAGTGAACTCATCGACTGATAAGGTCACTAAAAGATAAATTCAATACTTGAGAATTTTTACTTTGATCTCTAGTGTTGCTATTTTGATTTGATTTTGAGGAAATTAATTGTTTTCAGCTCTTAATTTTTTTATGCTTCAGGGTTAAACTTTCTTCATGCAAATGTAGAAAAAATTCTTGAAGAAAACTGCGGCCGCTGTCCTCGTTGGATTGCCATTGTTTTCCCTGCAATGATTGAGCTTGCACGTATAGTCGGTCTAGAGATCCTTTTTCCTGACACTTCACATGGAACGATGATGGAAATCTATGTCCAAAGACAACAAATTCTTGAGACGTAATTATATATGAGCCTTGCAAAATCTCACATCGCTAACAAACTTACTGATGAACTCTATTTTGCTTTTTCAGTGAGGAGCTTGTTGATAAGCACCACGTCTATCCTCCTTTATTGTCATATCTTGAAGCATTGCTTCCATCATATGATATTAATCGAGAAGACATAGTAAAGCATTTGAGTAATGATGGCTCCTTATTCCAGTCACCGTCTGCCACGGCACGTGCATTCATGGCTACTGGGAATGGGAAGTGTTTAGCTTACCTCCAGTCTCTTACTCAAAGATGTGCTAATGGAGGTCAGAGAAGAAAGTTTTATATATAATTGACTATAAATATTTTTACTTTGGGTTATCAAAAGTATATATATTTTAAGTCTTTTTTATTTATTAACTTCTAAAACTTCAATTTACATTTGGATAGTTCCCCCAACATATCCAATGGATGAAGATCTTATAAAGCTTTGCATAGTTAATCAATTGCAAAGGTTGGGGTTGGCTGAGCATTTCTTCAAAGAGATTGAAGAAGTTTTAGCACAAGTTTACAGGTAACAATTGCAATTAATTTCAATACTGTCAAATTAATACTTCTTTTAAGAAACACTAGGGGCCTGCATGTGAAGATGGTTTTCACATAAAGATATTGTTTTAACATTTGAATTATGAATCAAATTGACTCCAAAACTTTCATACAAGTTTTTTAACATACCGCTGGTGGTGAAATGTCTCAAACCTGAGGCATTATCATAAATTTCTATACAAGTTAATTATATAACAAGAATTCCTAACCAGCTAATTAATTAGCTGATTAAAGCTTCTATATATTCACTAGCTCCTTAATTTTCTTGTCACCGACATCAGGAATTACAAGAATGAAGAAAACTCATCAACAAAACCAATCAATTCGGTGACAACAAAGCTATACAAAGACTCATTAGCATTTCAGCTTCTGCGGATGCATGGTTACAGTGTATCACCGTGTACGAATTCCGATTTACAGACACTTGTTTTCTTTTCTATTTTTAATCTGTTGTTGGCTATTTTATTTTTAATTTTTTTTACATACAATTTTAACTTTAACTTTTGCAGGGACCTTTTGTTGGTTTTTAAACAATCAAGAAATTCAAGATCAAATAGAAAATGACCCAGAGTACTTCTCCGCTGTGATGCTTAATGTTTATAGGGCCACAGATGTTATGTTTCCTGAGGAATATGAAGTACAAGAGGCAAGATCGTTGGCAAGAAAATCACTTGAGAAAATTATATCAGCTGGAAAAATTAGAGGCCCAGATAATAATTCTTCATTTCCTTCTTTTCAGAGATTGGTAATCTCTCTAATTAATTATTACCTTAACTAATCATTATGATTTGAATATAGGATTAAACTAAAATTTAAAATTAACTGTTTATGATAAAAACATGTTTTTGTAATATAGTTTGAGAAACACTTCTTTTAAAAATAAGCATTAATTTTTTCAAAATTTATTAGATAAAAACCTTGTTAATTAATGTAGCTTATGACCCTGATTCTAATCCTATTATTTTGGTAAAGATTGAGCATGAATTGGCTTTTCCATGGCTGTCCCGACTGGAGCACCTGGAGCATAGAATGTGGATTGAAGAAAACAATAATATGAATGCTTTATGGATGGGAAAAACCTCCTTTCACAGGTTTGGTAACTTTAATAGAATGTCAATTATATAGTGAAACTAATTTATATGATCTTTAATTCCAATTACTCATTTAAAAGTAATATTTCTCTAATGATTATTAGGTTATCGAGCTTTTACAATGATAAACTAATGCAACTTGCCTCTCAAAACTATGAGTTTCGACAGTTCATATACAAATGTAAACTGGAAAAATTAAAAAGGTAAATATCATATGATATACGTACACACATTTGTTTATCATAGAATAATTTATCATATTTTGTATATAGGTGGTCTAAGGATTGGGGTCTTAGAGACATGGGATTTGGTCGAGAAAAAACTACATATTGTTACTTTGCTGTTGCTGCCAGCGCTCCACTACTGCCTCCCAATTGTGATGTAAGATTGATAGTTGCAAAGACTGCAATACTAATTACCGTTGCAGATGATTTTTTCGACGAAAGAGGTTCTCTGAATGAGCTAAAAGAACTAACCAATGCAGTTAAAAGGTACGTCGAAATACATTTATGCTCGATTGCTCGCGTGTATATTAATTAATTAATTAACTGTATACCGATCTTGATTGTTTTTGACTGATGAATGCAGATGGGATGGTAAAGGCTTAAAAGGTCACAGTAAGACCATCTTTGTTGCCCTTGATAATCTTGTTAAAGATTTTGCAGATAGATACCTCCAATTACATGAAGGAACTGACATAACAAGTGATCTTAAAGACATTGTAATAAGTTTCTGTTCAATTCACTGTTTCTATAAAATAGTTTTGCTTGAATCACACAGCAACTTAGTTTTGGAATTTGTTTTTTTTCCTTTTTTTATTTTATTTTTTGCAGTGGCATGAAACATTTGCTTCATTGTTTACGGAAGCTAAGAGAAGCAAAAGTGGAAGCATACCATCTATGGATGAATACCTGGAAACTGGCATGACTTCTGCGGCCGCACACACCATAGTGCTTACAGCTTCATGTTTCTTGAACCCAAGCTTGCCAAATCGCAAGCTCAGGCCAGCAGAATATGAAACTCTCACCAAATTGCTCATGGTTATTTGCCGTTTGTTGAATGATACGCAAAGTTATGAGGTAAAGTTTCGTTTTGTAACCTATATATAAATTCTCTATCCTTAAAAGTAAAAACTTCAAAATTTTCTGAAGAGAGGTACGGTTAGATCATATATAAAATAGATTTTGAATACAGTGTCAAAAAGTAATTCAACATCTAAATGCAAGAATAGGTTGTTATATATATATATATATATATATATATAAACAATTCATACCACCACTCAATGCAGCTTAGTAGTATGGACGTTCATTCAGTCTGGTAATGTTTTAAATTCGAGTTGCTACAATCGCAGGTGGTATGTCAAAAACAAATTCTCCAGAGTATGATTTGAAAATTTATTTTTAACTATCATCTTTTAATAAAATCATCTTATAATATTATTTGGATACCAAATTTGGGATCTTTTATATGTTGAAAGTATGCTAAATTGTATCCTAGCGAGTTTTTTTTTTCAAAGACCATTTTCAATGGTGAATCAAACATCCAAATTAATATAATAATATTTGCATCTTTTTCCATTGCAGAAGGAAAAAGTGGATGGAAAAATAAACTTTGTTTTACTTCACATGAGAGAGAACCCAGGAGCAGACATTGAAAATTCCATTGCTCATGTGAGAGAGATACTTGCTAGAAAAGAGAAAGAGTTACTCCAACATGCTCTGATGGACGGCTTCAGTGATCTTCCAAAACTATGCAAATATCTCCATCTAAATTACTTGAAAGTTTTTCAGATGTTCTACAATTCTTCGAATCTATACGACTCCAGCACAGAAATGATTGTTCAAGACATTCAAAAGGCTATTTACCTGCCTCTCGGAGACACGAAGCCAAAATCAAATTCTCTTCTTGTTTCTCATGATCAGATTCCTGGTCATCAATATTCCAGATCAAAGAAGGAGTGTTATCAAACGAAGACAGGCACTGCTTGTCACTTTAACTGGTCGTCCTCCAAGCACCACTGCAGGAAAAGCTTTGTTGTTGCACAGAGGCTTCCTTTGCATATTTCAAGAAACGGATACAAAAACATGGTTGTTGTTCCACCAAAATTCAGATTAAGTTTCATTTAAGTGCATTTTATTATTATTATTCATAATAATTGAAGAGAATTTGACCTTCTTTGTTCTTGCTTGGTGTGTAGTATTTGCTTGTGGGATGAGTCATATTTGTTTCATGTAGTGAAGAAGGAATTATTATTATCAAGTTTTTTTTTTTATTTGGGGAGGACAATTCAAAGTCGGGAACTCAACTTTATTAAAATGTGTGGTTACCACCAGATTATAAATATAACCACAATATTATTATCAAGTTTTGTTTTTTTTATTTTGTTAATTATCAGTTAAAATTTCATGTATTTCGGGGTAAGAAATCATATAATTAGTAGAAAATTTATATCTCATTCTCCTAAACCAATTGATTAAGTTGAAAAAGATAACGAATTCAATGAAGTTGAGGTTAGTTTAGTAGCCCCTCAAACCTTCAAATCATATTCTCAACTATTAAATTTGTAATAATTATAAAAATAGAAAATAGAAAATTGAATTCAACCTTCTAAGGATTCCATTTGTAACATGAAAAAGAAATTTAAACTTATCAATGTATACAGATGTTTTAGTGGATTGCTGATTGCATTTAAGAATTTAGATCTTCCCTTGATTTCAACCTCCTCAAAACTTAAATTGATGTTGTAATATGTATGTCAGTGTGTGTGCATGTATACAGGGTCATGGGACGGTCCTGAAATAATAAAATTCAGGACTTTTGTTTCGTAACATTATGAAATCAGTTTGGTAACACTATAAATTAGTCGTTTAGTTTCATAATAACATAAATCTAATTCTACAACGTTATGAAATGAAAATGAGCAAACTGTCAAATTTATACTCATGAAAGTATTATTTTTTTTTACTACATGCAATACTTTTAATATTTTTAACCATATTAAAAAAATTTCCTTTCACCCTAAACCAAACAATTACATTAATATCCCCTTCACCATCTTCTTCAACCTTTTCCATTTATCTTCTATGTCTGTACGACCTAACATATAAAACACTCAATTTTCAAGAGTTTGTAAGGACTTTTCATAAGAATTCATTTGGAATCTTTGTCTAACATTTCCCCCAAGAAAAATTAATGAAAAAAATGGTTGTGAAGGTAGAGTAAAGGGATTTTTTGTCTAACATTTCATCCAAAGCTCAAAACATCTCCATTTTGGTTTAAGGTATGTGAAAATTATGTGATGCTTGTATTATTTTCATTGTTACATTATTTAATTGATGGGTTTTGGTTGTAAGTATAAAAGAGTTGTGATTTTGGTATAAAATTAACTGAATTCGTAACTTTTAGATTTTTGTTACAATATTTCAGTTTTGCCTTATACTGAAGTATTTCAATTTTACGATAGGTAAAAGTGAAATACCAACACATTTAAAATGGAAATACACCAACATATTTCACTTTTGTCTACGAAAGGAAAAATTGAAATACACCTATGAAAGGTAAACTGAAATATACTTACGAAAGATAAAACTGAAATATACCAATATATTTCACTTTTGCCTACAAGAGATAAAAATAAAATATAAATTTTAAACTTAAGGATGTTTGAGACTTCGTACCTATTTTGTGATTAAAAGTACGAGAAACAATTCAAATGGTCAATAACAAAAGTAAATACTTTCAAAAGACTAAAAATGTAAATTCCTCAATAAAAATATTGAATTTTTTGTCAAATTTCACATATATATATATATATATATATATATATATATATATATATATATGAGCTAATTGCACTTACAACCCCTGAGGTTTTGCCAACTACAAGTGGAATCAACTTTATCGTTTATCGACAATAACCTCTCCTTCCATTAGTTGACTTTAGTCAAACTTAACAGGTCCAGGGTATTTTCATCTTTTTAATTTTATTTTATTAAATAAAAATTACAAAATTAAGAAAAAAAATCTAATCCCTCCATCTTTAAAATAACGGACGGTTATGATTTATTTAAAAAAAATTAAAAATAATAATAATAAAATTAATGGTCAAAATCATAAATAGCCAAAAAATTATGAAAAGAATTGTTTTTACTCTGAAAAAATAAAATACTTGTTTTTAACCATTTTGGAATTGAAAAATTATAATTTAGTCCTAATATATAGATTGGTAAAATTTCACTTCAACCCAAAATTCTTTTTTCAGATTTCATTTTATTAATTAAAAATCCTAATTAAAAACAACTCTAAATCAAACCCACATTTTCTCCTCCCCCTCTCACCGCCGCACAGTACCCTCACCCTCACCCTTTCGCCGCCGTTTCGTTTCCATCCATCTCATCGGTCCGTTTCCTTCGCCGGCGTCTCCCTCTATCTCCTTTGCCGCACATTACCTCACCCAGACAACATGCGGCTGGTCGGTTCGGCTTCGTTCGACCTCCGATTGATTGGTTCGTCTTTGTTCGACGTCGGACTGGTTGCTTCGGCTTCGTTGGACGTTCGATTAGTCTCTTCAGATTTGTTGGACGTCTGTTGTTGCTGAAGAGAGACAGAGACGGTGTGGTACAGATTTTAACAGAGACGGGTTCGTTCGCTTCGGCTTTAGAGCTCTCGTCCATCTTGTAAGCCTCTTCCTTTGCATATTTCAAGAAACGGATACAAAAACATGGCTGTTGTGCCACCAAAATTCAGATTAAGTTTCATTTAAGTGCATTTTATTATTATTATTCATAATAATTGTAGAGAATCTGTACCTTCTTTGTTCTTGCTTGGTGTGTAGTATTTGCTTGTGGGATGAGTCATATTTGTTTCATGTAGTGAAGAAGGAATTATTATTATCAAGTTTTTTTTTTATTTGGGGAGGACAATTCAAAGTCGGGAACTCAACTTTATTAAAATGTGTGGTTACCACCAGATTATAACTATAACCACAATATTATTATCAAGTTTTGTTTTTTTTATTTTGTTAATTATCAGTTAAAATTTCATGTATTTCGGGGTAAGAAATCATATAATTAGTAGAAAATTTATATCTCATTCTCCTAAACCAATTGATTAAGTTGAAAAAGATAACGAATTCAATGAAGTTGAGGTTAGTTTAGTAGCCCCTCAAACCTTCAAATCATATTCTCAACTATTAAATTTGTAATAATTATAAAAATAAAAATAAAAAATTGAATTCAACCTTCTAAGGATCTTCATTTGTAACATGAAAAAAATTTAAACTTATCAGTGTATAGAGATATTTTATTGGATTACTGATTGCATTTAAGAATTTAGATCTTCCCTTGATTTCAACCTCATCAAAACTTAAATTGATGTTGTAATATGTGTGTCAGTGTGTGTGCATGTATATAGGGTTATGGGACGGTCCTGAAATAATAAAATTCAGGAGTTTTGTTTCATAAGATTATGAAATCAGTTTGGTAACACTATAAATTAGTCGTTTAGTTTCATAATAATATAAAACTAGTTTCACAATGTTATGAAATAAAAATGAGTAAATTGTCAAATTTATCCTCATGAAAGTATTATTTTTTTTTTACCACATGCAATACTTTTAATATTTTTAACCATACTTAAAATTTCCTTTCACCCTAAACCAAACAATTACATCAATATCTCCTTCACCATCTTCTTTAACCTTTTCCGTTCATCCTCTATCTCTGTACGACCTAATATGCATATAGAACATCCATTTTCAAGAGTTTGTAAGGACCTTTCATAAGAATTCATTTCGAATCTTTGTCTAACATTTCCCCCAAGAAAAATTACTGAAAAAAATGGTTGTGAAGGTAGAGTAAAGAGATTTCCTCCATAGCTCAAAACCTCTCCTTTTGGTTTAAGGTATGTGAAAATCATGTTCTGCTTGTATTATTTTCATTGTTATATCATTTAATTGATGGGTTTTGATTGTACGTATGAAAGAGTTGTGATTTTCGTGTAAAATTAATTGGATTCGTAATTTTTAGGTTTTTATTACAGTATTTCAGTTTTGGCTTATACTGAAATATTTCAATTTTACGATTAGTAAAAGTGAAATACACCAATGCATTCAAAACAGAAATACACGAACATATTTACTTTTGTATACTAAAGGAAAAATTGAAATACACTTGTGAAAGGTAAAACTGAAATATACTTACGAAAGACAAAATTGAAATATACCAACGTATTTCACTTTTGCTTACAAAAGGCAAAAATGAAATACACCAAAATAAAATATAAATTTTAAACTTAAGGATGTTTGAGACTTCGTAGCTATTTTATGGTTTTGTTTTTTGAAAGATTTTCAGGACCTGTGCCGAGATTTATCATTAAACGCGCGGCCCGGATATCTACTCCCATAACGGGAGACATATACTCCCACAATAAGGGGAGACATCTATCCACATATGTTGGTATGTACATGGTAGGAATTGAACGCTCCCACTATTGAGGTGGGAAGGAGATGTACTAACCACTTTACTATTAGTGCATGTGTAACTATTTTATGGTTAAAAGCATGAGAAACAATTCAAATGGTTACTCATGTGCAAAATGCAAGCTGTACGTATGTTGTGTAAAATGCGTCAACAGTTAAATCTAACGGAAGTCAACTAACGATAGGGGAGGTTATTGTCAATAAACGATAAAGTTGATTTCAATTGTACTATAAGTGCATGTGTAACTATATATATATATATATATATATATATATATATATTAATGCATGGTAGCAACATTTTCGTTAATCATCAATTACACATTTAAAAGTCATTTTGCGACGTCAGTAGAGCTTGTTAAATCAACTCTCTCGAAGCATCAGTGGACTTGCATTCTTCCATTGCCTCATGTGTAAAATGCAGGTTGTACTTATGTTGTGTAAAATGCTGGCTGTACATATTGTCAAACCAATTAGAGCAAATGGGTCGATGTCAATTGTTCATTGAAATGAGAAAATAATTGTCTTCATTTTCTCCAGCTATACATGAATGCATACATTTTCAATCTTTTCATTGAATAATTAACTTTAGCTCGATTGAGAAAATCATTAAAAGAAATAAACTTTTTCTTAATAAAAAAAAATTCTTAATTAATCTAACACAGTTTTCAGAGTAGCAGATGATCACAATAATATTTATTTGATTCGAAACAATTTGCAGAACAACAAAGAAACCCAATTAAACAAAAGGATATATATATATATATATATATATATATATATATATATATATATATTATGCAGATCGCATGGACGGCAGAGATTGGCCCGAGAGAAAGGCAGAGAAGAGTGCAAGTGACTCGCTTGGTTTGAAGCAAGGCGCTGCATGGCCAGCCCCTCTAAATGTTGCAAATGTCAGTCCAGCATATTCTTGATACCAACCACTCACCTGATCATAATATCCAAAACATTCTCATTATCAATATATGAACGATGTTCGATTATCTTTATGATCATTATATTAACCACTCACCTGATCATAATATCCAAAACATTCTCATTATCAATATATGAACGATGTTCGATTATCTTTATGATCATTATATTCAATAAATCATACGCATAGATAAAGTTTAGAAGTAAATAAAATACTGTGAAACCAGCTTACTGGTGTTATGATCTCTATTGATGTTTATAGTAGAAGAATTACAAAGAAAACAAAAGACTTCGAATTTAAGAAAATAACAACTTAGAGATAAGATAGGAAAACTTTAAATTATCGTATTGTTTAAACTTCTAATGAGATCAATTCAAACTCCTCCTGATGGGATAGATTCAGACTCCTGATAAGTCTTGACTTCTATCGTATTGTTTACACTCAATTATCGTATTGTTTAAACTTCTGATGAGATTAATTCAAACTCCTCCTGATGGGATAGATTCAGACTCCTTATAAGTCTCGACTTCTATCGTATTGTTTACACTCCTGATGAGATTTAGACTCCTGATAAGTCTTGACTTATTCTTTAGTCTTATCATTCCCCTCAAACGTAAGGGTGATGAGATCGCACCAAGTTTGCTTTTCAGATAGTCAAACCGTGAGAATGTAAGAGATTTAGTCAAACAATCCTCAATTTGATCACAAGATGAAACATATCGAACATCCAAAGCATGACGAAGCACCATGTCTCTCACAAAATGAACATCAACTTCAATATGTTTAGTGCGAGCATGGAAGACGGGATTAGCAGCTAATGCACCTGCACTCATATTATCACACCAAGCAATTGGACACCGAGGCAATGGAATTTGTAGTTCACCTAATAAAGATTTAATCCAAGTAATTTCAGCAGCCAAATGAGATAGAGCACGATATTCAGATTCTGTACTTGATCTAGAAACCACATGTTGTTTCTTTGAGGACCATGATACAAGATTCTCATCAAGAAAAACATAGTAACCAGCCACTAATCGTCGATCATCGGGAGAGCAAGCCCAATCTGCATCACAGTAACTAACCAAATCCACCCGTATGCTTGGTTTAAAATGGAGTCTCTGATTAATTGAACCTTTTAAATATCTCAGTACTCTTTTCACTGCTTACCAATGTAACATAGTAGGAGATTGAAGATACTGACTAAGTCGATTAACAATAAAAGCAATATCAGGTCGTGCGAATATTAGATATTGTAGAGCGCCTACAACACTGCGATACAGAGTGGGATTGGACATAAATTCACCCTTTGCAACGGACGGACGCAGGACGGTCGGAGTAGTACACGGCTTGACATGTTCTAGACCATGTCGAAGTAAAAGGTCGCGAATATATTTGGATTGACTGAGATACATCCCAGTAGCATTATGATAAACCTCCACACCAAGAAAATAATTTAAATCACCAAAATCCTTGAGAGGAAAGCAAGAGTGAAGATCTCGTGTAAGAGTAGAAATAAGACGATTATCATTCCCAGTAAGGAGTATATCATCTACATACACCAGAAGAATTAAAATGGTAGAACCAGACCTGAAATAAAATAAGGAATTATTAGAAACTGCATTGCGAAAACCCCAATGGGTAAGTGTATGTCATAGCTTATCAAACCAAGCACGCGGAGCCTGTTTGAGGTCATATAGGGACTTGTGTAATTTGCAAACATGTGCTGGATGAGTAGAATCAATATAGCCTTCCAGTTGAACCATGTAAACATCTTCATTGAGAACTCCATTGAGAAATGCATTATTGATGTCAAGTTGGCGAACTCTCCATTGAAAACTAACATCTAAGGTAAGAATTGTACGAATCGTGGAGGCCTTAACAACAGGGCTAAAAGTTTCTTTAAAATCGATGCTGGAGTCTGATGAAAACCCTTAGCCACCAAGCAGGCTTTGTGACGAGCAACCGAACCATCGAGATTCAATTTTAACTTGAAAACCCATTTATTTCCAACGACATTGAAGGAGGCGGAAGCTGGAACTAAAGACCAAGTATGATTACGTTGAAGAGCTTTATATTCAGCATCCATGGCAGTACTCTTCCATTCAGGAATGTACAAAGCAGACTTGACAGTAGTAGGCTCAATCAAATGTAAGGGAATAGATGCTGATGGATCTATGGCAAGACCAGAATAAGACTTGGGTTTGAAAATCCCATCCTCCCCTCTAGTAGTCATAGGATGTGTAGGTACAAGTGAAAGCGATTTTATGGCCCAAACCAGAGCAACACTTGAAGAAGATGGTGGCACATGCTTTGACGGAGAGGACGGCACCAATGTGGACGAATTAGCAGGTGTAGGTGCTAGGGAAAGAGAAGCTGGTGCAGGTGCAGAACTAGACGAATGAACTGATTGACTGCACTCGGGTGAGATAGTTGCATGTTGGGGCAAAGCCGAGACAGCTGCTGGAGGCAAAATATGTGACATAGATGCTGGTTTGGGCAATGGCGAGATAGCTGGTACTGGAGTGGAATCAAATGAGCCAGCTGGTCCATGATCAAAGAACAAAGGAGCAGCAGTTGTTGCATGATCATGGGA
The DNA here is from genome assembly GCA_003430845.1 of Xanthoceras sorbifolium. NCBI lineage: Eukaryota > Viridiplantae > Streptophyta > Magnoliopsida > Sapindales > Sapindaceae > Xanthoceras > Xanthoceras sorbifolium. The sequence continues at coordinate 7,313,313 of CM010618.1, forward strand.
TAAGGAGGGAGGTGGGGCAGCAGCTGGATCATGAGGATCAGGTGGGGCAGCAGCAGCTGGAGACAGTGGGCAGCAAGGAAGCATGAGAGGAAGGTGAAGAGGCTGCTGATAAGGGATACAATTGTTGAGAATCACGAAAACCTTGCTGTGATGAAAGAACGACATCCTTGAAGAGTCCTGCATCAAGAGAAACTTGTGAAGAATTAAAATCTGTCAAGACATGTGAAGAAGATAGATGTCCCGGAGTTTCAAAACAGCCCGATAAAAAAGGAAATTCACATTCATTAAAAATAACGTGACGTAAAATATATATACGACCCGAGGGACTAAGACACCGATACCCTTTATGTGACTCACTGTAGCCAAGAAAAACACATTTATAGGAATGAAACTGAAATTTATTTTTATTACAGGGTCGAAGATAGGGATAATAAGTACTACCAAAAACACAGAGAGAAGAATAAATTGGTGGAGAATGAAAAAGTTTTTCCTAAGGCGATTGTCCTTGAAGAACAGGTGTGGGCAAACGATTAATTAGAAAAACTGCAGTAGAAAAAGGCTCCCACCAAAATCTGAGAGGTAAAGACGCTTGAGCAAGTAAGGTAAGATCGAGTTTAACAATATGGCGATGTTTTCGCTCGGCTTTACTGTTTTGTTCGTGAAGTGGACAAGAATGACGAAATTCAATTCCGTTTTGAGCAAGTATATTTGCAAATGAGCGATATTCACCCCCCTCAATCACTTTGAATTGTTTTAATTCTTTTATCAAATTTATTTTCAACCAACTTCTTGAACTGAATAAAACACTTCAAAGCATCTGACTTAAGTTTTAAAGGATAAATCCATGTAAAACGTATAAAGTCATCAACAAAATGAATATAATAACGAAAACTATTAGTGGAATAAACAGGAGCAGGACCCCAAAGATCAGTGTGAATTATTTCAAGAGGTGCACATGTTCGAGTGTTTGACAAAGAAAACGGTAAAAGCATGATTCTTACCAAGTTGACATGCGTGACAAAAATCAAATAATTTATTTGAAGCAAATTTGTCATTACATGCCTTTAAAACAAGTGACAAAACTCGACTAGATGGATGGCCCAAACGTTGGTGCCAAATTTAATTTTTACTAACATCGGAAGGAAAAAATAACTTGGTCGAAGACGTAACAGAGCTTGGATTTGTGGTTTGCACAGAAAAAATATGTGGATGAGACTGATCTTTTGAACGAGATAGAGAAGGCATGTCCAGCTGATATAATCCATGCTTAAGTTTCCCTTGAAAAAGAACCTTCTGAGTTGCCTTGTCCTTCACAACACAAAAATCAGAGTGAAACTCAACAATTATATTATTATTAGCAGTTAAACGAGAAACACTGATTAAATTTTTTGTTATATCAGGAACATGCTAAATCTATTTAAGGTTTAAAATAGAGGTAGGTGTGTGTAATTTGGAGTTGCCAGTATGTAATATATTAAGAGAGCTACCATCACCAATAATAAGTTTTTTCTTACCACAATAATCAGATTTTACCATGAGATTACTTAAATCACTGGTAATATGATTTGTCGCACCACTATCTGCATACTAAGACGAGTCACCAATAATGTCTAGTGTAGCAGTGAACGCAGCAGCAGAGGCGTTTGGAGGAGTGCTATTAGTACCTGAAGTCTGGTTATTATAGTTTTGATCAAATCTGTAATAACAAACAGCTGCAACATGGCCTATCTTCCCACAAACTTGTCCATGTCTAGAGAACCGGCCACTACCGCGACCACCACCTCCGTTACCTTGATATCTTCTGCGGCCACGGGGATTGGCACCAGATCGCCCTCTATTGTTAAAATTGGTGCCATGATCACAAGGTTTTCCATTGGTGCTAGTGTGATTCGTTGCAACATTGACAGTAATTTGATTCGTGGCATTCAACTGCTCAATGCAACTCTCTTGAGTCATTAAAATAACTTCCACTTCAGACCAGCCAATTACAGTCTTCTGATGTGTGATTAGAGAAACCATACTATCATATTCACGATCTAAACCTGCCAAAACAATAGTAATTAGTTCAGAATCTTGGATAGGTTGTCCTGCTACCTCCATTTGATCTGCAAGGCTTTTCATTTTGGTGAGATATTCGTCAATGGACATTGATCCCTTCGCTGTACGTTGCAGTTGTTGCCAGTAATTTGATGCATTTGCCATACTTTGATTAGCAAACACAGTTTCTAATTTTGTCCACACCTTATAAGAGGTAGTAAGTTCAACAACCTTTGCAAGGATTGACTCTGACATAGAGCTAAGCAGCCAACCCAATAAGAGTTGGTCATGAACAACCCAATCTTCATACGCAGGATTGAGTGAAGGATAATTATCTGTGGTTGTGGCAGGAAGAAATTCTAAAGGACATGGTTTTGTACCAAGTAGATAGCCATCTAGCTTATAGCCATGAATAACAGGAAAAATAATTGATTTCCAGAGAAGATAATTGTTACGATCCAGCTTGATCACAGAAGAGTGGCTAAGCTTTCCTCCGAAAGGTGAAAAGGTTTCAACAGCTGAGAAATTAGAAACACTAGGAATGGTTAAAGTTCCTACGGTGTCTAATGTGTTTGATGGCAGTGAAGACATATTTTTTTTTCCTTGGACGTTTGTCACTAATTGGCTGTGATACCAAGATAAAGTTTAGAAGTAAATAAAATACTGTGAAACCAGCTTACTGGTGTTATGATCTCTATTGATGTTTATAGTAGAAGAATTACAAAGAAAACAAAAGACTTTGAATTTAAGAAAATAACAACTTAGAGATAAGATAGGAAAACTCTAAATTGTCGTATTGTTTAAACTCTTGATGAGATCGATTCAAACTCCTCCTAATGGGATAGATTCAGACTCCTAATAAGTCTTGACTTCTATCGTATTGTTTACACTCCTAATGAGATTCAGACTCTTGATAAGTCTTGACTTCTTTAGTCTTATCACGTATCGATCATTAGTAGCATGATTATTGTCATTATCGTTTTATTCTGTAAATGATATAAATGATTTCGAGTAAGAGTTGGTGACAATTTGTTCACTAGTGCATATTTTGCCCTAAAAATATATAAATATTAGTAGTAACTTGGTTATGTGGCCAAGTGCATATCAGCATTAAGCAATTGTCATTTGCTATTGCACCTCCCTTCTATCTTAGTATAAGAATTCAAGTTTCACCACATGAATTTACCAATATGTGAATAGTTTTCTCCCCTTATTGTGGGAGTAGATATCCGGCCGCGGGTTTAGTGATCCATCTCGATAGGTCCCAACAGACTTGTTATTAATATTGTAATTATACTCTAAAAAAGAAGTATAAAATTTAATATATTTTTATTAATTATTATGAATTTGGAAGCGGGGTGAGAGATGTAAGTGTGGGTTCTACCAGTGAACCACCTCAATCTTTATCAAGTATATATGATAATTATGTGAATACATTCGGTTAACTTATTTTTATTCGACTGAAAAAACAAACATGTCATTCAGATTTCAGTTTCAATCATCCTTCAGTGTTTAGTAAAATTCAGAATTATTTAATCTTAAAAAAAATAATAATAATAATAATAATGTTGTTGCTATAATGACAATCAACAAACTTACAATTTTAAATAATAGAAATACCTTAAATCGTTATTAAATTCCTATAAATCTTGGATATCCATAGATATCAATGAGGACCATGATAAAGATTTTCCTAAATTAATAAGCCCTAAAAAAAAAATATGACATCAATCAGGTTTATATAGCTTATTCATTGGTAAGCTCTCCAACCCCTACAAATTTAGGAAAAAAAAATAAAATATTAAAAATAGTTTAAAAAAAAGGAATCTAAAATAAGAAAAAACCTAAAATTATGACTTTGCAGTATCTCCTTAAACCTCCTTAAATCTAGAAAAAAAAAATTTTAGAGGCAGTTATTTTTGTTTGAAGAGTTGGAAATGAAACACTTAAACAACTCCTATTTAAACTCAAAACAAATACAAGAACACTCTCACTCAAGAACTTACTCACTCTTTTACTTCTTCTTCACTCACTTAGAAGTTTTGCTTCTTCTTGATGTCTAAACCAAAATGGTGAAGGGTATTTATACTAATTACAAATCATTTTAGACCATACAAATAAACTAATCCAATATTATAATAACCATACATCTCATCCTTCTACATCCTTCCAATTGACCACATAATTTTTATGCCTAATTACCAAATCCTAGAGAATTCTAGATAGAGGGTTTGGACCTTATTTATGGACTTGGGCTCTCATAATGGTTCGGGCCTTCACATAGTTTGGGCCTAAAACAAGTTTATACTTCAATTATTGTTACCGAGAGAGCTTGGCTTGATCGAACCGCACACATCAGTATGGACTAGCTCGAGTGGCTTCTTGGCTCTTGAGTTTAGCTCTTGAGTCTGACTCTTTTGAAAAACTATTTCTAAATTGCTTCCCAAGTAAACACCCTTCATAAAGCTGATCAGGATGGCTGATGCAAGGTAGTCCTTTCACCATTGTCTTCTTAGATAATAGCTCCAAGCTTCCGAAATTGAGATACCCAAATCGAAGATGCCATAACCAAGAGGCATCTTTGTGACAAGCTTTCAGACACTTTGCAACATCGTTTTGAATGTTCAAAGAAAATAATCTATTCTTTGACATTTTTACTTTGGCAATTAGATTTCCTTTGCCATCTCTTATAAAAAGACTACAATCCTTCATATGAATATCATAGCCTTTTTCTAAGAGTTGACCCATACTCAAGATGTTGCATGTCATATTGGGCACATAGTAGACATTTGAGATTAGTTGATAACTACCATCTTTAGCACGAATAAGGATATTATCTTTTCCTTTCACTGATATTTTTGAATCATCTCCAAAAGAGACATTACCAGCCACTGATTCATCTAGATCTACGAACATACTTCTTCTTCCACACATGTGATTGCTTGCACCAATGCCAAGGTACCAAGCATTTTCTCGGTCTCTATCATTGTCTCTACAAGCTAGTAGCACTGTCTCCTTCTCTTCGGTCTTTACTTCCACATAATTGGACCTTTCGTCAACCTTACTGCTGGGAGCTCTACATTCCGAAGCATAATGCCCAAATTTCTGACAATTATAGCATTGAACTTGAGATTTGTCGTACCTCAAGCTTGCATTACCTCTCCTACGGCCTCTTGTTGAGCTTTCACCTTTCTTGTAGTTGTTAGAGTTGCTGCTATTAGAATTCCAACCTCGTCTATGACCACAGCCTCTACCTCGTCCTTGGCCTCGACCTCTACCTCATCCACGCTGGCTTCTCTCGTAGCCTTGACTGTCTTCCTTTTCTTTCAGTTGCATCTTGAGGAGTTGCTCGTTGATCCCTTGCTTTCTCTTATGTTTTTCTTCATATGCTTGCAATGATCCTTGGAGTTGCTCGATCATTATTCCTTACAGGTCTTTAGTTTCTTCAATCGTCACGACAATGTGCTCAAATTTGGGATCCAACGAATGAAGTATCTTCTCTATTATTCTCACATCTTCTAACTTTTCACCATTTCTTTTTAATTAATTAGAAACAACTGCTACTCTTGAGAAATAATCTGAAATAGATTCAGATGCTTTCATGTGTAAGAATTCGAATTTACCTCTTAATGTTTGGAGACGGATCTTCTTTACCTTTTCGACTCCTTTGTAAGAGATTTACAACTTCTCCCACGCTTGCTTAGCGGAGCTTGCACTCGAAATCTTCTCAAAACCATCATCATCTAAGACTTGATAGATAAGATAGAGAGCCTTCTTGTCTCTCTTCCTTGAGTCTTTTAAGCTATCCTTTTAAGTTTGGGATAGAGTTGACTCATCTGCTAATTTAGCGTAACCTTTCTCTACGACCTCTCAGACATCATGTGCTCCAATGAGTGCTTTCATTTTGATACTCCAATTATCATAGTTGTCGTTCTTGAGTGTTGGAACTTGGAAGGATATCACACTATTAGCCATATCTCTTAATATGGTGAGAATTTTAAATTTTTGATTGCACAGACGAACTCAGAACGTCGAAAAACCTTAAGATGAACTCAGATCAAAAATCAATTTTTTTTTGTCAAAGTCAACGGTCAAACTAACCTGGTCAACGGTCAACGTCTTTGACGGCTCGGTCAACGGCTTCAAGGCTCGGTCAGCGGCTTGGTGGTTCGGTCAACTCGGCTCCAACTCGGCTGGACTAACTTCCAACTCGACTTGAACTCGGTGAGTTAACTTACTCTCTGGCAGCAAACTTCCGGCAGCCCTTGGCGGCTCGTTTAAACTCCAATCAGGGCAATTGTTACGGCGTCAGCTTCGTCTCGTCGAAACCTTAGATTTTGATATGCTATAGTGCACACCTTTCAACTTGGCTCTGATACCACTTTGTTGGAAATGAAACACTCAAACAACTTCTATTTAAACTCAAAATAAATATTACAAGAACACTCTCACTCAAGAACTAACTCACTCTTTTACTTCTTTTTCACTCACTTAGAAGCTTTGCTTCTTCTTGATGTCTAAACCAAAATGGTGAAGGGTATTTATACTAATTACAAATCAATTTAAACTACATAAATAAACTAATCCAAAATTATAATAACCATACACCTCATCCTTCTACATCCTTCCAATTAACCACATGATTTTTATGCCTAATTACCAAACCCTAGAGAATTCTAGATAGGGGACTTAGACCTTATTTATGGACTTGGACTCTAATTTATTTAGACTTGGGTTTGAGCTCTCATAATGGTTCGGGCCTTAACATAATTTAAGCTTAAAACAAGTTTATACTTCAACATGAAGTCTTAATATATTTGTAACTCATGTGAAATGCATAGGTTATTCATTATTTAGTGAAAAACATATTTCCTCAACTCCATTGAAGCTCCCTCTTTCTTGAGCTCACAGGTTTCAACATTTAATATAAGGTAATTATCAATTTGATCCCTAACTTTTGAGAAATCATTAATTTTTTAACGCAGTTTCATTTATTGGTACCTTGGGTCATAAATTTTAGTAAATGTATCAATTTGGTCCCTTTGACCAATTTTTTAATACTCAAACTAATTAAAAATGTTAAAAATACAGTTTTTCCCTTGACTCTATTTAAATAGTTAAAATTACAGTTTTTCCCTGCTACGTTGCACTGCTCGTTAACCGTGGTCAAAATTTTTCAACCAAGTCTGTCTTGCTCAGGTTTTCGCGTAGATTCCAATTTTGGGCTATGTTTCTTTATTTGAGGTCTATTTCTTCATTATGGCTCAACAAAACGAACGAGATATCATTCGTCTGATCACCATTATATTGAATGGTCCTACTAGCTATCATGCATGGTCTCAGAATATGATTGTCTTTCTCAAGGGTCGTAAACTGTAGAGATATGTGACTGGTTCAATTCCTAAACCAGTACCAAGCCCTAAGTCCAGCGCCTTAGAACACCCACTGCCCTTTCTATCACCTCAGGTAAAAAACCTTGGTTTTTTGATACTGTATATTGTAACCATATGACTCCTGATAAATCCCAATTTTCTGATAAGGCACCCTTAGAACACCCTATCACAATTTACACTACTGATGGAACTCTTATGCCTGTTAGTCATGAAGGAAAAATCACTTTTCGTGGTTTATCTCTTAGTAACACTTTTCATATCCCAAAGTTATCTATCAATTTGCTTTCTGTGGTCAACTTTGTGAATGAGGCATAGATCTTCTATTTACTAATCATGGTGTGGATGTGCAGGATCTCCAGACTGGTCAAGTGCTTGGGACAGGTCGTAAGGTTGGTCGTATGTTTAATGTTCATAACTTGAAGATTCCTTCACAAGTTGCTTCGGTAGCTGCTACTGCTACCACTACCACCCCCCTCACCTGATCTATGGCATGCTCATCTTGGTCATCCATCCTTATCTCATCTTCAGTTGTTAGCTTTTCAAGATCATTTAAATTCAATTCAGTTTCAAAAATTTAATTGTACTTCTTGTCATTTTGGTAAACAAACAAAATTGCCCTTTAATAATAATTCCTCATTTTCTTCAGCACCTTTTAATCTTATACATTCTGATATTTGGGGTCCTGCACATGTTCCTACTAAGAGGGGATCTAGATATTTTGTCATATTTGTGGATTATTTTTCTTGATATACTTGGATTTATCTGCTTCATCATAAGTCTGAACTTGTGTCTATTTACCAAACATTTCATAAAATGATTCAAATACAGTTCAATCGCACCATTAAAGTTTTTCGATCAGATAATGCTGAAGAATATAATGATAAATCTTTCTTATCCTTTTTAGACAGTCATGGGACCCTTACTCAGTGATCTTGTCCTTACACCTCTCAACAAAATGGTCGTGCAAAACGAAAACATCGTCACATTCTTGATATTGTCCGTACCCTTCTCATTTCTGCCTCTCTTCCTGAACACTTTTAGGATGAGGCCGCACTCACTGCTGTGTACACCATTAATCGTATTCCTTCACTAACTACACACAACAAATCACCATTCGAGCTTCTCTATGGTCAAACCCCTGATTACTCTTCTATTCGGGTTTTTGGTTGTGCTTGCTTTGTCTCTCTTCCTCCTCATGAACGCACAAAGCTTTAGCCTCGTGCTCGTCTATATTGTTTCCTTGGTTATGGTGTATCTCAAAAGGGGTTTCGCTGCTATGATCCCATTTCTCATTGTCTTTATATCTCCCGTCATGTTGAGTTTTGGGAACATCGTTCTTTCACGAGTCTCCAACAGTTTCATGCGTCCTCTTCCTCCGAGTCTCCCATTTTTTCTGATCCTTTTCTCCCTCTTTATCCTAAATTTGTGGAGGATTCTTCGACATCAGCTGCCTCTCCAGATGACTCATCTTCGGTTCTTTCCTCGGCATATGACCCGCCTGTCTTGGATCCTGTGGCACCACCTTCTCCTTTGTCTCCTATTGGTCCTGAACTTCGTCGTTCCACTCGGGTAAGCATTCCTCCCCCTTATTTCACTGATTATCACCGCTCTTTTGCTCTTGCCACCCTCTATGAACTTCACACCTATCGTGAGGCCCATACTGACCCACTTTGGCAACAAGCTATGAATGAAGAATTAAATGCCCTTCATAAGAATCATACTTGGGATATGGTTGATTTGCCTCCTGATCAGTCTGTAGTAGGTTGTCGATGGATTTATAAGATCAAGACCAAGGCTAATGGATCTATAGAACGATACAAGACTCGTCTAGTTGCCAGGGGCTTTACTTAGGAGTATGGCATTGATTGTGAGAAAACCTTTGCTCCCGTTGCTCGCCTTACATCTGTCAGATGTCTCATTACTGTGGCTGCTGTTCGCCGTTGGCCTATTTATCAAATGGATGTGAAGAATGCTTTCCTCAATGGAGACCTCCAAGAAGAAGTGTACATGCAACCACCCCCTGGCTATCCATACTCAGGCAGTCAAGTTTGTCGCCTTCGCCGTGCTCTTTATGGCCTCAAGCAGGCTCCTCGAGCTTGGTTTGAAAAGTTTAGCTCAATTTTGCTCAACAGGGTTTCACATCGAGTCCTCATGACACTGCTCTCTTCCTCTGAAGATCCTCTACTGGTATCACTCTTATTCTTCTTTATGTTGATGATATGATTATTACTAGAGATGATTCTACAGGTATCCGTTTTCTTCAATACTTCCTTAGTCAGCATTTCGAGATGAAAGATCTGGGCAATCTCAGCTATTTTCTTGGGCTTAAAGTTACGTCATCCTCTGGTGGATACTATCTTTCCCAAGTTAAACATGCTTTTGATCTTCTCACCAAGGCCGGTATCACGTACAACAAGACTGTTTCCACTCCCTTGGAATACAGTGCAAATCTCACACCTTTGGATGGTGAACCTATATCTGATGCTACTTACTATCGTCAGTTGGTTAGTAGGCTGATCTATCTCACGATTACTCGTCCGGATATTTCACATGTTGTGGGTATGGTTAGTAAGTTCATGGATGCTCCTCGTTCTGTCCACTATGCTGTCGTTTTTTGGATTCTCCAATATGTCAAGGGCACTCTTTATCATGGTCTACACTACTCCTCTCGGTCTTCTCTCGAGCTTCATGCTTATTCAGATGCAGATTGGGCAGGTGATCCGACTGATCGATGCTCTATCACAGGTTTCTGTTTCCTGTTGGGTACTTCTCTTGTCTTATAGCGTAGCAAGAAGCGGGATGTTGTTTCTCGTTCCAGTACTGAGGTTGAGTATTGTGCCCTTGCTAACACCACCTACAAGCTTATCTAGATTTACTGGCTTTTGGCTAACATGGATGTTCCATAGCTTACTGCCACTCCTCTTTATTGTGACAATCGTAGTGCTATCTACATTGCTCATAATAATGTCTTCCATGAACGCACCAGACTGCCACATCACTCGCCAGCATCTCAAGATAGGCATTCTCAAGTTGTTCTCCATCTCTTCTACTGATACCTTTACCAAGTCTCACCTGCTGATACCTTCACCAAGTCTCACTCGCCTGGTTTTCTTCGAGATCTTATATCCAAACTCCAGTTGGCTTCCTCCTTGCCACCTCGAGTTTGAGGGAGGATGTTAGTATATAGCTTAGTCTAGTATTAGCCTATTGGGCTTAGCCCATTACTTGTATTGCGCATATGCCTAGCCTTCTCTATTGTACATTGTTAGATATACGTCAATATATAGACTATTCAGTCTTTCTCTCTCACTTTACATTGTTAACTATGTCTTTGCTCAGTTAGCTTCCTCAAAGTGTGCCGTTTCATCCTAATAATTTTCTTCTAGGTGATGGAAGTTTGATGACTCAATTTCAGCTTCCGGACATGAATTGGAACTCATAATAATTTGGTATTAGTTTGTGATTGTATTGATAATCTGATCACAGCACATCAAAGATTTGATTTGTCAGAAAAATATGATTGATCTATAAAAATTTGCTAGCTATTTTGATTATCATCATCAGTTTCTTTTGAGTGTAACTAAATAAATATAGCAAGGATTTTACAGGTGATGCATATGTATTGTATGTATGTATATATATTTTCTATTTCGAAAAAAATAACTTTAAACAATTGCCATGAATGTATACAGATTTCAGTCATCTAGTAGGTGATAGATCAAAAAGAAGAAGAAGAAGAGAAAAATTATACTATTCTAACAAGTTCATATGGTGTAGATCCTCAATGCTGACAAGTTCATATGGTGTAGATCCTCATTCGGCCTAGTAGAAACGTAAGCAACATGAGTATGAGCAAAGAATAGAAGGATGTTTGGACCATGAAAAATGACTTTCAAGTGGAAGAATGTTAAATAATGAAGATAATTTTTCAGGCCCAAAATGAGACCCAAAAGGGTGGGTAGTGTAGTCCTCAAAAATCACTCGGGGACACGGGGCACTACAACCTGCAAAGACAAAACGCACGTGACCCGCAGGACGTCTGGGACACCGGGGTGGTGCCGGCCAAAGTCACTCCGACGATCAAGTTAGCGAGTGCTAGTAAAAGTGTAATGTTTGTAAACGTAGATGGGTGAGAAATACTTCCTGCTATCTTCACAGTTGGGGTTTCTTTGATTAAAGGAGATGTAAGGTCGGAGGGTGATCGGAGAAGATGAGCAATGGCCGGAGGGTGTGGTTCTTTTTCAGTAATCTCTGGATCTCAGTTTCTCGACCGTCCTTTTCATGAGGGATTTATCTTCCTCTTTATAGGAGACTGATGCTTCTTCTTTTTGAGGGATCTCATCATTCTCTTTTCTCTGTCTTCCACCAAGAAAGCATCTAGGTGCTTCTTTTGATTGGGCTGCCATCAAGTGTCATTATGACTTTGTAGGACCTATTTCAAAGTAGATCACAATCTGGTCTCCCTCGGAGCGACGGAGATGCTATATCGTACGACATGTAGGTTTCTTGTCAATCTGGACCACGATTGGGTGATGTAGCATGGTCGTACTACATAAGTGCTTCATGTCGTGCGACATAGTCTTCAGACTAGTACGTCGTCGTACTACATGAATGCTTCATGTCGTACGACAAGATCTTCGAACTAGTACGTCGTCGTACTACATGAGTGCTTCATGTCGTACGACAAGATCTTCGTACTAGTACGTTTATATGATGGTACTTCATGTCGTGCGACTTGATCTTCATGCTGAGCCACCGTCGTACTACATGAGAGTGTAGTCCCACTTTTAGCTATGGGCTTTGTCTTTGGGCCATACTTTGGGCCAGACATATTTTGGCTACTACAGTTTGCCCCCAAACGCATTGGTTTTTAAAAAAAAAAAAAGCCAAGGGGTTTGTGTCGTACGACATGTAGACATGGATATGTATGTGTGAACTCTAAGGCTGGTTCGATATTGTCGCACGACTCTGTCCTTCTGAGAGAGTGTATCAGTGTTGGTGAGTAGATGACAGTGCGTAATGTTTTGCCATTTGTCGTGCGACAATGTCATTTAGAGAAGGAACGGTTGGTCTTTAAATGACTCCTCGATATCTGTGCCAAAATAAACGTGGTCATTATGAGCAGTACGCATGCATGGCTAATGATAGGTTATGGGAGTGTGTGTCCAATGAGAAGCTGACACGTCAGCATATGCGTCTTTTTAGTTGCCGCCCTTTCTCTTTCTCTTTCATTTTCAATTTTCTTTGCTTTCTCTCTCTCGTTTTCTCTCTCAAAAACCAGTCAACTGTGCGAGTTTTCTCCGGCGTCTTTACTCCCGTTTTTTGCCTTTTCTGTGTTTATTCCGGCGAGGCAGAGGTCGTTTTGCTCTTTTGGTAAGTTTTCCTGGTTCCTTCGCTACTTTGATTTCTGTTATTTGTGCTTTTTTCTGGGTTTTTCTTATGTTCTTCGAATAGTTTCTAAGAAGAACTTTAAAAAAGTTTTTAAAGTTTGTTTAGATCGAAAATCTAGAGTTAGGTTTAGGCATAAATTGTTTGTAGAGTCTAGGTCGCACGACAGTAGCCAAGACGTATAGGTCGCACGACCTTCTTAACAGTCTTGGGAGCTGATATCAGGTCGTGCCAAGTCTTTGATCTAGGTTATAATACTAACCATTGGCTACTGTCGTTCGACTTGTAGGTCTGATGTCGAGTCGAGGAGATGAAAGTCCTCCCAGTACCTCTGGGCGTGGATACGACGATCCAATAGATCTGTCGTACGACTCATGGGGAGAGTCAGAGGCAGCGAGTGCTGAAGTAACCATTGCTTCCTCGTCGTACGACACCGTGACAGTTTCTCTTGCTGGTACATCGCGAGTGACGGACGACGTGGCAATGGGAGTGCCTTTAGTCGAACTGCCGGGCGACGCAGCAGGCCCGTGTCCAATGGGACCTAGTAGGCCGCTAGGGTTGCTTTTGAACAACCCGGCTAGCGTGTTGACTGAAGACGACGTCATGCGCCTTCGATTCACCTATGGTATTCCTGATGGTGTCGCGCTGAGGGCACCTTATAAGGAGGAGAGGCCAGACTGGGACGTCCCAGGATGGACCTGTTTGTACGAGTTCCCGTTCCAGCGGGTGGGATTCAGGCTGCCAGTAGTCGGACTACTGAGGAGGGTGCTAGATCACTTCGAGCTTGCCCCAGGGCAGTTGATGCCCAACAGCTGGAGAATCCTGCTGGCGCTGGATCTGTTGTGCACGAGAGAAGGGATAGTCTTCGAGCTTCCCGATCTTTTCTACTCGTATACCGTGCGGGAGCACGACACAGAGAAAGGGCGCTATAATTTAAACCTTCGACCTAACAGGACGCATTTGATCACGGAGCTAACCACAAATGATAGGTTGTGGAAGGACAGGTATTTCTTCGCGAGGGGCCTGCTTGTTGATTGGCCTCTCGGGGAAACCGTTGTCCGTGCGACTTGGTCTAAGGCTGGTGAGTCTTTATGTTAGTAGCGTCGTGCGACTGTCTTTGCAATTTTTTCTTACTAACTCCTTTTGTGTTTGTTTTGTAGTGAACACAGGAGCGCCTCAATCAGTAGTTGGGTTGACGTGTGTGACGCGTACGGAAAAGGTTCTGTCGTACGACGTCAAGGAGAGGAGTTGGAGGAGTATACTATCGGAGGAGAACTTGCGGCCGAGTCATCTCTGGAAATTTAGCATTATAAACGAGCCAGGTACTCCCTACCCTGCCTTCAAAAATTTAGTGGAGTTTGTCAGGGTCAGGCATTGTGTCGAGCGACTGTACGGCACTCGATTCCTGACTCCCATTTTATACGTCGAGCGACGCTTTGCAGTTGATATTATGGCTGGAGAGATCGCTGCACCTGCTGCTGATGACGCAATGAAGAGGCTTAGGGAGAAGAGAAAGGGCAAGAAGAAGGCTGAGTCGAGCGATCAAGCGGCCTCCACTCCTCCACCTCCTCCTTCTAGTCGTACCAAGACCTCCCAAGATGTTTCTTCGGCTGGGAAGAAAAGAAGAAGGGAGGATTCGGCATCTGGTGTCGACGCTTCGGTCGACCTAGTCTTCCCACAGGATGCCTCTGCATACTCCAATGTGGGGTCGATCCTTCCACAAGTCGAGCGGCTGCTGCTGCCTGAGGACAAGAGTCGCCTAAGGGAGATGGGTCTTTCCCAAGCTGCTGACTGGGGACTTGGTCACCTCTTCCAGGTATGATCGTGCGACATATTCATTTGTATATTTTGTTTTAACTGCGTTATAATTTGTTTTGACTTGTGTTTTTATTTTGTGTAGGCTCTTCAGTCGCACGTCCATTTGAAGGAGGAGCTGGGCGTCGCCCTCAAGAAGGTGAGGGACCTCAAGGTGAGCAACCAGGGCTTGAAGGCTGACAATGACATGCTGAAGGCTTCGAATGTTGAAGCCAAGAAGACTGCTCTTGAGGCCTCCAGTCGGGCGGTGGAGGCCACTTTGGAATTAAATAAGTTGAAGTCGCGTGTTGACTTGCTGGAGGCCAAGCTGAAGGCTAAAGAGGCAGACTATGACTCCCTGTACGACAAGGCAGAGGATAACGTCCTCAATGCAGTCATCAAGACTCGTGCAGATTTGATGAGGGAGTACAGGGACGGTCGTGCGACCGAGTGGAAGGTTGACAGCTGGATTGCCGACCACGAGGAGCTGTCGCGCTATAATGAGGATGAAGCAGATGATAAGCCTGGCGAAGAGCCTGTTCCTCCTCCTCCAGAAGGTTCGGCCGTCGTAGCCTTGGCTGCCCAGCCGACTGGAGAGCATGATGACCTTGCCCCATAAGGGGTTGTAAAAATTTGTTGAACGTATTTATTTAGTTTTGCTTTAATGTATGTTCTGTTTAAACAACAATTTTTCTTAATATATGAAGTATGTTAATTTTTCCTTGATGTCGTATGCTTTTTATGATAGTAATTTCTTTTTCTGATTGCGTGATCTGTTGGAGATGGAAAATCCATGACCTTGAGTGCGGGTCGTGTGACCGTGTGGAGATGGCGACCATGAATGCAGGTCGTGGTTCATGACCTTGAGTGCGGGTCATGTGACCGTGTGGAGATGGCGACCATGAATGCAGGTCGTGGTTCATGACCTTGAGTGCGGGTCATGTGACCGTGTGGAGATGGCGACCATGAATGCAGGTCGTGGTCCATGACCTTGAGTGCGGGTCATGTGACCGTGTGGAGATGGCGACCATGAATGCAGGTCGTGGTTCATGACCTTGAGTGCGGGTCATGTGACCGTGTGGAGATGGCGACCATGAATGCAGGTCGTGGTCCATGACCTTGAGTGCGGGTCATGGTCGAGTTTTGTCGTAGATTCTGTTGTTTGTGATATTGAATTGCCCCAGTTGGAGTGTGTAACTGCTCAGTTGCACACTGCAACTTGTGATGTAGTTTCAAGATAGACTGTGCAATGCTGACCTGCGTAAAAAATATTGTAGAGTGATAAAATTCGAAATATATAGATAGATATATATATATATATATTTTTCTAAAACTGATATTGTTTTAGATGGCACGCGTTCCAGCTGTTGCCGATCTCCATGCCATCTGTACATCGCAGTTTATAGGCTCCATTTCCAAATACATTGGTGATTTGATATGGTCCCTCCCACGTAGGACCGAATTTGCCTGCTCCTTTTTCCTTTGTGTTTTGGAAGACGCGGCGAAGAACCCAATTTCCAATATGGAATGACTTGAGACGAACACTTCTGTTATAATGGCGGGCGACTCGTTGTTGGTATACGGCCAATCTGATTGCGGCCTTGTCGCGGCGCTCGTCGATTGTGTCGAGTTCACTCAGTAATTCTCTGTCGTTTGTTTCTTCTGTTGCGTGTCGTATCCTATAAGAAGGGTAGTCAACTTCTGTTGCTATGACGGCTTCTGAGCCGTAAGATAGAGAGAATGGTGTTTCTCCTGTTGACGTCCTGACCGTCGTACGGTAAGACCATAGCACACCCGGTAGCTCATCGGCCCACTTCCCTTTGCATTGGTCGAGTCGCTTCTTGAGGGTGGACATGATTGTCTTGTTAGTGGATTCTGCTTGTCCGTTAGCTTGAGGGTATCTTGGGCTTGAATAGCTTAGTTTGATGCTCCACTTGTCGCAAAAGTCTTGGAAATCATATGAAATAAATTGTGAGCCATTGTCGGTGACTATTTCCTGTGGAACTCCGTAGCGACATATGACATTCTTCCAAATGAAGCTTTTTACTTCGGCGTCTTTGATTCTTACATATGATTCGGCTTCGACCCACTTTGTGAAGTAGTCGGTTACGGCTAGCATGTAGACTTTTCCTCCGGCAGCGACAGGCAATTTCCCTACTATGTCCATGCCCCACTTCATGAAGGGCCATGGTGCTGAGATGGGGTGGAGTTTTTCCGGGTGTTGATGTGAAACGTGGGCGAAGCGCTGACAGGGGTCGCACCTTTTGACGAGGTCGTGCGACTCGGATCGCATGGTGGGCCAGTAATACCCGGCCGTGATTGCTCTATTGGCTAGGCTTCTCCCGGCCGAGTGATTTCCACATTGTCCCTCGTGTAAGTCCTTGAGTACTTGCTGAGCTTCGACTGGGTCGACACATTTGAGGTAGGGCCCGGAGTAGGATCGCTTGTAAAGTTGACCTTCTATTATAGAAAATCGGGCGGCTTTGATTTTAATTCTTCGAGCTTCTACCTTGTCAGATGGGAGGGTGTCGTCCCTCAAATAGTCGTGGATCGGGGTAATCCAAGTGGGCTTGTCCGAAATTGGTTTGATTTCCAGCTTTGTCGGCTTCCATACGGCTGGCCATTGGACGAACACCATTGGAATAGTTCGTTCAATTGTGGTAGCTAGTGCGGACCCAAGATTGGCCAGTGCGTCAGCATGCGCGTTGTCGGATCTGGGTATTTGCTCGATGTCGAATGACTTGAATGAAGCTTGTAACTCTTTTACCAAGGTCAAGTAGGCCGACATTTTTAAATCTTTGGCTTGATAGGATCCCTTGCAATTGTCTCACAATTAATTGGGAGTCACTGCGTACCTTGATTCGTTCGATGTGTAAGTCCTTTGCCAAGGTGAGCCCGGCTATGAGGGCTTCGTACTCGGCTTCGTTGTTGGTGGTCTTGAATCCACATCTGATGGACCTCTCGATGACGTGCTCCGTAGGGGAGGTAAGTACTATTCCCAGCCCGCTGCCTCTAGCGTTACTTGATCCATCAACTGCTAAACTCCACTCCTCCCTTGGCGTGTCGCACGACATAGTGCAAAGTTCTTCCTCCGCTCGTTGTAGAATCCCTGGTGTGAAGTCTGCTATGAAATCCGCTAGTACTTGCGACTTGATCGCCGTGCGAGGTTGGTAGCTGATGTCGTACTCGCTCAGCTCTACGGCCCATTTCACTAGACGGCCGGATAGTTCAGGTTTATGTAGGACACTCTTCAAGGGGAAGGCAGTGAGTACACTAATAGTGTGGCATTGGAAGTACGGTCGTAGTTTCCTTGCGGCCGTGACTAGTGCGAGGGCTAATTTTTCGAGTTGGGCGTACCTTGTCTCTGCATCGAGTAGAGTCTTGCTGATGTAGTATACGGGGAGTTGTTTATCATCTTCCTCCCTTATCAATACAGCGCTAATGGCCGTTTCGGATACAGCGAGGTAGAGCAGGAGGGTCTCGCCTTCCTTGGGTTTGGACAGTAGAGGCGGGCTTGCTAGATACCTTTTTATATTTTGGAAGGCGTCCTCGCTTGTTTGATTCCAATCAAATGACTTGCTCTTTCTTAGAGCATCGAAGAAAGGCTTACATTTTTCAGACGACTTTGAAATGAATCGGTTGAGGGCCGCGAGCCGTCCAGTTAGCTTTTGTACGTCTTTGATGCTTTTGGGGGACCTTAGATCCATGACGGACTGGAGTTGATCTGGGTTGGCCTCGACGCCTCTCTTGGTTACTAAATAGCCAAGGAACTTTCCCGAGGAAACGCCGAAGGAGCATTTGGTTGGATTAAGCTTCATCCCGTACTCGTCGATGATGTCGAACGACTGCCGGAGGTGATCGAGGTGTTGGTCTGCTACTAACGACTTCACTAGCATGTCGTCGATATAGACCTCCATAGTCTGTCCAAGCATGGTTGCGAACATTTTGTTGACTAATCTTTGGTAGGTTGCCCCAGCGTTCTTGAGACCGAATGGCATTACTTTGTAGCAAAAAATGCCGCGCTCCGTGATGAAAGAAGTCTTCTCTTGGTCATCTGGATGCATAAGGATTTGGTTGTAACCGGAGAATGCATCCATGAAGCTCAATAGTTCATGGCCTGCCGTAGCGTCTACCATCATGTCGATGTGTGGGAGAGGGAAGGAATCCTTTGGACAAGCTTTGTTGAGGTCTGTGAAGTCGATGCAAACTCGCCACTTCCCATTCTTTTTCTTCACTACCACTACGTTCGCGAGCCAGTCTGGGTAACTTACTTCTCTCACCGAGCCAATGTCGATTAGCTTTTGGATTTCTTCATTTATAACCTTGTTGCGCTCGGGCGCGAACTTCCTCCTTTTTTGCTTCACAGGTGTATGATCCGGGTCGACTTGCAACTTATGCACTAGGACTTCTGGGCTAATTCCGATCATGTCTGCGTGCGACCATGCAAAGCTGTCGTGCCGCGCTGTCAAGAAGCTGAGTAGTCTTGCTCGGATATTTTGTGGAAGGCGAGATCCGATACTAACTTTGTGGTCTGGGAAATCGGGATGTATGGATACTTCGTCGAGTTCTTCCATATCAGGTTCGTCTTTGTTGGTGGGGGTGCTCTCATTCTGTAATTGCTATAAGTCGGACGACCTGCTTTTAAGAGTGTTTTGGTAGCAGTCACGCGAGATCTTTTGCTGCCCTCGGATCTCGTGGACTCCCCATTTGGTAGGGAAACGGATGACCTGATGATATGTTGAGGGCACTGCCCTCATCTCATGAATCCATGGGCGACCCATGATTATGTTGTAGGACGACGGACAGTCCAGGATGAGGAAACGTGTGTTTAAGTTGACACCTTCCGCGTATACTGGAAGGGTGATTTCTCCCAGAGTATTCTTGTGTTCCCCACTAAATCCTACAAGGATTGTAGAGCGACGTATGATGTTACACTCGTCAATATGCATCTCTTTCAATGCGTCGAGGAAGAGTACATTTGTCGAGCTTCCATTGTCCACTAGGATCCGTCTGATCAAACAATTGGCCACCGTCAGTGAGATGACTAGTGCGTCGTGGTGGGGATTGAATAAATCCATGTGCTCATCGCTGCTGAAACTGATTGGGTAGTTACATGTGGGATCCGCCGTACGAGTTCGTTGGATGTTCGTACGACCGGCCTGTCGTGAGTGGCGCTTTGCCTCCGAGTAGGTTACTCCATTCACTTCAGACCCGCCAGAGATGACGTTCACAGTTCTCTCGTGTTTGGGAGGTTCTGGTGGTGGTATTGAAGCAATGTCGCGCGACCCCTCTTTATTCATAAAAGTTTGCTTACCTTTATCGGTCAGGAATTCTTTAAGGTGGCCTTTCTTGAGTAGTTCGGCCACTTCCAATCGTAGCGCCACGCAATGCTCAGTTCGATGGCCGTGATCTCCATGGAATTCGCACCATTTAGAGTTGTCTCTTTGATCTGGCGGGCTCATCATCTTGTCTGGCCAACGAACCGACCTACCCATTCCTTTCAGTATGGCAACTACCTCCGTTGGTCTGATGTTCAAGTTGTATTCTGGTGTTATGTTTTTTGGACGAACGAACGGCCTTGGTGGTCTGTCGTCGCGCCGGCGCTCGTACATCATACGGCTGTCCCTTCGGGGTACAGCTGAATATGGCCCGCTGCGTCGGGTGTTGATTCGTTGTTCGACCATCCTCTCCGACTTATCTTCCTTGTAGTTCGCTGTATTAGGTTTATGGTTTACTTCGTCTTCTTCCCATTTTATCTGTGCCCATGTCTTGGCGAGGACGTCTTCCATGGTTTTACAAGGGTATTTGGTGAGCTCCTTGTACAGATCGGAATCATAGAGTAGACCCTTGCGGAAGGCTGATATGGCTGTCGCCTGGTTGCAATGAGGGATGCACACTTTCTCATGGTTGAAACGGCCAACAAAGTCACGTAGGCGTTCATTCCTCCTTTGGCTGACTGTGTAAAGGTCGTCGGATTGTTTTTCTAACTTCCGACTACTAGCGAACTGCTCTACGAAGGTGTCAGTGAGTTGAGCAAAAGAGTTGATGGAAACATTGGGAAGGTTGGTGTACCATTGTAGGGCAGGTCCTACGAGGCTTGAACCGAAACCTTTGCACATACATGCTTCCCTAAGGTCACGCGGGACGGCGGCTGTGAACATCCGTTGTCGATACTGCGCAATGTGGTCGTCGGGATCCGTCGTACCGTCGTACTGCTTCATACCTGGAAAGTTGAACTTCCTTGGCATCTCCACCAATGCTATTGTGTCGACGAAGGGAGAGTCGGCAAAACTATTGGCCGCACTTTTCTTTATAGGAGTGGGCATTCCCGGAATGCGTTGGATGAGTGCTTCCATCTCTGTGAACCTTCGTGCCAAGTCTTGGTTGGCCAAGGTCGGCTCGGCGCTCACTCGGTTTGAGTCTGACGGCGCTGAATGCGAAGGGCCGGATGACGTTCCTTGTAACGGGATGGTAGGTTGGGTTGAGCCGACGTTGCCATTGGGAGTGGATATAGGTGGTACCCCTTGTATTGCTCTTGCCACGTCGTCTGATCGATGTCCTCCCATCCTATTTGGTATATTCTCTGTCGTATGTCGTGCGACGATATGGGGTCCACTAGTAACTCGAATGTTGGGCTCTGAGCCCACGTGGGTTGGATCGAGGTCTCTAACGGTAGTACCATGTTCGTCCGGGCGGACTGGCGCGTAATAAGTAGCGTGAGTGGCTTGCTCAAATGGCACGGGTTGGGACGTCGAAGCGTCTCCAAACGGTCGTACGGCAGTGAGCGAACTGATCCTATTCTGCAATTCTTGGTTCTCTGCCAACACTCGTTGATTCTCTTGTTCGAGTGCTTGGAGCCTTTGGGTATTCTCTTGCATCTGGGATATGAGGAGTTGTACCCTAACCTCCATCGCGTCGTGATGAAAATCGTCAGATGACATAGTCGGGGTTGCCGCGTTCTACCTTTGCTTGCTTAGAGATTGTCGTGCCCCACGGTGGGCGCCAAATTGTAGTCCTCAAAAATCACTCGGGGACACGGGGCACTACAACCTGCAAAGACAAAACGCACGTGACCCGCAGGACGTCTGGGACACCGGGGTGGTGCCGGCCAAAGTCACTCCGACGATCAAGTTAGCGAGTGCTAGTAAAAGTGTAATGTTTGTAAACGTAGATGGGTGAGAAATACTTCCTGCTATCTTCACAGTTGGGGTTTCTTTGATTAAAGGAGATGTAAGGTCGGAGGGTGATCGGAGAAGATGAGCAATGGCCGGAGGGTGTGGTTCTTTTTCAGTAATCTCTGGATCTCAGTTTCTCGACCGTCCTTTTCATGAGGGATTTATCTTCCTCTTTATAGGAGACTGATGCTTCTTCTTTTTGAGGGATCTCATCATTCTCTTTTCTCTGTCTTCCACCAAGAAAGCATCTAGGTGCTTCTTTTGATTGGGCTGCCATCAAGTGTCATTATGACTTTGTAGGACCTATTTCAAAGTAGATCACAATCTGGTCTCCCTCGGAGCGACGGAGATGCTATATCGTACGACATGTAGGTTTCTTGTCAATCTGGACCACGATTGGGTGATGTAGCATGGTCGTACTACATAAGTGCTTCATGTCGTGCGACATAGTCTTCAGACTAGTACGTCGTCGTACTACATGAATGCTTCATGTCGTACGACAAGATCTTCGAACTAGTACGTCGTCGTACTACATGAGTGCTTCATGTCGTACGACAAGATCTTCGTACTAGTACGTTTATATGATGGTACTTCATGTCGTGCGACTTGATCTTCATGCTGAGCCACCGTCGTACTACATGAGAGTGTAGTCCCACTTTTAGCTATGGGCTTTGTCTTTGGGCCATACTTTGGGCCAGACATATTTTGGCTACTACAGGTAGTAGCCCAAATAGTATTGGGCTGACCCAATAGGAATAGTACGGGTGAATAGGGATATATGAATAGTATCGGGCTGACCCAGTGCTACAGTACACACAGTGACGTAAGCAATGACGTCACAGTGAACATGACGTAAGCAGTGACGTCACCGTGAACAGTGACGTATGCATGGACAGTACACGGTGAACAGTACCCCCGAAATTTTCCTATAAATACCCCCCTTCCCTTCATTTGTAACTCATCCCAAAATGTAGTCTCTTCTCTTCTCCCTAAAGCCTCTTGTGAGGTTGTTCTCTCCTAGTGTTATTAGAGAGAGGTTGTAATTATTTTGGTCTAGTAAAGTCATTCTATCTTTGCCTGTGGATGTTTCCCTCAAATTAATTGGGGGTTTTACCACGTAAATACTGTGTGTCCAGTTCTTCTCCATTTTTCTCAAATCTCTACTTTAGTTGCGGTATATTGCTTCCACATACAGGATCCTAACAGTGGCATCAAAGCACTGGCTGAGATCTTAACAGTGGTATCAGAGCCTCAGGTTGCATTCCGAGTTGCTAAGGTGTCAGATTCTCCAGGAAATTCTTAGTATACTCTGTGGTTGCAGCATTGGCTGATCTTCCACATCAGAAAAGAATTGTTCTCGAGTTTACTGACTAAGGAGCTTCCGGTAGATTCGTCGTTGCTGGAAATAAGTGTGGTGGTATGAAAAATGCATGTCTAGGATAGGTTCTAGCTAAGAAAAGATTTGGTACTTAAGAGTGTCCGTTGTGACCCACCTCTCTTTCCTGGGAACTTACCTGGTGCATTATTCATAACTACGGTCACTATTCCAGTATACAGTTACTATACGATGATATAGTGTGAATCGGTCCAAGTGAGAAGCAGATCATCATCAACATGATGGCAACAAAGTTCAAGATTGAGAAGTTTGACGGAAGCAATTTCACGTTGTGGAAGAAGAGGAAGATGAGGGCAATACTAATAAAAGACAATTGCCGGACAACAAATGGAGGCAGACCAAAAGAGATTACTGATGATGGGAGGTAATGCAATTGCCAATCTGCATTTGGCTCTTGCTGATTAAGTACTATCAAGTATAGCAGAGAAGAAGACGGTAAAGGAGATATGGGATACTGTGACAAAGTAATGTGAGGCCAAGTCACTACACAACAAAATCTTCTTGAAAAGGAGACTCTATACTCTTCGAATGGCAGAATCTTCGACGATGACTGATCACAGAAACACCTTGAAAATGAGCATGCGGAACTTCTACTTCGTCTACCAGATTTGTATGATCAGCTCATCATCAAGTATTGTGGAGCATCTAGTCTTTAATGATATTGCAGCCGCTGTATTAGATGAAGGGAGCAGGCGCAAAAATAAGGAAGACAGATTCACAAGTCCACAATAGGCAGAAGCATTAACGATGGTGAGAGGAAGATCAACAGAATATGGCCCCAGTAGAAGTCGTAATCATAGTAGGTCAAAATCAAGAAGTAAGAAGAGTATCAAATGCTACAATTGTAGTAAAGCGGGCACGCCATATTAGAGTGTTGGCACAAGAAGAAGAGTGGGATAATGGAGCTCCAGAGTTATCAAGCTCTCAAGGGTCTAGCACCTCAGATGATGGTGAAGTTTTACATAGCGAGGACACTACTGTTAGTGAAGGCAGAGAACGGTTTGCTGATGTCTGGCATCTAGATTCAGCTGCCACCTGGCACATGACCTCTCGAAGAGAATGGTTCCACAAATATGAACCTATCTTGGAGGATCTGTGGATAATGATCATGCCTAGGAGATCGCTGGTATTGGTACCATCAAGATAAAAATGCACGATGGTACGGTTCGCACCACTCAGAAGGTACGACATGTGAATGGCCTGAAGAAGAATCAATTGTCTTTGGGAGAATTAGATCTTGGATGCAAGACCTATATAGAAAATGGGATCTTGGAAATTGTCAGAGGCGCGCTTACAATTATGAAGACATAGAAGATCGCTGCAAATCTATACATGCTTAAAGAGGAAACACTACAAGAAGCATATTTATGTGATGTGTCAATCAACCATGGAGAAGAGTCAACGATATTGTGGCATCACAAACAAAGCCATATATCGGAACGAGGTTTGGAGATTCTCTCTGATCAAAATCTGTTTCTTGGGGTCAAATCAGTAAATCCATCATTCTGTGAGTATTGTGTTACAAGTAAGCAGTATAGATTGAAGTTCAGCAGCAGTACTGCTAGAAGATAATGCATTCTAGACTTGATTCATTCTGATGTCTGGGAATCACCGGATATATCCCTAAGAGGAGCAAGGTACATGGTGACCTTCATTGATGATTACTCCAGGAGATGCTAGGTGTACCTGATCAAGAGAAAGTCATATGTGTGTGCAGTGTTTAAAGCCTTTAAAGCGCGGGTGGAACTTGATTCATAAAAGAGGATCAAGTGTTTCTAAGGATATGCTGACGGAGTAAAGGGGTATCACTTGTGGGACCCCACTGCCCACAAATTCATAGTCAGCATGGATGTTATCTTTGTAGAAAATCAAATACAGAAGAAAGAAGGCGATGGCACTTCAAAAGGAAATTCAGAGACTACAATAGCTCAGGAGGAAAATTCAGAAAAAGAATATTCAGATTCTTCTGAAGCAGCATCAGCGCACGAGGCACAAGTACCAGTTGAGTCTGAGGCCCCAGAAATCTCGGTGGTCAACTCGAGAAAGGAAAGAACCGGTATGGCACTCGGAGTATGTTATAAAGGGCAATGTTGCATACTGTCTTCTAACAAAGGATGGAGAGTCATTAACTCTCAATGAAGCAATTAATAGCTCAAGTGTATCCTTGTGGATGACAGTAATGCATGAAGAAAGCTCTCATAAGAACACGACATGGAAACTTGTACCACTACCACATGGAAGGAAAACTATTGGCAAAAAGTGGGTCTATAAGATCACACGAGATAGCAATGATCAAGTGGAGCGGTTTCGTGCAAGACTGGTGGTGAAAGGATATGCTCAGAAAGAATGTATTGACTTCAGTGAGACATTATCCCTTGTGGTTTGACTTACAACAGTCGGAGTAGTCCTGGCTATATGTGCTGTATTTGATTTACGTTTAGAGCAGTTAGATGTGAAAACTGCGTTTCTTCATGGATAAGTTGAAGAAGAAATTTATATGCTCAAATCAGAAGGTTTTGCTGAAAAAGGCAAGGAGAACTTGGTTTGCAGGTGTACCAAATCTCTGTACGGTTTAAAACAGGCGCTGAGGTGTTTGTACAAGAGATTTGATTCCTCATTATAAGCCTTGGGTACAACAGACTTAGTGTAGACCATTGTACTTATTACAAGAGGTTTGGTGATGATGGTGATTTCATCGTAATGCTGTTGTACGTGGACGACATGTTGGTAGCAGGCCCTAATAAAGATCGAGTCCGAGAATTAAAGGCACGGTTGGCTAGGAAGTTTGATATGAAGGATTTAGGACTAGCAAACAAGATTCTAGGGATGCAAATTCAACGAGACAGAAATAATATGAAGGTTTGGCTTTTCGAGAAGATCTATCTCAGTAAAATCTTGCGCCGCTTCAATATGCAAAAATTGTAAGCCAATTTCTACCCCTCTTCCTGTTAATTTCAAGTTATCCTCAAGTATGGGTCCTAGCTATGAAGCAGAAAGGATAGAGATGTCTCGATTACCGTATGCATCGGCAGTGAGAGGTTTAATGTTCGCTATGATATGTACAAGACCGGACATTGCACAAGCAGTGGGAGAAGCTAGTCGGTACATGGCGGATATTGATAGAGAGCATTGGAATAGTATGAAGAGGATTCTGAGATACATCAAGGAACCTCAAGATGTTGCATTATGTTGTGAAGGATCAGAATTCACTGTCAGAGGCTATGAAGAGTCAGATTTTGCAGGAGATCTCGATGAAAGAAATTTCATTACAGGTTATGTGCAAGAGGAACTGTGAGCTGGATTTCCAAATTACAAACTATTATGGCTTCATCTACAATAGAAGCTGAGTATATGGCAGCTACACAAGCTTGTAAAGAAGCAATTTAGATTAAGAGATTAATGGAGGAGCTTGGGCACAAAAAAAGAGAAAATTCTCTGTTTTGTGACAGTCAAAGTGCCTTGCATATTGCAAGGATTCCGACCTTTTCATTCCAGGAAAAAGCACTTAGGAATTCAAGTAGTAGTGGAAGACGGAAGTGTGGATATGTGAAAAGATTCACACCAAGGAGAACCTAGCAGATGCAATGACCAAGCCAATCAATGCTGACAAGTTCATATGGTGTAGATCCTCATTTGGCCTAGTAAAAACGTAAGCAACATGAGTATGAGCAAATAATAGAAGGATGTTTGAACCATGAAAAATGACTTCAAGTGTGAGAATGTTAAATAATGAAGATAATTTTTCAGGCCCAAAATGAGACCCAAAAGGGTGGGTAGTAACCCAAATAGTATTGGGCTGACCCAATAGGAATAGTACGGGTAAATAGGGATATATGAATAGTATCGGGCAAACCCAGTGCTACAGTACACACAGTGACGTAAGCAATGACATCACAGTGAACACGACGTAAGCAGTGACGTCACCGTGAACAGTGAAATGACGGCACCACCAGTGGGTCCCACACGGTGAACAGTGACGTACGCATGGACATTACACGGTGAACAGTACCCCCGAAATTTTCCTATAAATATCCCCCTTCCCTTCATTTGTAACTCATCCCAAAATGTAGTCTCTTCTCTTCTCCCTAAAGCCTCTTGTGAGGTTGTTCTCTCCTAGTGTTATTAGAGAGAGGTTGTAATTATTTTGGTCTAGTAAAGTCATTCTATCTTTGCCTGTGGATGTTTCCCTCAAATTAATTGGGGGTTTTACCACGTAAATACTGTGTGTCCAGTTCTTCTTCATTTTTCTCAAATCTCTACTTTAGTTGCGGTATATTGCTTCCACATACAGAATCCTAACAGTGGCATCAAAGCACTGGCTGAGATCCTAACACCAATGTAGTCATAATCATCTTTTATTATTATTATTATTAAATAACAACAGCGAATTTTGGGATTTAATTAAATGTCAATAATATGGATAACATTTGCCTTTTATCTCTCAATTATCGAAAGTTGTCTCGTACTTTAAATAATGTATCCATACCGTATTGGCTCATTAAAAAGCACTTTGTCTAATTGTCTTTTTCTCTTCATTGGCTCCATGCCCAAGTTGTGTCTTCCTTCTATTGCCCGCTAGCACCAACAAATCCATATTAATTAATGTTTGAAAGAGCATCTCTCCTATTAAACAAGGGCGTATTCAGAAATTTTTGTTAGAACAGGCGAAAACAAAATAAATTTTAGAGCGAATATGAAGAAATTTAATTAATTGAAAAGTAAGGATAAACTAGGTGAGGATATAATGAACTTTATCTCTCAAAATGTATATATTAAATAAATATATTAACTTCAATAAGAAGAATAATAAAAAATAAAATAAACTTGCAATACAAAATATAAATAAACCTTTTTAAATTTGTATTGCGAGATTTTACATAATCAAACTTGTCTATAATATATTCAAACTTCAATATCAATAAGTTAATTTTACATCTCCTTATAATTACAAACTGAAAATCACATCAAGGAAAAAAAAAACCAAATCAAGAGTTATTTCAATTGGAGGAAAAAAATTTAAAACAAATTTAACAATTAGGCAAACGTGAGCATTCCAAACAAATTCCGAAATTAAATATAATAA